>JABMCL010000436.1:235000-305000 GCA_018857735.1 Alviniconcha marisindica | reverse complement strand
CGTCAAACACAAGCTAGGGCAGGGCGCTGACGAGTCTGACGATGAAGACTCCGGGGACGACTGGGACCGCGGGACGGAAGGCAGCGGGACCGTGGAGGAAAGCCCCAGAGAAGAACTCGCCTCCAGAAAGCAGCATGAGCTCTTCAACGCCTCCTCCGCTCGCTTCGCTTTGCTCTCCAGCAGCGACGGCGACGACATTGGCGATGGCGAGGGCAGGACGAGGGTGGCCACGGTGGTGCTGCCGTTCGTGGTTCCGGCGGGCGCCACGATGTCCAGCCTGCACGTGACGCTGACGCGGGAGGGCGGGCTGATTGAGTGGGACCACACGGTAGGCAGTGAGGCCTGGCGCCAGGCGCTTTGCTCCTTGGTGTGGCGCCCAGCATGTCGGGGGCCGGCTGCTGCGGCGGGCAGCGCAGTGTTTGGCATGCTTGTACCGGCTGTGCCCTAGAGTGTGCTTTACCGCCGTGTTCCCTTTAACACTCACTGGGTGGGGAGCTGTCCAGCTGCTTGCTTTACTGCCGTGTTCCCTTTAACGGTGACTGCCTCAGGTAGGGCAGCTGTCCAGCTGCTTGCTTTACCGCAGGCCTTGGTTAATCAGTGACGTCTTTAAATAAGGCAGCTATCCTACTTTCGTCTTTACAGCTATGCCATAGGCAAGGGGGCTATGTTTTAGGCAAGGCGGCAGCTATGCCTTTGATTGCGGGAACTATGCCCTGGGTGAAAGAGCTTGCCATAGGCAAAGGAACTGTGCATAAGGTACGGGAGTTATGCCTTAAATAAGGGAGATATGACTGAGTTAAGGGAGCTATGCTTGAGTTAAAGGAGTTATGACTGAGTTAAGGGAGCTACGACTGAGTCATGGGAGCTATGCCTGAGTTAAGGGAGCTATGACTGAGTCAAGGGAGCTATCCGATAGGAAAGAGAGCCATGTCCGAGGTAAAGATTAAGCTATACCTTTGGCAAGTGATTTACGCCTCAGATAAGGGAGGCGTACCATAAGCAAGGGATTTACGCCTCAGATAAGGGAGGCGTACCATAAGCAAGGGATTTACGCCTCAGATAAACTACCATTTCTTTTTTTATCTTAAAGTTTGCATGCCTTCAGTGTTTGGAATAGGCAGATGGCACAGGGTGTGTTTCTTTCTGATCCATTGTGTAGTGTATGGCTACTTTACATCATGATTACCTCGCAGAATTTCATGAGAAAATATTCCGGTTACTTTCATACGATTATAATCTTTTTGTATGTTCAGTTTTTATAAGAATCCGTCTGTAAATGAAATTCTCAGTGTTGATAGTTGTGTGTGTTTTATTTGGTTGTTTTCAGTCGGCAGTGTTTGCAAGTTTCCTTCATGTAATTAATTATTTGTTTATGATAACCTTGCAATAGTGCATCAGTATTATTATGTGCTGTTCGTGAATTCAGTTCGGTTTATTATGACATATATAATCAACAAAGATCAAGGTGACTGTATTTGTGGAAGCAAACTTCAGAGGTAGGAAAGTGTTATTATGAAAAACTGTAGCTCTGAGTCAGTCTGATTATAGGAAAGCCGAGACACCCGTCTCTGGCTGATCAGAATGGCTGGATGCAGTGTCAGCTCTGTCGTAATATAACGTTGGATTTAACAGAAAGATTTTAACGATACACTGTTTTTAACACGATAACTATTGTAATGCTCTTTTTGATGGTTGTATGGGTGCACGCTGATTCAGTCAAAACAATTGTAGACGACGCAAAGGTCCACGGTAATGATCTTTAAAATTGTCGCTGATACAAAACGTGATGCATTTGCTCTTCTGGTGAGACACGAAATGTCGCTGAATAGAAAATTAAGTGTCTTTAATGGTTCCAATGTGTATTAAAGAAAAAGAGGAAAAAAGCATTAATTTTGTTTTGTTTTGTGTGTGTAGCTTCTGCTTGCCATAACTAAGCATGTGGTCAGTATTTAGAGATTATACAAAGGCCTTCAGTGCAGTGATAAGTCATTGTTGTGAAGTGTTTTCAGCTTGACATTCTTCTTTATAACTCATTCATTCCACTTTATTAGTCCGTCAACTTGGCATGCTAGTGGCAATGTCATGGTTTGGTGATTTTGTCTGTTGTAAATTTATTATTGGTAGTATTAGAACAAAATAATCTTGTTTTCGTCCAATTTGATTTGAAGCTACCTCCGATAAAATCTAAAGTTTAACTGTGTGAATGAACACTCAGTAATAAGGAATCAAAGAAAAGCAGTGTAAACTCGAATCTTTTGTTTTCTCGGTCAAGTTGCAAGTTCCCTCTTGGCGCTTTCCAAAACTGTGCATACCAAGAAAACCATCAAGAACAGCAGGGTTTTTTCTTTGTTCAGTATTGACTGTACCGTCAGGAACAGCAGGTTTTTTTCTTTGTTCAGTATTGACTGTTCCAGTTTGGCTTACTTGTTAAATTCGACACAGCCAATGTAAGTGACTCCGTCGTTGCTTTCAAAGACGGTCATGATTTTAGACAGTGTAATGTGTTTACTAATGACTTTGATTTCAGAGATGATAATTATCTGAGTGTTCCTAATTAGCCATCAAGGTTGCTTTCTTTCTTTCCAATAAAACGAAACTCCAAGAAAGTCTTCGGCGTTTTTATTTTCTGTGAAACTATTCGTGGTTGTCTGTCGGTAGTCCTGTGTGTTTGCATGATATGTGTTTCCCTGTATGGAAAAATAGTCTAATTACGACCAATGTCTAACTGTGGACGGTATTTTTAAGCGAAGTCTGGGATGTCTGATGTCTCTTTCCGGTCTAGAATCTCAGGGCTGTCATTTGATTCCTCCTTTCCTGTCGCCTCTCTTGCTCTTCTGTCTCGTCTTGTTGCTCTTTCAGTCTGGTTGTCTTTCTGCTGGCGGTCCTGGTCCATTGTCCTGACTTTTCACCCAAAACTTTCTCCAACTTTTTTGTGGCGCCTGTCGGGCTGCAGAGGATGGTAGATGCTGGGTGCTGGGTGCTGTTTGCCGCCATATGGCACTGGTATTTGTCGTCTGCATTTTATGTTACTCTCTCTCTCTCTCTCTCTCTCTCTCTCTCTCTCTCTCTCTCTCTCTCTCTCTCTCTCTCTCTCTCTCTCTCTCTCTTTATTAAGTCAGACGGAATAACCTATAATGATAATGTGTATTGGGGGGACTGACTCTTCTCAAATTTGATTTTGATGTTTGTGTAATATGGTGTGTGTGTGTGTGTGTGTGTGTGTGTGTGTGTGTGTGTGTGTGTGTGTGTGTGTGTGTGTGTGTGTTGTGTGTGTGTACGGACTGATTTTGTGGATTTTTACTTGAGAAAGGGTTTACGTGTGGGAGCAGGTTTGAACTGAGGTGACTCAATGCGCTCGACAGGACGTTACAATCCCATTACCTACTAACCTTCTTTTCGTGGTACTTCGTGACGTACCCCGTTGGAAATAGAAAACTCTGCCAAATGTTGTCGGCTAGCTTCATGAATATGCTAATAACCAAAGCAAAGACGGGAGGTAAATGAAGCGGCCGTGACTGGACCATTTTACCCTAGCCACCGGTCTGTCCTTCCTGTTTGCAGACCACGCCACTGAATGGGGTCACGGATGACATCATTTTCTCCGGGGCCGGTCCAGGCTGTCCCTACGATGACGAGGAAGACTGCACTGTCCTGGGCTCTGGCACGGACGACGACATCATCAAACCCACCGTCATCATCAAGACTACGCCACCACCGCCTAGCACCACGACTCGGTGAGGCTCATTGAAAAGACGTCTTTAGTCAAAGGCTTTCCGAAAAGTAATGTGAGGCGCATTGAAAGGACGTCATTAGTCAAAGGCTTAGCGAAAAGTAATTCGATTGTCGGGGCAACATTTCAAGGTTATGCTAAGCTTGTGTTGTTTTTAAATGGGGAGAGAGGGGTTCGGGCCCTTCTTCTCTCCTCTCTCTCTCTCTCTCTCTCTCTCTCTCTCTCTCTCTCTCTCTCTCTCTCTCTCTCTCTCTCTCTCTCTCTCTCTGTTAGGTTTTGTTTGTTCAATGTTTGTGTTTGTTTTTTGTTGTTGTTGATTTATATATATATATATATATATATATATATATATATATATATATATATATATATATATTGGGGGGGGGCGTCCTGTTTGACTGTGACAGGCAGAGAGGAGGGGGCACGCTGTAATGTAAGCTGTGTGGGTTAGTTTAGACCCAGCTTTGTTAAGTATGACAGGGAAGCAGTTTGAAACACTCTAGGTAAGCGAAGGTCGAGCTTTGTTAACTGTCGGAGGAGGGAATGGTTTAAATCTTAAGTGGTAATGGGGTTTTCTCTCACAAATTGGTGTCGGCTTTCGTGGGCGCTTTAAATACCGTCTGGAACAGAACTCAGAAAGCTTCAAAGGCAACACTGAGAAAACTCCAAGAAACTGGTTGGAGCGCATGTGGGCTTTCGCGTGCGCTTTAACCACCGTCTTGAACTGAACTCTGCAAGCGTATCCACCCATTAATTTGTTTGCCCCTTTGAACAGCGAAAAGCCCAAGCTTACCCACCCATTATTTTGTTTTGCCCCCTTGAACAGCGAAAAGCCCAAACTTAACCACCCATTTGTTTTGCCCCGTTGAACAGCGAAAAGCCCAAACTTACCCACCCATTTGTTTTGCCCCGTTGAACAGCGAAAAGCCCAAACTTAACCACCCATTTGTTTTGCCCCGTTGAACAGCGAAAAGCCCAAACTTACCCACCCATTATTTTGTTTTGCCCCCTTGAACAGCGAAAAGCCCAAACTTAACCACCCATTTGTTTTGCCCCATTGAACAGCGAAAAACCGAAGCGGCCCAACAACGGAGTTGGCTGCAAAGGGTCGGGCTGTCCGGAGGCGGGCGAGATGGGCCACCAGACCGACTTCTTCCTGTCCACGCCGGAGCCACCGGCCCGCGAGGACATCACCACCAAGGCCACCGGCGACGCCGACAAGACGCTGGGTGCGGACGGCGGCAGCGGCCTCAACATCGGGCTGATCGTGGGCATCGCCGTCAGCGTGCTGGTGGCTGTGGTCATCCTGTGCATCGCGCTGTACAAGTTCCGGAGCCGTGACGAGGGCACCTACAAGGTGGACGAGAGTCAGAACTTCACGACGCTGGACGGGCGCAAGGGTCACCAAGGCAACGGCACGCTGCTCAGCCACAGTGACACGGGCAAGAGGGGGGGCAAGAAGAAAGACGTGAAGGAGTGGTATGTATGATCGGGCCGTGGGCTGGCCAGCAAGTCTGTGGCTGCGTACTGGAGTTCCGTGGACGGCTCTTGTTTTGTCTTTATTATTTTTCGGTTGTTGAGAAAGGTGCAAATGCGACGTACTGTATATAAATATTATGTTATGATCGAAACTAAATTTGATATACATGCATTTTACTACACACGGGTGAAATCTGTTTAAAGTGTTTGCCCCTCGCCCTCCACCCCCCTCCCTCGAACCCCCCTCCCCGATCCCCCCCCCCCCCCCCCTCCCCGCAACTCCCGCCCCAAACATCTCTGCCCCGCCCATGCATACTTGAGTCAGGGAAGTTCATACACCCGGCTGTGTGACGCTACGGTGCATAGCGTGCCCAGAGCGCTCAGAAGGACAGGGCTGTGAGGTGTTGGCCGTGCATTCCCTGTGTCCGCTTTCAGTGCTTGGATCTCTGGATGCTAGACTGTTGTGAGAGTTGATGTGGTGTAGAGCAGTGGTGACTGCGCCTGCCTTTGACTAGGCCGCTGTGTAAGAGTTAATGTGGTGTAGAGCAGTGGTGACTGCGCCTGCCTTTGACTAGGCCGCTGTGTGGAGGTGCTGAGACGTGTGAGGTGCCTGGTGAACACTGAGTCGTGATGAAACGGGCGCAGACTGAATCGTGATGAAACGGGCGCAGACTGAATCGTGATGAAAAGGGCGCAGACTGAATCGTGATGAAAAGGGCGCAGACTGAATCGTGATGAAACGGGCGCAGACTGAATCGTGATGAAAAGGGCGCAGACTGAATCGTGATGAAATGGGCGCAGACTGAATCGTGATGAAATGAGTGCAGACTGAATTGTGAAGAAATGGTTTCTGTCAGCACGTTCACTGACTTCGTGAAGAGTGGCAGTAGACCTGCTTCGTTTTTCATCGTGATGACCACACAGAGGGAAGAGCTGTGAACACACACGGGGAATGGATAGGTCAGAAGTAGATAACGGACTACGATGGACCACAGCCTTGTGGCGAGAAATGGAAAACAGTGCTGAAAAACTGGATCGTGTGATACGAACACATACTGTTTTTATGTGCTTGGGTTAATTTAATCTATCAAAATCGCCGCACTCTGACAGTGGCTGGTGAAACCCTGGCTGCTTTTTGTTGTTCCTGTTCAGGCCATAAGTAATTTCAAAAACATGCTGATGCAATACATCTTTATTTTGCATCTGAGATAAGGAGATAGGTAGGTGTACACGCGTTGACAATGGCTTCGCTGGTGATTGTGTTTGGTGATGATAGGGACCGCGTACTAGTGTCAGACATAAATGAACAAATGGGCTACAAAAACAGCGTGTCGACCTCTTTGTACCACACTCTTGTCCATGCAGTGAGATAATTAACTTCGTATTACAGTGGTCATTCGTGTTATCCTTTTGATTTACCTCACAGGGGCATCGCAAAGAGCAATACGTGACCATAAACACTAAACTGAGTATCACAGCTGTTGAATGTGACGTCATTACGTTCTCGTGACGATATGTGAACAATGGCGTGACGTCATGTTACTGGCGGTTTCCTGCGTCACCCAGAGGCGCTTTGGTATGTTCCGCTTAATGGACGTCCATGAAACTTGTCGGTGATCTCAGCTCCGTCAGTGTTCTCGTTGGCTGAATGTCACTTTCCGAGAAAATGCAAGACTGGAGAAATGAAGATGTCAGCAAAGATTTAAAAAATGCTTTCAAAGAATTTCAAATCTGTAACAGCCGACCCACTCCGAATAAACCTTATTATGAATAGCTATTCAGGGTCAAACTGCTTGCGTCAGTAGCGGCTGTGCAGGTGTACTGCTTGTATCAGACATCGATGACCTTTGTATAATTTGTAGGCCTACCTGTCACGTTTTTATTTGTACGATATTGGTCACGTATGTGTGCGCAAAATGCTGGTTATGTTTATAAGATTGGGAACTTGGTGTGTCTGTTGGCGTCACTGTGTCCGATCTGTCCTGGCTTACCTGGGTTTCCTTTGAAGACAAACACACCTCGATAGTGTAGATGGCGCTAAAAAGGTGTTTTATCTGATTCAGTCTGACATTCCCCTCTCTCTCTCTCTCTCTCTCTCTCTCTCTCTCTCTCTCTCTCTCTCTCTCTCTCTCTCTCTCTCTCTCTCTCCCTCTCTCTCTCATAGTGATTATATCTTGAACTGCTTAGAGGGGGTTACTTTTTAACTCTGTGAATATATTCCACCATGCAACTAAGAGCCAGGGATGTATATTAGCTGGCGAAGAATGTGAGCAATTCTCATATCGTGTTTTATACGGCATGTTTATTATGAAACCTTATCAAGTTTCTGTATGTGTTCATCGTTGTTGAATAGCTTTGTTTTCTTTCTCTTAATTTTGTTTGCTCGTTGTACAAAATGAGCTAGTACCTAAAGAATTGTGCGTGCGTGCGTGCGTGCGTGCGTGCGTGCGTATGTGTGTGTGTGTGGTGTGTGTGTGTGTGTGTGTGTGTGTGTGTGTGTGTGTGTGTGTGTGTGTGTGACCGACAACAGAGACCGACATACAGAGGTGCACACAGTTTCAAATGTATATGTAGAATATATGTCGGAGTCAGTTGCAAGCTGAGACCGTGTCTTTTAATTGTGTATTTGCACGTGTACACCCTTGTGCGCGTCAGCTCACTGCTCACGCTGGGCAGTGATGGACCAGCCATCAGAGACTCCCGCCAGGCTCGCACAGCCCTCAGGCACACGCCTGCAGTCCACTGCCGCCATCTTGTCTCTGTGGTGGGCGGTGAAAGGGGCATGGACGTAGATACAGGTCCTTGGGAAGGGGGTCCATTGAGGTTAGTTGTCGAACAGGTATGGGGAGGGGGTATCGAGAGAGCTGACGGTGGCTGTTGGCGTCTCTGTGTTTGCTGTTGGGCGTTTGTTTGGTTTTTGCCGCTGTCTTTGTTTATCGCTGTCTTTCATTTTCTTAGCAAGGCAATAGCGTTTTTTATTTCCTTGGCAAGGCAGTAGCGTCTTTTATTTCCTTAGCAAGGCAATAGCGTCTTTTATTTCCTTGGCAAGGCAGTAGCGTCTTTTATTTCCTTAGCAAGGCAATGGCGTCTTCATTTCCTTAGCAAGGCAATAGCGTCTTTCATTTCCTTAGCAAGGCAATGGCGTCTTTCATTTCCTTAGCAAGGCAATGGCGTCTTCATTTCCTTAGCAAGGCAATAACGACTTTTATTTCCTTAGCAAGGCAATAGCGTCTTTTATTTCCTTAGCAAGGCAATAGTATTTTGCGCTCTTCAGTCGAAAGCGGTGGTAGACAGCTGAAGCTACAAAGATTTAAAAATGTCTTGGAGTGGGCTGTCTTCTGTTAGCTTGACGGTCTGTGCGGCATATTTATTGAATGAGTGGCGATGCAGAGATGCAATTCTTAGCTTTTTTTGTTTGTTTGTTGGTTGTTTTGTTTTTTTGTTTTTGTTGTTGTTGTTTGGGGTTGTTGTTGTTGTGTATGCAGTATGTATTAATGACTGAGCTGTCTCGGAGTTGTTATTTAATTTAATTTTCCGTTGGGAGAACATGCTGTGTGGGGTGGCTGTGACTGTCTCATTATGCTGAGTGAACTGTGGCTGTAACTGTCTCATTATGCTGAGTGGTGTGGCTGTGACTGTCTCATTATGCTGAGTGGTGTGGCTGTGACTGTCTCATTATGCTGAGTGGTGTGGCTGTGACTGTCTCATTATGCTGAGTGGTGTGGCTGTGACTGTCCCATTATGCTGAGTGTAGTGTGGCTGTGACTGTCCCATTATGCTGAGTGTAGTGTGGCTGTGACTGTCCCATTATGCTGAGTGTAGTGTGGCTGTGACTGTCCCATTATGCTGAGTGAACTGTGGCTGTGACTGTCTCATTATGCTGAGTGGTGTGGCTGTGACTGTCCCATTATGCTGCGTAGCTGTGAGTTAAATTGGCCATTATGACGTCATCAGCTGCGTGCCGCTAGAGATGCTGTTGGAATGACGAATAATAAATTATGAATCAAATGCAATGACAGCACTTGTAGTTCTCGCCGGAGCGATGCATTTCTGGTCCCAATACTTTGTTTGGGGGACCCCCCCCCCCCCCCCCTTCCCAATGTTTTGTTTGTTTTATGGCGTGTATATGTTTCACAGTTTCATGGGTTTAAAATATTGATTTTTCTGCAGTTACTTTTGCACTGTCTAGGTGGAGATAGCCAGATTTCATAAAAAGTGATTCTTATTGGGAAGATGTGTTTAGGTGTTTGTGTCAACATCTTTTCTCAGTGTAGTTTTTGAGTGTACTACGCTACTCATCATATCATCTCAGGATTGTATCATATCCATATAGCAGGTGTGTGTGTGTGTGTGTGTGTGTGTGTGTGTGTGTGTGTGTGTGTGTGGTGTGTGCGTGTGCCACTGGATAGATTCATCAGTTTCACGCCACGTCATGTGTTGGTTGTTTTGCGAGTTTCATTGTCAGTTCTGAGGACTCTTTGCTTTTACGCATTTTATCGTCTGTTGTTTCTTTGCCTTTTCCCGTTTCTTCTATTGTTGCTGACGTTTGATCAACACTGATGACAGCCGTTACTGATTTTTCTTGCAATATTTTGTATTGATTCCTTATTCTGATTCAACGTTACTTCTGGTTGCTCCTCCACACAAAATACGCCGTATTAAACGGCCGCCTCTGCTTCTTCGTTTCCACCTGGGTGTCTAGGCAACGCTGCAAGCAGTCGTCAGTCTGAGGGGTTTCTGTATGCAGAGCAGTGGTTCATAGTCGCCACACACGTAGTGACGCTGACTTTACCTCCAGTCATCTTTGCTGTCTGTACCTGGTAATTACTGTAACTCAGTTGTTCTACACCTGATTCAAAAAATTAATGACTAAGTTTTGAACTGAAACAGAGTAAAAAAATTGCTATGTTCTCAAATCAAGGTCAGTTCCCGCGTGTGATTTATGTGCATTTGTATGGCTTAATCTGTTCATACTGAGTGCTTTTCGGCTGTGATTTTTCGGAGCAGCCTTTGTGTTCAGTTTTTGGCATAATTTTCGACCACAAAAACTGTATGTAGTTCTTACTATGTCAGAGAAACTTTATTTTCTGCCCTCCCCCCCGCAACTCCCAATTTGTCGACTGTTTTGTGGACTCGAATATCTTTTGTTACTCCCACACTTCCCATTGCTCAATTGTGTAAGCACAACTTTTGTGGCAGTTATTTTATACAAGCATAGTGTATGTTAGATAGTTGTTTTTATCCTAGCATTTTACTGTGTTTGCACTTGCGGTTGAAAATCAGCGAAAGATCGCATTGGAAGTTGCTTGGTGATGACAGGAAGCTAAGAGACTGATCATTAGCCATACTCACCCCATCCCTCCTCGTGCAGGTCTGTGTGAAATGGTTTGATGAGCTGTCCGTCGCTAGATGTCTATAGTTATTCGCCAGATTCAATCAGTTATCTTTGTGCGAAATGTTATACATGCCGTCGAGGGTGGTACACCACTGAAGATTTGTAACAGCAAAGGAGGCGGGCTCGTCGCGGGGTATTCACCACACACTGACATACAAACCGTTTTTCATTTCACCAGAGCTCAGCAGCTGTGTGCAAGTCGAGGGGGACGTCCTGGGCTCCTCGTCCCAAATAGTCCGTGCGGTCCCTGTGGACGTAAAGCAACACTGGACTCGAACTCGAACTTTGATTTTAGTGGTTCGAATCGCTGTGTCATTCATCATCTTGTATCCGCATTTCCACTTGCAAAACTGATTTGCATTGACAGTCGAGCGAGTTCCCAATACACCTGGCGCTCACTTAGTATGCAGGCCTATCCTGAGCTGCTGTTTATTATTGTCGTTGTTTCCACTTGCAGCGCCAGTTTTCATTGACAGTCGAATGAGCTCCAGAAATCCTTGGGACCCACGATTAGCATGCAATCAGTCTTGAGCTGCTATTGTTCATGTCTGTGTTGTGCTCTTGCAGTGCCGGTTTTTCCGTGGGCATTGACAGTCTAGCGAGTTCCGCCAGATATTTCGTGCCCATCACTATGTATTTTGAAATATAGTGAATCATTTTAGCTGAGGAACAAGATTTCAAATTAGAATTTCCATAACAACGGTCACGGGTCAGACCCAGCAGGACTTTTGAGCTCAAACGGCCGCCTACGAAACATTTTTAACAAAAAGCAGTAAAAAAAGAAAACAGGTTAGGCCGACTGCATCACATCAGGATAACGCCAAACTGTGAAATACACTGGCAGGACCAGGTGGCGATGCTGTTGCGGCTGTCGCAGCTTTCTGTAGATCTACACACGTAAGGTGACCTCAATACCCGTTAGAGATTCATCAAGTTAGGAACAACCAGGAGTTAATTAGCGACAGAAAGACATCACACTAACACGACCACAAAGACCTGAATTGCCCTTGTAACTCTCACACGGCATGCGAGTACACAAGGTACACAAACTCCACCGAAGGTACACCTCAAGTAAAACCAAAGCGAAAAACCAGGGGCTAGCTGTGTAACTCCGCGATGAGCGTTCCGAGCCGCACAAAACGGCCCCCATGCCCATGGGCACGCTGACTGCTTGGATTTGGAGGAAGCCTCGGATCGGTGTACCGCGTTCGGCGGCATGATAGTGACTGTTGCTGTAACATATTCTTCGTGTTTCACGTGCAGATCTAGATCTGGTTATAATTCTTCCAGGGTGGAGCGTCATTGTGTTCCTTGTGTTCATATCCATGATTATTGCTTTCTTTTTCAATTGTGATGTGATCGAAGTCTTGGAAGCAAATTTTTGTGTATGTGTGAATTTTGTAAAATAATGTGTTGAGTCGAAATAAAGTCTTTGTATCAAAACGAGTCATTGTTTGGTGACTGTTCGCGGACGACATTCTCTCTCTCTCTCTCTCTCTCTCTCTCTCTCTCTCTCTCTCTCTCTCTCTCTCTCTCTCTCTCTCACACACACACACACACACACACACACACACACACACACACACACATAAACATACAGAGAGAGAGAGACGTACACACATACACACACTGACACGCATACACAGAGGTAAACACACGCACATACACACGCACACACACAAGCACGCGCACGGCACAAATGCGCACACACAATCACGCACACACATTGACGTGCGCGTGCATACACTGACACACACACACGCACACACACACACACACACACACACACACACACACACACACACACACCACACACACACACACACACACTCGCACGGGGGTGGGGGTTAACGAAGTTTATTCCTTTGCCCCATGCCGGGTGATGAATACGCTGTTTGTCCTGTCGAGATTAAGCCGTAGATACCCCAAGTTTCCCACTCTGACGAAAGGTCATCATAAGGCGGAGTCTGCCTCCATCTTGCTGGCACATTTCGCTGGCAGACAGCCCTTGCTCGCTTAGGCTATCGCGTACTGCGCTTGGCTTTGGCGATCCACGCGAGACTGACGTGCATGCCGCGTGCTCCTGACACACAGCTCAGACAAAGCGACAAGTTCAACTGTCTATAATAATAACAATAATAATGTACATTTATCATGCGCTCATCAACGCCCTGAGCGCTCACATGATACGTATTAACCTAAATATGATATTCTATACACATGTAGAGCATAGTCCTACACTGAAAACGATTTACATAAAATATTATATAAACAAAAATACGCACTACACACACACACACACACACACACACACACACACACACACACACACACACACACACACACTGACTGTAGCAGAAACTGGGTACTGATATTAGTTAGGATGGAAATACTGTGAGAAGAGGAAGGTTTTCACAGTCATTGACACACAGCTCAGACAAAGCGACAAGTTCAACTGTCTATGACTCTCTTAGTCACTGACACACAGCTCAAACAAAGCGACAAGTTCAACTGTCTGTGACTCTTTCAGTCATTGACACACAGCTCAGACAAAGCGACAACTTCAGCTATCTGACTATTTCAGTCATTGACACACAGCTCAGACAAAGCGACAAGTTCAACTGTCTATGACTCTTTCAGTCATTGACACACAGCTCAGACAAAGCGACAAGTTCAACTGTCTATGACTCTTTCAGTCATTGACACAGCTCAGACAAAGCGACAACTTCAACTATCTATGACTCTTTCAGTCATTCAAAGCATTAATTCATACAGGAATAAACACAGATAGCTCCATGACATTTCCACAGCTGTACTGGTCACTAGACATTAGGCGCAACAAACACTATGACAATTAGGTGAAGCAAACACCATGACAGTTAGGTACAACAAACACTATGACAATTAGATGCAGCAAACACTATGACAATTAGGTGCAGCAAACACTATGACAATTAGGTGCAGCAAACACTATGACAATTAGATGCAGCAAACACTATGACAATTAGGTGCAGCAAACACTATGACAATTAGATGCAGCAAACACTATGACAATTAGGTGCAGCAAACAAACACTATGACAATTAGGTGCAACAAACACTATGACAAACCACGTGTACAGCTTTGTAGACTCGCCAAGCAGAGGGTCACACATACACGTCAAACTAGAGCACAACGGCAGAGGCCTTACTCTGTATTGCCTAGGGTAACTATCGCCTGGCATGCGAGTAAATGCAAGATATTTCAACTCCGCTAAAGCTAGACCCTCACTAAACGACGGGTAAGCCCGCAGTCAGTTAGGTCTAGGGCATATAAATTCATTGACATGTTGCAGCCTTTTGTTGTGTTTTGCAAAATAGGTGCCTTTGCCGCTAGTGCAAGAGTATAAAGACGAAGAAAAATGTCATTGGTCACTTCTTAACTTGTCACCTCGACCAACCAACAACAACAACAAATAGAAAAATTGTCAGCGTCTAAGGGTTGCCATCGCTCGTTCATGTCCAGTTTTTCCCTTAGGGGAGGTAAGTGGCCAGAGTTGACGGGTACATAATGAAGGTAGGTAGGGCCTACAGCCTTTCAATTTCATGTTCAAAAACACTGGATGCTATTGAAATTTACACCCAGTTACCTTCTTGGTGGTCGGTTTCTTATGCTGTTGCAATTAGACCCTCTGTCTTCAATGTGCGCCTACCAGCCTTCGTCAGTATTTACCTCCCTTGAACAAAAAATGAGTTGTGGCTACTGGGATGCGGACGAAGAGGAAAACAAATTGATCTGACATGTTCAAAGTGTTTGTGACATGTCGCATGGTCTCTTTGCTTTGACAAATTCAAAGTGTTTGCGATTAGTCACAGGATCTCTTTGATTTGACATGTTAAAGCCGGTAGTTGTCACCAGTGATCCGTTTTGATCTGACACGTTAAAAGTGGTTGTGGCATTTCACATGTCAGTCTCTTTACTCTCGTGCACGTGACGGAGACCAGAATACAACAGAACATTCACTGCCCTAGACCTAACAGCAGGTACGTGACAGCCGGCGAACAGAACACAAAACAACAGTCACTGGCCTAGACCTAACAACAGGTACGTGACAGGGAACAGAACACTTAAGAAAAGTCACTGCCCTAGACCTGACAACAGGTATGTGACAGAGAACAGAACACAACAGTACAGTCACTGCCCTTGACCTAACAACAGGTACGTGACAGAGAACAGAACACCACAGAACATTAATTGGCGCTTGCCTCTTAAAGGAAAAGTCCAAGGTTTTTAAATATGCAAAATGACCATCGAAATGATTGACAAATGAGTCACTAGTTTGAGATTTAATGAAACAATTTTTTTTTTTTTTAAATGATGTTGGTTTTTAATCGATTTTATTTTCTGTAGGCTGTCGAGACTGCTGTCTGGGGTTCTCCATCAGTCACGTGACTTTCTTGGAAGTGACGTCAGTCTGGGGAGTCAGTGCGGTTGCCATCTTAGATTGTTCATTGAATGTGTATGCGTGTGGTCGACAAAAAGTTCTAACCATGCCGGCCTACTGTGTTGCAGCAAACTGTAACAACTCACAAGCAACCCAAAGATAACTATGCACAAGTTCCCGCGGAATCGACTCGCTGTGAGGCGAAAATGGGTCCAATCTGTACCTAAGTAAACATGGTGCTTAACGTCCACAGAAACCGTACGGCTTATTAGGGACGGGCATTGTACAATTCAAACGAGCTGACTTTGCTGCTGCGTTTCATTCACGCCCATTTGTGTAGCGAGCACTTCGCTGAGCGCGATTTCGTAAACTTTATGGCGGAATACCAAAGGGGGTTTGCTTCAAAACGGAATTTGTAGGGCTGTCCATAGGGTAACCGACTTTGAAAAAAAATCCAGTTCCAATCTCCAACGATGAAGCTGACGAGCAGCAAGCGCACAGCATGATACCCGTTGAGAGATACACTGATACCCTGAAACAAGCGCTAAGAAGGCAAAGACAAAAAGTCTAACACGAATGCCTACGGCAGAAAAGCCGTGTAAGAAAGAGACTGTACACAAATGCCTGTAGCAAAGAAAGAAAGCACAGCCCACAAATGCCTGTGGCAAAGAAAGAACAGACCACAAATGCCTGTGGTAAAGCGAAAGAAAGACCAAACCACAAATGCTGGTGGCAAACGAAAAATGGCTGCCCTAATCAGGCAAGCAAACAGCTGACACCAAATGAAGAAACAAAACAGCTGAAACCACCTCAAAACCCCAAACGGTTGCCTACCTGCAAGCATAAGGTGGAAAAAACACACCACCAAATCACAACAATCTAATAGACTATTGTCTGCAACAAAGGAGTGGACGACTACAGTCATAAGAGCACAGAGCAAAAATAACTGTGCCAACGACAAACAGATGGAAAGCCAAACTAACCATAACTAACTCTAAACTAACCCCTCATTAACCCGGCTTCCATCTAGAAAAACAAAAGCTACAGACTGATAAAGCAAAACGCTAATCAGGACTACCGATGACAAAGCATCGGGATGTAAACAAATGCAGACGACAAGAGAAATACAAAATGGCTGCCCCATTCAGGCAAGCTATAAAGCGGGTACGAAATGGCCAATAAGCCAAAGATAAAAAAGAAAGAACGCATGGTAAAAAAGAAGGGAAAAGAGAGAGAAAACAACAACACTTTCTGAAAAGAAAGAGGAGGCAAGTAATGTCAGCGAGCAACGGGACAAAGGCTGGATACACGTAATCCGTGTACACGATACAACCCACTTAGCAGTGACAACAACACGGCAGGGCAACAGATGCTCACGAACTACCCCACACAAAGAAAGAATGAGAGGTCTCGTTAAACATCGTACATCGTAAATGAACGATATAATTCGAGAAACAAAAGGGCAAGCCAAGAGAAAAACAGTGAATGGCAAGAACCGGTAACTAGCCCAACCCCAGGGAGGCCACGAAATTGCTAGTCTACTGAACTAAAACGAACGAAGTGCTGCTAGGTAAGCGGCCTCGTTAAACAAGCTGCGGCAATTAAAAACCACGGAAAATGTACGGGGAAAAAAAATGCAATCTGAAAACGTTGAGTCGTGAGTACGCCGATTGTCTTGCCAAAATCGGCACTAATGAAGCGTTCACGTTGTTACTGGGAAAAATAGGTCAAACGTCAAAGGGCAACATGCGCCGACTCGAACTGACAATCAAAGACAATTATATATGAGAAAAAAATCATCTTTTGTTGCGGATTTTGGCTGTAATCGGTACATATGGATCTCATTTAATGATTGTGGTGATGTTTGTGACCCAAAATAACTTTTAACTGAAACGGTCCAGGAATTTCCGACCGTCTCCTTGGATTTTACCAAAACTTTTTCATTTTTACATATGATGACACAAAAAGGATAAATTGGGGGGTGGGGGTGGGGGGGGGGAGGGAATAAAACACCCAATAAAAGGCAGGCTCCCTGATGAGGTCTAGCCTGTTGTGAAAGCTAGAGTAAACAGAACGAAAAGACTGAAACGCCACGCACCTAACAAGGCTCGAGAAAGATGAAGTAAGAAGGAGGAAATAAACAAAGGCCCAACTACTGACAGTGGCGTCGGAGCTTCATCTTTGGAGATTCGAACTGGAATTGTTTCCAAGTCGGTTACCCTGTCGCTACCAGCCATTTTGCAGCGACTCCCCACTGAGAGTGACGTAGTGCGCATATGTGCACATGATTTTCAGCGTCATGGCGACGCTTTCGGTACGACAGAAAATGCCTGTTTTCGTGCATTTATAACCCTCAGATCACAATTTCACCTACATCATTGTTCTCGGCGAACTTTAACGAAAATCGTGTCAAAAATCACCTCAAACCTTGGACTTGTCCTTTAAATAATCTCATCACAAGTTGTTTTAATTTGAGCATTTGAAAAAATATAAAGCCTGGCAGATTCGACACTGCCACATCACACACACACACACACACACACACACACACACACACACACACACACACACACACACACACACACACACACACACACACACACACACTTGAAACCCGCACGCACACTGACACGACACACACTCCACACACTGACACTGACACCACCACACACACACACACACACACACACACACACACACACACACCACACACACTTGAAACGCCGCACGCACGCACGCACACACTGACACACACTCTCACACACACTGACACATGCACACACACACACACACACACACACACACACACACACACACAAACTGACACGCATGCACGCAGGCACGCATGCACACACACACACACACACACCACACACACACACACACACACACACACACACACACACACACACACATTGCGCGGTCGGCGGCCTGGGAGTCAGTTCAGTCAGTCATTGCGGCTCTTCCTCTTCTAATCACTGACAAGGCGACTTCTGTCTTGTCACAGTTGATCGGCCGAATAAAGTGGTGACTCCGATAACAGAATAGCGTCTCACACCTTCAAAACAATCAGCAAATTGCACAGTTTGTGCAACTCTTATTAAGTGGGCGTGAACCGGGTAACAGCTAGCAAATCAATGCCAAATTCCTGGGTGCAAGCGGCTTGTGCGTATGCTGAACTTATTTACACAGCAGACGATCCGAATTTGACGGCAGTGATGTCCCTTGCCGCGCTCTCCTTCGTGAAGAAACATTTGCTCGCTAGATGCAGAAAAATTTGCCGTCAGAGACGGCTGTGCCAAGATGCTAATTAAACACAAACCGAACTAGATTACAAATTAAGAAGCCCCCTCAGCAGTGTGAGTGAAAGTAAGTCCAAACTGCGTTTTCGGTTTTTAATTTTTGTTCTGTAATAATGAAGAAAAACAGTGGCACTACACAACTTTGCATGAAATGATCTGGCCATAACAGAGCGATGTTCCATAACTTAAAGTTTTCCAGTGTTGTTTACCGAGCTTTCGGCTTGGCACAGATCCAAGCTGGTTTCCAGAATTCAAACTGCAGCATTCTGTTTTATAAAGTACATAGTTCTGTGCTGGTAAACAACGGGAATTCTTCCACTTTAGCCCAGACTTTTTGCAGACTCTATGCGGGATTATCCATTGCGGTATGTTTTTGTAGGCGTGCTTTTCGGGGTTATCACAGACTCACAGAGGTGCTGTTACGGTTCGCGGCTTGTAGAACTTTTATGTAGAAAGTGTTGTCAGAATATGTGATAAAAGGCCTGCTGGGGGAGGGACGGGTGCATACAGATAAACGACTCGCCTCTATCTGCAAAGACTTCCACACAGCAAAAATGAATTACACCAAACGGAGAAATTCGGTCTCAGTGAAGTAAGACAATTTTGAAAATATAAGGCTTTGCAATGAACCCAACAGTTCTGGTTGGTTGTGATGGTTAGGGAGATTAGACTTTTAAATTTATTCCAGCATAAAAAATATATAAATATTATTGTAATTTTATTGTAAGATTTTGCATAAATGTTGCATTTTCAGGTGCCATACACATTTTACTTTTTAGCCACATTGCTGTGTTACTGTATGCAGAATAACTGAACACTAATTGAGCAAGTTATGGCTCACTGGTGGTTGCCACACCACTCAACATTAGATCTACTTGCAAACTCAGCATCATCTCAGCCATGGCTCTGCACTCAGAGGCTATGGCATGCACGGCACTACAACTACAAGTCCAGCCAGTGAAGGGTGGAATCTGGATAACAAAATAAACACATAAGCTACCATCATTTTTGGTCTAAAGATAATACTTTCCCTCCTCAAATCTGATCTATGCGCCTTATACTTATTATTCGGTAGTGCCCTGTCTTTCAATAAAATTCAGATACTTTTCCAAAAAACAATAATGATTAATTTTAACTGAATCCTAATGAATCTGTATCTGGAAGAACAATCAGTCTCCATATCAGACTGGCCAGAAATCATGTATCTAGACAAACTGATCAGTAATAATTTCTGGTCAGTCGACAGAGGACATAAACCTAGACATGGAATTTGGAACGACCCAATATGCCTAGTCTAACTGACTAACAGAATTTACTCAAATGTACAAGACCACGAAACCCAAAACAGGACATGCATTGACTCTAAATACAAATGAGAGAAAATGGTAGTAGCATCGATTTCAACTTCATCTCATTACTAAATCACACGGTAGACAAGAACTGGGTTTGCCGACATCATCTGCTGCAGTTCATCTTCGGAAAATGATGCTGCATACAATATTCTGATCTTGTGAATAGCAAATTTACTGAATATTTCCACCTTTTTTGTGCATGGATACTTTCTTTTTACTATTTTTGTCTACTCATTTTATGGATTATGAGCTCCATTATTTGGCTTTGTTTGTGCGCTAATTCTAGGGTATACTGTATGCATTTTTTGTACCACTGACGCAAAATACATGTTTCATGTCAATGACACAAATCTCTAAAAGGCAGAGCAACCATTGGTTATATATATAATGAATTGTTTTTTTAATTTAATAATAAACACATAAATTTATTATATGTCTGCTAAAGCAGACTGTAGTCCCTCCAACATTATATAATAAACACTTATTTTGTTACAGCTAACAGTAACAGTGAAGCAGTTCTAATCTCTTCAGTGACTGACATCATGATTTGACCAGAGTCCTGAACCAAGTTGCACAAACTGGAACTAGTGGAAGTGAAGATGTATGCTGACTGGGCCTCTCTGCAAGATGAGATCCAGTGTGATCGTGGCAACCAGTCTGTCCTGCACCGATTTCCTGCGGCAGTGGGGCGGGAGGTGGCATGCTCTGTCGTCAAATGTATAGCTCACAATTTGAGCAGTGCAGCCACAAATGACGAACCCAGCTCCCTGGAGGATGAACGGGATGTCAAGTGGACCATGGAGGTCTCATCTGGTTTTCTTTCTTAACAGTCTTTTTCACTTATCATGAAATGAGTGTAGACATTGCGTGTGTGTGCGTGTGCATGCGTGCGTGTGTGTGCGTGCATACACGCATGGGTGCATGTGTCTGTGGTTTGCTGTTGATGGGCTTTTATGTTTTCACCATTGTGTACACATGACTGTATGTGTCTGTCTATGCATTACTGTAAGTATAATTATAGGTAATATATTTTGTGGGATACATTGCAGAGTTCACTTTCTTATTAAGACTGTAATTGATTCTGATCGGTTAGAACAACATTAATTAATTACAGGTAATCATATTTTTGCATCATTTCTAATTTGTATCATAAATTAATAAACTGTAAGATATATATATATACATATGTTTAACTTTTTCCCTGTGTTTCAAACAAGGTGCTGTGCTTTGGCCTGGGGCTTCCTCTGTCGGAGCACGAGACCATCAACGACTGCGTGAAGGTCTATGTGGAGTGGCTGATGTCCTTGACCTTGCCCAAGCCATGTGTGCCCAAGCCTGTCGTCAAGGATCCCAATCCCTTTGCTCAGGTCATCCTCCATCACCTGCTCAACCTCTTTAAACCCCGCCCTGATTCCGGTGAGTCGCAACAAAGATATTATACACCAAGATAGCACCGTCCAGACCCAAAAGCAAAGATGGGCACAGAGAGTCAGCACCAGTCATAACTGACTCTGTGGTTAACTGCAAAGACTAATAGTAATACATTATAGCCTTTGCTAACTTTTATAAATGGCTTTTTGTGTGAAGATGGTGCCTTTGCTTTCAGTGAAAATATATTAAAGCAGGAAGGGAGTGACATCTGATAATGCATAAGAAATGGCATCACATGGGTCTTTCTGTGCACTACCAAGTTTTGTAAAGTGATTTAAGCACTTTGTGCTGGTCAACACAAAAGAGAATTAATGATAATCCAAGTAGACAGTTTAAACTTTGCCTTTAGATCCATTTTGATCATGTACAATTTTAAAATTGGTGCAATCAGTGAATCACTCTTTAACAAGAATTATTTTGTGTTGCAAACTTGCAATTTCTGTGACCTAGAAATTGGTGCCCATGATCAGCAATGAATAACATCGTACAAACGCAACAAACAAGAAAACACTCAGGCACAACAGCCTTCTAAAAGACTGTTGATGGATTCCAAGGCATCATTTTGGACATCCACTGCCTCGAAAAGCAAGATTTTATCAAAAGTATCAACTGGACCATGTACATCATTTGTTGACATGAAGATTCTGTTTGGCATAAGAGTACTTGTTTACTAGCCTGCCTGAAATAGGTGGATTGGACATAAAACAGAAATGTGTTCAACTACTACACTGAGAAGCTGGATATTTTGCAGTGTTTTCGCGTTGCAAGTCTTGCAAAGGATCGCATTACGTGTTACATTTGTTTTGCAGACTCACACAGTTTCTCATGTGATTTCCAGGTGGTTTAACCCTGCATTATCGATTGTGCCCACCAAATCTGCTTTCGTTCTACACGAGGGATCAGAATGGCCATGAACTCAGGAGATAATAAGAATTAGTTTTTTGTCATAATCTCCATTTTGTGCTATGTACAATAATAAATGACTTGGTGTGCTCATTTTCTTTAGCAGTGAGAAAGTGCTGTATTGGAGCGCGCGCGCGTGCACACACACACAAACCACAAATTGCTGGGAAATCATGGAGAATTGTAGATGAATTGTAAAGAGAATTTTCTAAACCCGATATTGCAGGTTACTGTTGGTTTTGGTCATGACTGGAGTCCTTTGCTGGCACTGAGGTTCGTTAAACCAAAACTGTGAATCAGCAGGAGCATGGTTTTGTGTTGAGTTGTTGGCCCTGTTGAAGCTCACAGCTGACAATTTCATTTGACAGTAAAAAAATATTGTTTGGATGACATTTCCAATCAACTCACAGCAGAGCAGGTTTCTAAAAGTGCCAGTATGCATGTGCCATCAGATGTGCCATTCAGGTGGTCTTTCTGTTCAAGGTGTGGATCTTGTAAAGCGTCAGGCTCTTTTGTGTCATCGAGTGTTGCGTGCCATTGAAGCCGTTGCCAAGGAGTCCACAATTTTGACCCGAGACACCTGGGAAACTTTGCTCAAGTTTCTTCTGGCTGCCAACGACAGCCTCCTGTCGCCCCCAACAGAGAAAGGTGTGATGAGTTCCCTTTTCTTCACCCGCTAATTCTCTCTCCTTTTTCTTCTTCCTCCATGCTAGTTTTAAGGTATCAACAATTTTCCCTTGATAATGATTGCTATGGGAGGGGGGAATTGAATGCAGAACTTATTATTTTTTGTACAGTTTTGTAAAGTTTTGAGAACTTCAATCAAAATTATCATATTAGATATTGCTCCGAGGCACCTTCAGTTTGTGAATACTTAAATGCATGCAATTGTAAAGCAAACATTTTCCTTGAGTGGTTTGTATTGGTACGGAGTATGATCTTGGTTACCTTCTTTTTTTCTTTTGGTTTGTTTTAGTAAAGTCTGATAAGCATAAATACTACTTAATGTTGGATGGTTTCAGATGTAAATAAGCTGCTTCTTCATCATTATATATTGTGTGACGAGAAAGGGTTTTGAAGCAATTTAAGAAATTATGCTGTATCCACCATCCTTTTACTTGCTTTTGTTCATTCTTTTTTATGATGAAATTGTTCTTTATGAGCTACTTCAATACTTAGAAGTCAGAAATGTGTGTAAAGAATGTTGATGTTATTTAACCCACCACTGTTTTTGTTGGCATGCAGACGATTCAGGATTAAGTTCATGTGAGTGTGTCTATTAAATTTCTGGCAACTTTTTTTGTGTGTGTGTGACATCACTTGGTGACTTTGACTTTGCTTTTTTTAATTTTTATGCAGCTTTACTGCTTCAAGAGTGACAGTTTTAAGTCCAAACAAACTGACAAAGGCTTTCACTGCACTGGATTACCATCACTTCTGTCTTATTATTTTTGCTTTGCTTTGGACCCACTTAAGTCAAATTTGCTATGACCACCAAAACTTCTTTTCTGTTTGAAACAGCAGTGGGTGTTAAAGGACCTAGTCTTCTCAAGTCATGTTTTCTCCAGCAGGTAGAAGAGATCTAAATTCTAAGTGTCTGAAAATGGGATATTTTGCTAAAAACTTAATACAATGCTTTGTTGATTTGATTTGATTTCAGAGTCAGTTTCATTAGTGATGATTAAAGGGACTGTGTGTACAAAACATCGTCAGTTGTCACAGCTGGCCTAGCAGGTGCCCTCTGTGTCTGTGGTGTCATTCTTCTGGCAGTGTGACCACACAGCTCCCATGTCCACTTAAGAGAGGCTGTGTCAGGCAACTGGCAAACCATGACATGACAATGCTTTGAACACCCAGTCTGGGTAACTGTCACTTACCAAACCCAGTTTAGAAATTCTAAATACAATCGGGGCATTTTTAAAACACACAAAAGGTTGAGAAGGCTTATATTAATCAAACAATACAAACCATGCACATTTTCAATGACAACACCTTTTTCAAGCAACAAACAGACAAGTAATACACTAACAAAGTTAATAATGGTGGGGGTGAAATTTGGTCTACTTGCAGTTGGTGAGGAAGTATTTAACTGAATTGCTGTTTATATGTTTTGAGAAAGCTAAACAGAACAAAACTACAAGTGAAGAGGTATAGGGATAATTAAATAACTGTGTGAAGCGCAGTTCCATCTTGAAAGAGCTTGTCATGAGAGGATTCAGTTTGCTAATGGGGTATAACATTCCTTAGTGAAGGATATTGTCACATTCAGTCCTTAGTCAAGAATATTGACACACTCAGTCCTTAGTCAAGGATATTGTCACACTCATTCCTTAGTCAAGGATATTGTCACACTCAGTCCTTAGTCAAGGATATTGTCACACTCAGTCCTTAGTCAAGGATATTGTCACACTCAGTCCTTAGTCAGGGATATTGTCACACACAGCCCGTAATCAAGGATATTGTCACACTCAGTCCTTAGTCAAGGATATTGTCACACTCAGCCCGTAGTCAAGGATATTGTCACACTCAGTCCTTAGTCAGGGATATTGTCACACTCAGTCCTTAGTCAGGGATATTGTCACACTCAGCCCGTAGTCAAGGATATTGTCACACTCAATCCTTAGTCAAAGATATTGTCACACTCCGTCTTTAGTCAAGGATATTGTGTTTGTGGCCTGTGCAATGTGACAAACTGAGATTTTCAGATGAGACAGTACAGCACACTACCACAGGCACCAAATAAAAATGTGACATGATAAAATATGTAGTCAGTGACAAGGCCTCATGAAATAACTGACTGCTGTGGGCACATGTTTCAGTGACTTAATGGCACTCTCTTGTGGTTTGTGTGTTTCTATATTTTAATGAGCTTTCACAGCATACACATATTTTAGTCATCCCACCTTTTCACTCTGACTTGTATGGACTTGAACTGAATAACTTCTTACAAATCACAAGACTTGCACAGGGTGTGGCTGTGAGTAAAGTGCTGAAGATTAGTGGACCATTTCGATGTACTTTTCACTGTGTGAGATCAAATAGCAAGGCTTATAAAAGTTATATGTATGGCTACACTGCACACAACAAACTCTGTACATGCTCTTGCCATCTTTGCACTCCCAGCATCTCTGTCAGCGTCAGGACCTAGGTGGTTAAGAATGGGTCACGGGGTTCAAACAGGGCACTGAGGAGGAGGATATGTTGGCAGCATATCAGGCCCATGCTGGCTTTCCATAGTGCAACACTTCTTGGCAAAAGCGTTTCAGCAAGTTTTGCCAGATTAGTTTATGTCCAGTTTGCATAGTATTGCTAATGCACCTACATATTGATAGGCAGAAAAGGTCTGTGTGTATGTTGTAACTATGTATTATATGTTTGTTAATGGAGAAGAAAAAAAATGATCAGTATGACTGATTACTTTTTACATACTGATGGAAAATGCTGTACATGTCTTTAAAATTGATGTTGAAAACCTGATACTGTGATAGTGGCACGATCCAGACAGAATACTGGTTCTGTAGATCTGATGCTACATATTTTGTTTTGTTTTTAGTTTTGTTACTTTCTGATTGATTTGTTTTTGAACTTGACATTGAAATATGAAATAGTAATGCTGATTACAGTGGAACCTGTAAGTGACCTCACCAATAATAATGAGACTGCATGTTGTTGTTTTGTTTGTTTTGGTACTATTTAAAAAATAATAATTTTAAGACAACCTTTTTATTTTTAAGACACAGGTGGATGGGATGTGTGCGCGTGTGTGTGTGTGTGTGTTGGGAGGGGTAGTAGATCTGGACTTGATATTTGAGGGGAAATAACAGTTCTGTGTTGTTATACTTTATCTTTTTAGTTTGTCAATGGGCATTACCTTCTTTTTTGTCTTTTCTCCTTTCTTTCTTTGGGCAAGCAGTTTCCCTGCAGGCACTAGGCACACTTAGTTTGCTGGTGGGTTTTCTTGTTTTCTGTTGGTAAGTGGGCTTGGAATAGGTGTTGGTTGTCACAATGGCAGTGAACTGGATTTTCGTTTTCTTCTTGGTGTTGGCATCAGTGACAGAAGTGTTTAGTGGTGTGTCCTTGTGAAGGGTTGTGGCACAGAAGGGTTTGATGGTGTGTCCTTGTGAAGGGCTGTGGCACAGAAGGGTTTGTTGGTGTGTCCTTGTGAAGGGCTGTGGCACAAAGTGTTTGGTGGTGTGTCCTTGTGACGGGCTGTGGCAGAGAAGAAAGTGAAGTAGCTGAGAGCGGGTTGTGACAGCAGGCAGAGTCTGACCCATGTGTGACGGAGTGGTGCTGACATGGAGTGGAGCAGGTCTTCGGCTGTCAGCACCTGTTAACACTGGCACTGCTGCTTGTCTCACTCTCTCTGTACTGTCTCTGTCTCTGTTAGTCTGTACTCTCTCTGTCTGTCTGTCTCTCTGTATCTGTATCTCTCTCTCTCTCTCTCTCTCTCTCTCTCTCTCTCTCTCTCTCTCTCTCTCTCTCTCTCTCTCTCTCTCTCTCTCTCTCATGCATCCTGAAGTGACTGTTATATTTGCTGTTGACTGTGTTGTGTCCAGAACTGTGACCCAGCTTTTGACTTTTGAATTAGTGACCTGTGTTCTGAGCTGGTGTAAAGGAGTTTTGAATGTGGGACTCACCCTGAGAGGACCCTATATGGTTGACAGGACACTGAAGTCCAAGAACTAATTGGTGTGATAACTAACTAACTCTGTCTCATTGGTTTATTTCAAGGATATCGTTTTGTTTGTGTGCTTCTTTCTTCTTCTTCTTCTTCTTCGTCTTCGTCTTCTCTGCCAAAATCACATGTCTCACTTGATGGATTCATTTTGTCTTCATGATTCAGGCATGGCATTCTTCTGACAACTGTCCAGTTTAGACCAGTTTTAAAAGAGTGTGAATCTGAAAACCTGTGACTCAGACTAAATTTACGGAGTGTTTGAAAGGGATTTCAGGCACTTCTGTTGGTGGCGTACATGCAGGCGCAGTCTGACATCCAGTGTTTGTTGCGTGGGCAGATGACATCAGCGACCACCTGTGCGAGCGAGTGCTGAGCGTGCTGTTTGGCATCTGGCTGATGGCCTGCAACAAGTGCTTTCCCTCACCGTCCCTGTGGAAGACTTTCCGCAACATGTGCATCTACTGGCGCCACCACGAGGCGCTGGTGGTCCAGTGGCACAAGGCCAACCACGTGCTGACCGCTCACATGATCCGCACCATGTACGGACCCAGCTACCCCCAGCTTGTCGTCTGTGAGTGAAGTGCTGCCACTTGAAATTGAAAGAGAAATACAGGGGCACAAAAAGTATCAAATGCATCGCACAGTGGCCATTTTCTGCTCTTGATTGGTAATAGCGAACCAACATGGCTGCACCCTGAGGAGTTCAGATGCAAAGCACAGATGTACTTCTTTGGGATTTCAGTATAGAACTGTCAAAAAAAGTAGCGAAGGGGCATCACCACACCCATGTTAATGGACATTTTTGTTTTGTTTTGTCCCTTTACACAGCTACTTTACCAGACACTGTTGTATACTTTACCAGACACTATTGTATCTGTAGAGCATGATTCTACTGAAATTTGACCAGATTTGGTCACCTTGTCATGGTTGAATGGGTGTTAAAATCAGTTACCTATCTGTCCACCAGATTTAGCTTGGTGCCAAAACTTTGAGAGAGACTGTAAATGCAGAGAAAGTGGGTCAAAAATGCATGCTTTATTTCACACTTATGTACATCACTCCCTTTGCACCCCTCCACAGTGGACGAAGACATGCAGATGATCCCAGCAGAGATGAGTTCAGAGTGCGTGACCCAGGCCTGGTTCCGCTTCCTGCACATCATGCAGAACCCGGTGGACCTGAGCCGGCCTGCCGTGGTGTCTAACACGCCACGCTTCCTGCAGCACGCACTGACCAACGAGGCGGTGCTGGACCCCAGCCAGCATGAGTGTCTCCTCAAACTGCCCACCATCTTCTTCAAGGCCATGCGCGGCCTCTCTGTCATGGTCAATGCTTTTCTAGGTCAGTTTGGGGACAGGCATGTGGGAATGTAAAGTGTTTTTCTGGCTGTCCACCTGTTTCCAAAACTTGAGCATTGGACTTTTGTTGGACAGTGCTAAAGTGAGATCATTTAGACTGTATGGTGGTACAGTCTGAAACACGATGAGGCCTACAGCCTTGTGGAGAGGCAGCAAACAAGGGAGCTAATCACTCAGAAGACCCCACAAGGTGATTAACTCCCTTGTTGACTGCACAGGTGCTCCAGGCTTCAGTGTGCTGCAGCTTGATGGTGTTTATGTACCTTGTGTTTACTTAGCCTGTGCTTGTTCTGTTTGTTCATCTGGATTTGGTTTGGTTGTTGTTGCTTTGTCTTCTTTTTACTGTTTTAGGAAGAAGAAAAAAAGGGATGGTTGTGGGGGAGGGGGTACAGTTGAGATCTGTGTAAATTTTAATCTGATAGTTTGCGTTGTGTACATTTTATTTGTATGAACACACTGAAGTTTTCAAAATGACTTTATAATGGTAAGTTTGCTGGCACAGAGTGTTTTGTTCCAAACACGGTCCCATGATGAAATGGCATACTGCACTCATGCACACACACATGCACTCTCTCCCACCGCTGTCCCCACCGCACCGCCCCGGACCACACTGTGTGCGTTTTAACATTGCGTTGGTCTTTGTGCAGGCTTACCTCAAGACCTGAAGGAGAACTTGATGTCGGCGGCCCAGCCAGCATCTCGTGCACCGGCCGCCACCCCCTCCACGCCCCCAGGGCAGCGCAAGTCCGTCAAACCCATGTCTGTGCTCAGCGCTAAAGGTACCCCTCCTGGTTATGTGCGTTTTGTTTTATTTGCCTTTGTTCTGTGATCTCTTGGTTATGTGCGTTTTGTTTTATTTGCCTTTGTTCTGTGATCTCCTGGTTATGTGCGTTTTGTTTTATTTGCCTTTGTTCTGTGATCTCTTGGTTATGTGCGTTTTGTTTTATTTGCCTTTGTTCTGTGATCTCTTGGTTATGTGCGTTTTGTTTTATTTGCCTTTGTTCTGTGATCTCTTGGTTATGTGCGTTTTGTTGTATTTGCCTTTGTTCTGTGATCTCTTGGTTATGTGCGTTTTGTTTTATTTGCCTTTGTTCTGTGATCTCTTGGTTATGTGCGTTTTGTTTTATTTGCCTTTGTTCTGTGATCTCTTGGTTTTGTGTGCTATGGACTGTAAGCCGTGGTTTTACTTTTGAGTTGGTGACCTGTGTGTCAACTGCTGTGTAAGTATTCTGTGTGTGTCGTTCATCATGAGGTGGCCCTGTGGGGTTGACAGGATGTTAAAATCCAAGAACTAAACTAAACATTGGTATGAAGACTCTGCATATAAACACTATTACTTTGCTTCCACAACTCGTTTATGTATCTGTGTGATGCGGGTGGAGGTTATCTTCTCTTTGCAGTTTGGTTGTCCTGTTGCATGGTGGTAGTTTGTGTTCATTGTTGGTTTATTATTCTCTTTGATTTTCCGCCAGTGTCCAAGTCCTCTCAGGCTGCCAAGATGGCTGCCCCTCCGCCTGTCAATCAGCCAGTGGGGAAAATATCTCTGGAGAGTCGCTTCCCCTTCGCTCCGACTCGGCCGCGGTGTAACAGCATTCTGCACCTGTTCGGGGCCTGGCTCTTCGACGCTGCTCTGGCTGGTGTCAAGCTCCACCCTTCCCACGCTGCACCAGGTACAAACAACAAGTGGAGTCTATATGTGTGTGTGTGTCTCTCTCTCTCTCTCTCTCTCTCTCTCTCTCTCTCTCTCTCTCTCTCTCTCTCTCTCTCTCTCTCACAGTTTGTGTTCGATAGAAATAAAGGTAATTGAAGTAAAGGATAAATGAACGGTTGATTTAAAGCAAATGTGCGAGGTAAATTTGGATCTGAAATGCACGACTGTGCTTAACCGATTTTTGATGCTGCAATTTGTAATAGTTTTGTGTAATATAAATCTACGTTTTACTTGAGTCCAATTCCCCCCTTGAAATGAACATGTACTGTTTATTCAATAAAATGTCTTGCGTCTCTTTCTCTCTCTCTCTCTCTCAGCCTTTGTGTGGGTCTGGATTTCTGGTATTACATTTGTTTGCATGGTGTATTTCACTTGTGCAGTGAAACACTTACTGTCTTTGTCTTTCTGTACCTCTGTATCAAAGTAAGGAGGGTTAGATTGAAATCACTCTGTCCATCCATGCAATTTTTATTTTCTTTTTGTTTGGCCAGGATCATCATTATGGGGCTTTTGTAGTCTATAGTTGTTTTATGTAGCAAGTCTTGAGTCATGAGAATCTTCAGCCACTGCAGTTCTGCGAATAGTTTGGTTGCTGCAGCGTCATGAATGATGCCACCAGAAGACTTGACTCATTCAGCTCTGCAGACTTCAGCAGGGAACTGACCGGTGCCTGTTGTTGTTTGCAGTGTCCAAGGAGCGGCGGACAAGCTCGTTCATCGAGTCCAAGCAGCACTCCCTTTCCATGGACCTGCACGCCTACCACCCCATGGACAGCGACAACACCTACGAGAGGGGTCGGGCGGAGGCCTGTGGTGCCCTCTGCAGGATCTTCTGTGCCCACAAGACGAGGGAGGAGATTCTGCCAGTATACTACTCCCGCTTCTACCTTGTCATGTACTACGGTCTGCAGACAGCTGAGGTAGGTGTACTACTCCGGCTTCTACTTTGTCATGTACTACGGTCTGCAGACAGCTGAGGTAGGTGTACTACTCCCGCTTCTACTTTGTCATGTACTACGGTCTGCACACAGCTGAGGTAGGTGTACTACTCCTGCTTCTACCTGGTCATGTACTACGGTCTGCGGACAGCTGAGGTGGGTATACTACTCCCGCTTCTACCTTGTCTTGTACTACGGTCTGCGGACAGCTGAGGTGGGTGTACTACTCCCGCTTCTACCTTGTCATGTACTACGGTCTGCAGACAGCTGAGGTAGGTGTCTTGTCTTTTCTTAGTCATGTATGCATTTTGTGTGTGCTCTGTATTGCTTTTCAGTCTTAAGGGGCTGGGAAGGTGGGGGGGGGGGGGGGGGGGGGGACATGATGGTAAGAGAGTGTTTATGTAGGTTTCATTATTTTCATTTGGATTTTTGTTTTTCTCTGGTGTGTTTTTTTTTGGGGGGGGTACATTTGGGGTGATTTTCTGTGGGGAGGGAGTGGGATTCATCAACAATAAAACCAATAAAGAGTAGCAGGAGACCTTTAGGCACATGTGGATCACCAGAAAATGTCCAGACAGGCTCTGGTTGGGTCTGAAGATCATTTTCTGATTGGGCCTGAAGACCATTTTCTGATTGGGCCTGAAGATCATGTTCTGATTGGGTCTGAAGATCATGTTCTGATTGGGTCTGAAGATCATGTTCTGATTGGGCCTGAAGACCATTTTCTGATTGGGTCTGAAGATCATGTTCTGATTGGGTCTGAAGATCATGTTCTGATTGGGCCTGAAGATCATGTTCTGATTGGGTCTGAAGATCATTTTCTGATTGGGTCTGAAGATCATGTTCTGATTGGGCCTGAAGACCATTTTCTGATTGGGTCTGAAGATCATGTTCTGATTGGGTCTGAAGATCATGTTCTGATTGGGTCTGAAGATCATGTTCTGATTGGGCCTGAAGATCATGTTCTGATTGGGTCTGAAGATCATGTTCTGATTGGGTCTGAAGATCATGTTCTGATTGGGCCTGAAGATCATGTTCTGATTGTGTCTGAAGATCATGTTCTGATTGGGCCTGAAGACCATTTTCTGACCTGACCTGAAGATCATTTTCCAACCTGGCCTGAAGATCATTTTCTGATTGGGCCTGAAGATCATTTTCTGATTGAGCCTGAAGATCATTTTCTCTTCATCTTGACATTGCAGCCTGAGATCAGCGGGGAAGTCCTGACCAGCATCCTCTTCAACTCCTGTGACCTGCTGCGCACAGACCTGGCAGGGGTTCAGATCCTGACTCCCTACATCCTGAAGGCCCTGGAGCTGGTGCTCAGCTGTACCAGCCCCGAGTTCAAGTGAGCCTCACGTTTGTCCGGAACCGGGTCTCAGACCAAAGACCTCCCTGATGTGGGGGAGACCACCCCTCTTGCAAAATGACTTTGTCTGAAACCTTGCCTTTCTTATTTCATTGTATATAACCCACTGAGCAAGCACCAGCCGTCTGTCAAGACAAGGTGTATGTTTTCTGAAAACTTTTCGTTCCTGTGTCCACATATGCCAAGAACCAGCTCTCTTTCAACACAAGCATTTGTTTCCCTTCCTATAATGTTTCTGTATAAATATACCCCTAACCAAAACCCAGCTCACTTTCGGAACAAGCACTTGTTTCCATTTGTAAAATTTCCTGTATCAGTAAACCCCTAGCCAAGAACCAGCTGTCTTCAAGACCTTTTTTTTTCTGAAATCCTTTCTGTCAGTGGTCTGTGCTTCCACTTCTGAATTCTTTTGGATTGTCTCATTCTTTGTGTATTTACAGTTGTGGTTTTTTGTTTGTTGTTGTTGTTTATCCCTATCATAAGTTCATGAGATAATATTGTTTACTTTTATGGTGAATGTCTTGTGTAATCTTTTTTCCCCATAAGTGTATTAATCTTACTGTTCCCGTGATAAGTGTACTAAGTAATTTTCCTTTTTTTCTTCCCCATGATAAATATATTAGAGCATCTTTTTATCCCAGTAATAAGCATATTCGATAATCTTTTTCTCCTCATAATCCATGTATTTCTCTTCCCATACACTATAAATACTTAAGATAATCTTTCTGTCCCCATCATAAGTCTGTTAGATGGTCCGTTTCTCCCAGCAGTGAGTGTATTTTGTCATCTGTAACGACAGCTGAGATCTGATGAAACAAAAAGAACCCCTCAGTATGATAAAGAAATGAATGCAGCAGTGCCTGCTGTTTGCCTGGTTGCGCAGAATGAGTGAGCAGATCTCGTACGTTGAGCTGAGGAAGGCTTGCGTGCACCTGCTTCTCTCCATGCTCTGTCTGCCCCTGCACTTCAAGGACCTGCAGATCAAAGGTGAGTCACTCAGCCACAGGCAGGGCCATGGCGGTGCTGTTGCTGGACTTAGTAAGGGGGGGGGGGGGGGTACTTTGGTTTGCTGCCACCCCCGCCCCACCCTCACTGATAGGTAATGGTCCATTCATCTTTACTTGGAACAAAAATCCAAACTGTGGGTAATAAAAGAATGAAAGGTCACAAAAGATAATAACAAAAGTTTTTTGTTTTTTTTGTTTGCTTTTTAAAAGAGTGACTCTGGGTTACGTGATGATATGTCTGCCTTCTTCATGCCAACTGTGGAGTCCTTGCTTACAGGTTTGGAAGCAACTAGAATTTTTTGAAAACATTGCCGCTCTGCGGGTGATTTTCCCTGTAGGTGATTGTATTGGGTGAAAAAGAACCATAAGTGCACCTCTGTGTGTGTGTGCGTGCGTGCGTGCGTGTGTGTGTGCGTGCGTCTGTGTGTGCGTGTGTTTGCTTTCAGACATCCTTTCAACCACCACAACCACCGCCGCCAAGGATCAGGCCATCTCATTCCTGTCCTTGAAGAACCGGATCGTTGAGCTGCTGCGCGTGGCCCTCATGAATGAGACAGACCCCACCAACACACAGATGCTGCTGGGTAGGGGCTCCTGGTCCTGCGCCTTCTGTTAAATGATTCATTGCTGTGCCGCTGTCTCAGATTAAACACCCCATGGCTAATATTTCGTCAGATAAAAGAACTTATTGTTCGACTTGGTTAATTTTGCGATGATGTCTACATATACTGTAACAAACATTGTTATAGAGATGTTAGACCCCATTCTGTTCATCTCAGTACTTAAATTATGCTTTCCCCCAGAGAAGAGAAGGATCCATTGGACGGAGAAGGTTTGAGTAAGTGGTCAGATCTGTGTCCGGTAAACCCTAACGGGGTGCAGGGACCAGAGGTCAGCTAAAGAAGGAGGTGAGTGAATGGTGTCTTGACCCCACAGGTCCAGAGCAGTGGTCAGGTTGGAGGGATAGTCAGCAGAAGATGTGGTCATCGAGACAGTTGTAACTGCAGTGGAACCCCTGATGAAAGACCATCATAATGAAAGACCACATTGGTGAAAGACCACCTTGATGAAAGACCACATCAGTGAAAGACCACCCTGATGAAAGACTACCCTGATGAAAGACCACCATGTTGAAAGAACATATCAATGAAAGACCACCCTGTTGAATGACCATCCTGATGAAAGACCACCCTGATGAAAGATCGCATTGGTGAAAGACCACCTTGATGAAAGACCACATCAGTGAAAGACCACCCTGATGAAAGACTACCCTGATGAAAGACCACCCTGTTGAAAGACCATATCAATGAAAGACCACCCTGTTGAGAGACCATCCTAATGAAAGACCACCCTGATGAAAGACCACATCAGTGAAAGAGCACCCTGTTGAGAGTCCACCCTGATGAAAGACCCCCCCGATGAGAGAACACCCCTCTTTTGAAAGCTTCCCATTCACATGTCTGTGTCAGGGAAACCCTCACCAACGACCACTCCTCGTGAGATCACTTTTGCTGGGTTTTTAGGGTGCTCTCAACTGTATATATGCTGATCCACATGGGAATGAGTAAAAAAAACCCTGCATAATTGAAAAACTGAAGGTGTAACGAAACAAACACCGTACAGTATGGCACCATACGACTGTGTTGCCAAGTGATGGGTACAACTGCATGAGGACTGCGGCATGGTGCCGTAGAGTGGGATGGGGTGAGTGACCTGTGGTGCAATGTGTGCAGGTGGTCTGATGCTGGTGGTCCAGGACCTGACCACGTGTGAGGAAACAGAATCCATGACAGTCCAGCCCGGACAGGACACGTCCGACTCCGACATCAACCCAGGTAATGTCTTGCAAGGTGTTCATGCCATCTTCTCTCTCTTTGTCATTTTGCTTCACCCAGGTAAATACATGTTGCAGAGCATTCACGTCATCTCTCTCTTGGTCATTTTGCTTCACCCAGGTAAATACATGTTGCAGAGCATTCACATCATCTCTCTCTTGGTCATTTTGCTTCACCCAGGTAAATACATGTTGCAGAGCATTCACGCCATCTCTCTCTTGGTCATTTTGCTTCACCCAGGTAAATACATGTTGCAGAGCATTCATGCCGTCTCTTTATTGGTCAGTTTGCTTCACCCAGATAACATGTTGCAACTGGTAATTGTTGATGAAGGACAGTGTTACAGTTACAGATGATAGGTGATTATTGATGAAGGACAATGTTACTGTTACATATGACAGGTGATTATTGGTGAAGGACAGTGTTACTGTTACATATGACAGGTGATTGTTGGTTGAGGACAATGTTACTGTTACATATGACAGCTGATTGTTGGTTGAGGACAATGTTACTGTTACATATGACAGGTGATTATTGATGAAGGACAGTGTTACTGTTACATATGACAGGTGATTGTTGGTTGAGGACAGTGTTACTGTTACATATGACAGGTGATTATTGATGAAGGACAGTGTTACTGTTACATATGACAGGTGATTGTTGATTGAGGACAATGTTACTGTTACATATGACAGGTGATTATTGATGAAGGACAGTGTTACTGTTACATATGACAGGTGATTGTTGGTTGAGGACAATGTTACTGCTACATATGACAGGTGATTGTTGGTTGAGGACAATGTTACTCTTACATATGACAGGTGATTGTTGGTTGAGGACAGTGTTACCGTTACATCTGACAGGTGACTGTTGATGAAGGCCAGTGTTACTGTCAGTAGTGTTGCATGTGACCGGCAACTGTTGGTGAAGGCCAGTGTTACAGTTATATGGCACAGTGTTGCCGTTGAAGGGGACAGGTAATGACTGCTGAAGAACTGTCAAGGTCATCTCATCTACCTCCATCTGACTGAGCCACCGTGCTTGGTCTATGGCAGATAAACACTACAGACATCATACGTCAGTGTTTGGCGCCATATTATACCAAAATCTGATTTGGAGTTGCTTATTACTGAATTTCAATGTGAGGACCTTGATGTCGAAAAAGAAAAAAACCTACATTGTCAGTAAGGTTTGTTTTGATGGTTGGGGGCAGTATTGGTTCTCTCTTCATGAAAACCACAGCTGACTGAGCCTGGAAGGCAGGAATCAAAGAGAGGCTGCATGGCAGTAGGCAGGGTGTGTTCAGCAGCATGGTCTGTCTCCCACACTGTCTCTTTTCCCAGCAGCTTTACTCCAAAATGGGAAGATGTTTGATTACCAAGTGAGCACCAGGGGAGAACAGACATTCATGATGCTGTATGCAGTCATTTAATTGTCGTTGTGAACCGTGAAAGCCACCGAGCTTTCCAACATTTGTGGGGCCTTAGCATTTCTCAGTATTTTTCGAGAGGTCAAAACTTCAGCCATGTCAGTAACTGTGTGGTGTTACGAGCAAAGCCAGTCAACCACCCTCTTCTTTCCCATTGGCTGGCTAGAACCTCGGGCCAGCACATCGTCCGGCGACTCCGGTCCCCATGACAACACCTCGACTCATCGCCTCTCCCTTCCACCCCTGGACCTTGGTAACCGCCGCTCACTCTTGGCTTGTGGATGCTATGTGTAGTGCTGGCCTTGGACCATGTAGTCTTTCCCTTTGACTGTGTAATGGTCTTTGCTTTGGATGGATTGTATATCTTTCAGCTTGGCTGTAGACCCTTTCAGTTTGAGTGTGCAGTCTTTGAGTTTCAGTGTGTAATCTTTCAGTGTGCTGTCTTTAGGTTTGACAGTCTCTGCTTGCATATCATCTGATTCACATAATGGTGTAGCCTGCAGCATGGTGATGTTTTTTTGTGTGTGGCTTTGTTTGTTGTTAGTTGTTGTTGATGTTTTGGGGGGGGGGGGGGGGGGCCTTGGATTTCTGCTTTGTCAGCTGTTGTTGGTGCAGTGGTGTTTGTTTAGTTGTTATTGTTTGCTATGGGGAAGTGTCAGGGGCTTGCATTTTCTTTGTGTTTGTTTTGCTGTTTTCTTGTTGTTGGGTTTTCATTTATGTTGATCTTTCCAGGAGCAGCTTGGTTTGATCGTCTGTCTGTTCACAGTGAGGCTCCGAGAGAGTGAAAGGTGACGGGGACAAAACTTTCTTTGGATAACATGGGGATGCTGCTTTTGTTCTTCACTTTGTGGATAGTTTTTTCTGTTTTTTGGAGGGGGGGGGGGTGAGGAGGAGCAGTGATTGTGAAGTGTTTTGTCATCATCTGCAGTGTTGGTGGGTGCATCAAGACCACATTAGTTGATTTTGTTGTGTGTGTGTGTGTGTGTGTGAGAGAGAGAGAGAGAATATGGCAGGAAGCAAGGGCTTTCTTTGGTTGTGAATGAAAAATGATTTTCAGGAACTTTTGTAACCACGTTTGTCATTTCGATGTTAATAGAAGTGTTCATCTAACCTGCATCTTTTGGTGCATGAGAATTCACAGTTGATTTTTGTAGTTGTCAGATTTTAGTCTGATGCTGATGGTCATTATTTACATGTGTGTGTGTTCAGAAATTCCTGCTGACTTTTGTTATTCTAAAACAATGTGGTGTAGCATAGATAGTAATGGTTAAATCCAGGTTTCATGTAGTCTTATCAGAGAAACCTGTAGCACTGACATTGTACACACCATCTGTGCTCAGCGTGCATCTTGTGTTGTGTGTTTGTTTGCTGACAACATGTATATTGTGTTATTTGCACTGCAGTAATGCTGAAGTGCATGTAGTAACAAGCTTGAGAGTGTCCTTAGTTTTTCCTTCCATTTTCAGTGGCCTATGCGTGGTCAGGGCGCTTGTGTCTGAATCACTGAATTGTGACTTGTCCTCACAAGAGGAGCCATGATTCAGTTTGATCACTGTTATTGTTAATAATGACAGTGACAATACATCAGTAGTCCAGATCTCCACAGCACCATGTCACTGACTTCAGAGCCTGCTGGTGCTTTGCAGTAAAACCAGCGACGCACCAAAATCACACAACAGGCCTGCAAAGACTGCGACTAAAATGTTATTTACTTGCAAAATAATCAAATTCAGAATGTTATTTACCTGCGAAATGATCAGATTCAGAATATGAACTGAGTACACTCCACTCCTTTTCTAACATGATGGCTGTGGACCTCAAAATTACTTCGTCTTGATAAGAGAAATGTGACTAAAAAGAAATGAAAACAAGCAAACTGTATGTCAGCAAGGATCCTTAAATCACTTTGTCTTAAGCAGAATGTCTTAAGCAGAATTTGATTTCTGGTCAGTTCTTTCTTCAGTGTGCCTGCTGTATTTGTACAGTTAATTAATGTCAGTGTCGTTGCCCTCTTGCACACCACAGTCTAACTCCGTATCTATGGCCACAAATTTGTTGCAATGATGGGGAGAGTGGGGGGAGGGGTGGTGGTGGTTGGGGGGGGTGATGAGAGGTAGTGGGGTGTTGGTGACTAAAGTGTTGTATTTACTGTCACAGTAGTACCACAGGAAAGGGCTTCACTGTATTCTTGAAGTTGAAGTTTGTGATGTTATTTTGTTTAACTCTTTCATCCCTGAAAACCGCTACAGCGGTTAAGAGAATCTTTCCCTTCATTCCTGAGAACCGCTAGAGAGGGGCAGGCATAAACACTCCCTTCCTTCCGGCCGGCCGCTGCAGCGGTTCTGCCTTTGAAATCCGTGCCTATCTGTCACATGGTCAGCATGTCAGTTCCCCTGGCCAGTGTAACGGGACCTGGGGAATGTTTTGATAAGCCGCACAATGCTTTGATTAGCCGTGCCTGGCCACTGCCAGGGTGTGGGAAAGTGTCCAGTGCACAAAATTTGTCCACTTCTAGGGATGGGGTTAGGTTATTCTGTACAGTTGGAAAGATGGCGGCGGATGAGTACAACGACAGTGATCAGTTCTCTGACGATGATGTTTATGACAGTCTGGGCAAAAATGATTTTGATCTGTTTGAACTGACAGAAGAGGAGAGAGCAGAGCTTGCAAATGCATTTAAAGATGATAGTGAGAGTGGTGATGAATTGGATGATGAAAACCTGCCATTGTTTTTTACTCAGCCACATTTTGAGTGGACAGGTGGGGACACTGCTGTGACACGAGACATACCTCTGATGTCCACTGCAGATGTGTACATAGACATAGTAAATATAGTTGTACAGAGTTACGGTGCAAACATTGTGTATATATATGATAGAGACGGCGCATGGATTACACTAAAATGAAACAATCATACTGTGAACTCATACTTCCTACTCTTGTGCAAACCGTCACCTTTTCATCACATTTCAAGGACACAGACAATGTGACAAACAGAATTTCTGGAGTCAGTTTCTATGTGGATGTTATCTGGGACATCAGACTGTAAGTAGGGAGCATGTTCCATTTCTCTTGGCATGTTCTGTGGGCCTGCAAAACATTGGTTTCGTCTGTTTGTCTTAAAAAAGGTATGTGTCACCTTTATTTGCACCTGTGTGTCACCCTCCTGGTGACAGTGACTTTGAAAGTGTGACCATTGCCTTCTGACTTCATTTACCTACACAGCGATATATAGGTTGCCATGGTTTTACTAAGAGCTTGCAGACACAGATGACTCAAACCCACATACCCTCTTTCATACATTTTTTCCTTATGAAAACCCAGGAATGAAAGGACTGTTATGTACATAGGAACATAGGAATAAGGGGAAGTAATGCCAAATACGAAACAGGGATGAAAGGGTTAAATGAAGGCTGCATTTATTTTTCCCCAGTGATTTTCTTGTTTTTTTGACAGTGTGGCTTTCTCTCCCTCTCTCAATCCAAGCTGCTCATAGAGTGTAAATGGCACCACTGTTTGGCTGGCATCAGTTTGTTTTCATCAGTAGCTTTGTCCACAGACACTGCACACGGCCTGTTTGGCCATGCGACATCGCTGGTGTGTAACCGTCTGATGATGTCATGGAAGAATGACCTCAACACCGCTCTGGCAGCCATGGAACTTTTGGCTGGACTGGCAAAGGTCACAGTCACTCCACCCAACATCCTCATGTGCAAGCGCACCGTCAAGTGGATCTGCGACTTCATTGTCTTTCAGGTAGAATTAGCTAAGAATATGGGTTTTCATTGTCTTTCAGGTAATATGTGGGGTTCCCTTGTCTTTCAGGTAACATGTGGGGTTCCATTGTCTTTCAGGTGGGATGTAGGGTTCCATTGTCTTTCAGGTAGGATGTAGGGTTCCATTGTCTTTCAGGTAGGCTATGGGGTTCCATTGTCTTTCAGGTAGGATATGGAAAATACCTTTTGTGCACTCAGCATTTTCCTCCAATGCACCCGTTGGACTATTATCGGTCCCTCCCTGAAGACAAAACTAGGACAGGCCACCTCTGTTTGCATTCAAACCCAAATATCTTGGACTGTCCATTCCTGGAATATTTACCCTGACCTTATTTTATTTTCATAATAAGGTTTATATGCTTATCTCTCTCTCTCTCTCTCTCTCTCTCTCTCTCTCTCTCTCCTCTCTCTCTCTCTCTCTCTCTCTCTCTCTCTCTCTCTCTCTCTCTCTCTCTTGTGCTGTGAACATCCAAGGTTTTGTGTGGAAGTTTTTATGCACCATATCGACATTTTCGTTCATTCATTCTCTCTCTCTTCTCCTCTCTCTCTCTCTCTCTCTCTCTCTCTCTCTCTCCCTCTCTCTCTCTCCACACCAGACCCTGGCATAAGCATGAAAAAGAGGAGCTGCTCCTTGACTGTGGTTCAGTCTGGTCCAGGCAATCACACCTTCCATTTTTCCTGTTGCAGTGCAGTCGCCCGGCCCCCAACCACTCACGTGACCTTCACTCCCTGATCGTGGCGGCCTTCAAGTGCGTACAGCTGTGGCTGGTGGAGCACAGCTGTCTGCTGTACGACAAGGAGTGTCTGCACTACGTGCTGGAGGTGGTGGAGCTGGGCATCTCCGGCTCAAAATCTCAGGTAGGACTGACCCCACGCCCACCTGGCTTGACCCTCACCTCTTCCTCCTTTGTCTTACTGCAGCAGCCCGCTGCTGGACTTGAGGGTTGTGCTGCATTCTGAAGGGGTTGTAGATGATGGCCTCCAGTTGGTCACCATGTTTGGGGGCAAGAAGATCACTTTATTTAGTAATAATAATAACTTTTATTTATAATGCGCCTGTCCCAGTTCCAGTCTTGATAAATGCTGTCCTTTGAGCATGGACTTATCTGTAACCAGGACTTGCTTAGCTGTAACCAGGACTTAGTTGGCTGTAACCTGGATTTGGCTGGAGTATGGGAAGGAATGGAGATGGTGTCAGTGATATGCATTGCTGCTATGAATAAACTTTGCCAACATTCCTACTGGAACTGTTTATTATTTCTGCTTGTAGCTCACATTTGATTTTCCTGGCTGAACCCATTGTGGTTAGATATCATTATTGTGGATTTTTATTTTATTTTTTTATTTTTGTTTGTTCCCCCATTTTCTAATGTCCCAGGTACCAGTGGAACAGTTGGTTTGGGTGTGTTTTCAACTTGATAGCTGTGCTGTATTAAGTCATGAGTGTGTTTGTTGTTTTCTGTTATGTTTGTGTTTTTGGATTTTGTTTGAAGGTATGGTAGGCTGTGTACACTAAACAACACTGGTGTGATTTAAACCAGCACTCGTTCATCTGATCTAAACTGATTTGGCTTTCCAGTTCTTTGGAAGAGTTTAATATGGCTGGGATCTCCATATGCCTCACATTCTCTGGTCCACAAACCTTTTGTTTTGTTTTATCTCAAGGTCTGAGTGTAAAGTGTCAGTGCAGAGTGACTTGCTGACATACTGCAGCCATTCCAGAATGTTGCACATGGCTTGGCATGACAGGGGGCAAAAATGAAGCAAAAGTTCCAAAGATTTCTTTAAAATGAACAAACAAACAGCTATAGTGTTTCAAGGCAGACTTCTTTTACTGAAGGGATTAGCAGACTAGTGATTCTTTTAGCATTTTTGTACTGCCGCTTTTGTTAACAGATTGTGCCGATCAAAGAAGACAAAAAAGAGATAATTAAAACTGATAAGTGACTTCAAACAAAAGCAAACATCCATACACTAATTTGATTAGGAATCAGTGGCCTTTTTACACCGTAGGATCTGCGATAGCAGTTAAGCAATACACACAGAAAATAAGATGTAAATATGCAAGCAACATAAAGCATAGAGGTGACTGGTTTTTACATTGTGGTACTGTGAGTTTTTGTGCGTTTTTTTCTTTTTCTTTCTTTTTTCTTTTTTTCTGTTTTTGAGCTTCTTTTCAGTTTGCTTCATTTGCAGGCTAAGCAACAAGAGTCACAAAGCGTAAAAGCTAAAGTAGACAAGGAGTCGAAATCTGTAGTGCCCAAGGTACAGAGTTGATTTTGCCCTTTCTCTCCTGTTTGCTGGCCTGTTGACGGCCCCTAGTTGTACTCCAGCCTGCTTCCTGTCACTGGACTCTCTCTGGTCTGCATGGATGAAAGGGGACAGCCACACAGCGGAAACATTCATCCAGTACCACTCTAATGATGGAGCCAAACTGGTCTGAAAAGAGGCGTGGGGGGCTGGGGGGGGGGGGGGGGAGCTGGGGGGGGTATTTGCAGGGAATAAAAGGAAAGGTTTCAAATCTGAACAGTGGTCTGAAAAGAGGGGTGGTCTGTCGTCAGTGCAGTCTTTCATCAGGATGGTCTTTCATCAGGGTCAGTGGTCTTCCATCAGGGTAGTCTCTCATCAGGGTGGTCTTTCATCAGGGTAGTCTCTCATCAGGGTGGTCTTTCATCAGGGTAGTCTTTCATCAGGATGGTCTTTCATCAGGGTCAGTGGTCTTCCATCAGGGTAGTCTCTCATCAGGGTGGTCTTTCATCAGGGACAGTGGTCTTCCATCAGGGCAGTCCCTCATCAGAGCCAGTGGTCTTCCATCAGGGTGGTCTTTCATCAGGGTGGTCTTATCAGGGTGGTCTCTCATCAGAATGATCTTTCTTCAGATGGTCTTAAACCAGAGTGGTCTTTCACTGGGTGGTCATTCATCAGGGTGGTCTTTGATGAGGGTGGTCTTTGATCAGGGTGGTCTTTGATCAGGGTGGTCTCTCGTCAAGGCGGCTTCTGACCAGGGGTCCACTGTGATGGAATTCACACCCTGGACACTTCTGACCAGGGGTCCACTGTGATGGAATTCACACCCTGGACACTTCTGACCAGAGGTCCACTGTGATGGAATTCACACCCTGGACACTTCTGACCAGGGGTCCACTGTGATGGAATTCACACCCTGGACACTTCTGACCAGGGGTCCACTGTGATGGAATTCACACCCTGGACACTTCTGACCAGGGGTCCACTGTGATGGAATTCACACCCTGGACACTTCTGACCAGGGGTCCACTGTGATGGAATTCACACCCTGGACACTTCTGACCAGGGGTCCACTGTGATGGAATTCACACCCTGGACACTTCTGACCAGGGGTCCACTGTGATGGAATTCACACCCTGGACACTTCTGACCAGGGGTCCACTGTGATGGAATTCACACCCTGGACACTTTTGTGCCACTCAGTACTCAGGGGCTGGATGCACTGTACAGACACCTGTGTGGACGCTGACAGCGCATAAGCCTGTACATAAACTGTGGCAGTGTTTCAGGAAAGAGAGAGATTGACAACTTATCAGAGATCAGTGTCTTTCAAGTCAGATGGGGGGAGGGGGGCGGGGGGGGGGGGGGGGGGGGGAATAAATTGGTTTGGGAGAGGGGGGGCATTTAGAGGAGTAAGTCAGCGACAGTGTATTTTACAAACAAGCACTTGACCAGCTATGGACTCATTCAGTGGGATGGACACGGTGTCTGATTTCACTGGGGGGCAATGATCCGTGGACAGGGAGACCCACTCAGCCCTCAGACCACAAGATTCACTTAACACTCCGTTTCTCACTGATCCTAGCCAGTTTTCACTGTGTCCATGGTCTCTCAATCCTAGCCAGTTTTCATTGTGTCTGTAGTCTCTCAATTCTGGCCAGTTTTTCCTGTCCTTGGTCTCTCAACCCTGGCCAGTTTTCACCAAGTCTGCGGTCTGTCAACCCTGGTCACTTTTCACTATGTCTGTGGTCTCATCAATCCTGGCCAGTTTTCACCATGTCTGTAGTCTCTCAACTCTGGCAAGTTTTCACTATGTCTCTGGTCTCTCAACTGTGGCAAGTTTTCACTATGTCTCTGGTCTCTCTATCCTGGCCAGTTTTCACTGTCTCTGGTCTCTCTATCCTGGCCAGTTTTCAGTAGGTCTGCAGTCTCTCAATCCTGGCCAGTTTTCAATAGGTCTGTGGTCACTCTATCCTGGCCAGTTTTCAGTAGGTCTCTGGTCACTCTATCCTGGCCAGTTTTCAGTTGGTCTCTGATCTCTCTATCCTGGCCAGTTTTCAGTAGGTCTCTGGTCTCTCTATCCTGGCCAGTTTTCACCAAGTCAGCAGTCTCTCAGTCCTGGCCAGTTTTCAGTAGGTCTCTGGTCTCTCTATCCTGGCCAGTTTTCAGTTGGTCTCAGATCTCTCTATCCTGGCCAGTTTTCAGTAGGTCTCTGGTCTCTCTATCCTGGCCAGTTTTCACCAAGTCAGCAGTCTCTCAGTCCTGGCCAGTTTTCAGTAGGTCTCTGGTCTCTCTATCCTGGCCAGTTTTCAGTAGGTCTGTGGTCTCTCAATCCTGGCCAGTTTTCAGTAGGCCTGTGGTCTCTCACTCCTGGCCAGTTTTCAGTAGGCCTGTGGTCTCTTAATCCTGGCCAGTTTTCAGTAAGTCTGTGGTCTCTCAATCCTGGCTGGTTTTCAGTAGGTCGATCTGCAGTCTCTCAATCCTGGCCAGTTTTCAGTAGGTCTGTGGTCTGTGATATTAGCTGCATGTCAGTCCAGCTCAGTTGGAAGTGTTTAAGCGATTGCTTCGACAGACCATGAGATTCCCCTTGTACCTGATTCCCGCTAAGTAATCTGTCACTTTCACCCATGCAGCTTTGCGTATTTCTCGTGATTAACTTGTGTGGTGTCTTTGGGTTCTTGCTGGTGGCGTTGTGCAATGGACTAGCTCTGCTTGTCTTCCAATTCAAGCCTTGTGTTAAACTCCGAGGCTGTCCAGACTGTGTTTGTGACCTCATGTGAGTGTACTGTGCATGGACCTTGGCTAGGTGTGTGGTGAACAGAACTGATGTCTAGCCCTGTCGTGAACGTTTTTGGCTAGCCTTGTTGTGACAGAACCGGTGACTAGCTCTGTGGTGAAAGTTCATGGCTAGACATGTGGTGAACAGAACTGATGACTAAAGATTATGGCTAGCCTTGTTGTGACAGAACTGGTGACTAGCTCGGTGGTGAATAGAACTGATGACTAGCCCTGTGGTGAATGTTTATGTCTAGCCTTGTTGTGACAGAACTGGTGACTAGCTCGGTGGTGAGTGTTTATGGCTGTGGCAGAACTGGTGACTAGCTCTGCAGTGAACGTTTATGGCTAGCTCTGTGATGAACAGAACTGATGACTAGCCCTGTGATGAATAAAGTTTATGGCTAGCCCTGTGGTGAATAAAGTCAGTGGTGAGCCCAGCAGCAGATAATATAGCCTTTTGGTGAAAACAAAGTGGATGGCTAGCTTAGTAAAAAGACTTGAATTTTGTGTTTAGGATTGACTCTTCAGCTTTTCAACCAGTGTTCAACATTTTATTTAGGGAGGACTGTGTTTAAATGTACAGAAGGTCTGTAGCTTGTTCATGCTTTGTACTCTCACAGACCGTTTTAAATGAGGAATGAGGTTAGACAGTGTGGCGAGTCAGGCGGCACTGGCCAGTTCTGCACAGTTGTTGCCGGCAGTCTGGACTTGAAGTTGGTGCCACAGATGTGACTGTTTCAAAGTACTCTTTTAAACATTTCTTGGCTTTGTATTCTAACTTTCTTTCCATCAGTTGACTTGTTAACATAATATCTTTCGCCAGGTTTATCTTAGCAGAACAGCTTTTTTACATACTGTTACAGCACTTACTGTTTTTGACCTTTTGTATTTCATTTATTTGACTAACTTTTTCTTTTAGCTCATTACATTTTATTTAAACTGTTCATGAACTAGTGGAATCATACTCGGTTTCAAAGCCAAGCCACTTAGAGAGGATGTTGCAGGATTGAAGGTCGGGTCATGTTGAAGATTATGATGATGGATGGTGATGTTGATGTTGCTGCTGATGATGATGATGATAGAATGGTGTAGCTGAATGGTTAAGGTGCTAAATACGAGACAGAGATTGTGAGTTTGTGTAGAGTAAATACAGTTATCGTGTTGTTACAATATTAGTCTTTATGCTGACCATACTCAGCTGCATAAAATTAAGAATCATCGTCAGATTCAACATGCCTGAGAAGTGCTTAGCTTTCGGATCAAGGTTCAGATTTAAAGTTATACCCTACTTCCTACTCTCACCTTTGCTTCTACTTTTTTCTTCTTTTTTTTCATCATTTTGTTTAGGGTTTGAAATGATGTGTACGCACACCAGTTTCAGCAGCCAGCGGTGCATGTTTTTGCATGATTCAACATCTAGCATTTGTATACAGCATGAGCATGTGTTCAACTTTGAAACGCTATGTGTGCACATCTATGACTGTATAAGTCTGCTATGCATGTTGTTGCATTTTTCAGAACTCACTGTAGGTGTTGGATGGTGAATTTGGAGTGTGGTGTATGTTTATCTGTGGCCTGCAAAAGCAACAGCTGATGATGATGATGATGATGGTGATGCTGTTGTTGTTTTGACGTTTGTAACTGTTGATGTGGATGTTGTTGCATTCAGCATTCAATATATGTGGTGGGCTATCAACTGCAGCAGGTGAGAGGCTGTGGGTTTTCTCTCCCCAACAAACACACAGCTTGTGCCGCTGGGATGCCTTTGCTTGTCAGTGTCTGCCCACCGTACACTGCACAGGCTTTTTCCAGTCCTGTCCATGCTCCTACAAATGTATGGGACTGTCAGTGTCTCCCTGCTGTACACTGACAGTGTACAGACCCCCCCCCCCCCATCTCCCCCCCCCTTGACCCCCCCCCCCCCCCCCCCCCCCCCCCGCACCACCTCCCCAAAAGGTAACAGTAATAACGAATAGTGTAAGCTCATCATGTTGGGATGGGCTGGGCTGTGAGTTCCACAGAGCCGCAGGCCTGCTGCCAGACCTGTTGACAGTCATGGCTGTGTGCAGACATTTGCCAGACCTGTTGACAGTCATGGCTGTGTGCAGACATTTGCCAGACCTGTTGACAGTCATGGCTGAGTGCAGACATTTGCCTGACCTGTTGACAGTCATGGCTGTGTGCAGACATTTGCCAGACCTGTTGACAGTCATGGCTGTGTGCAGACTACATTTGGCCTGTGTTAAGTAAGGTAAATAAGAAAGTCAAAGTTTTGAGAGGAGGTCCAATCTGACAGTCATTGCAACAGACATCATCACACAGTGGAGATGGAAAACACAGTAAGTGGCAAGGTTGGTCTCATGTCTCCCAGGTGGGTTCTGAAGAAAGTGACATGATCTCACTCAACTACTTCCCACCCCTATACACTCATACCACCACCACTACCACCCCCTGCCCCCACCCCCCCCCCCCACGTCCCATACCCGCACCTCCCCCCTCCCCTCTGTCCCCCCCCCCCATACCACAAAGGGCCCATACCACCCTCGTTACCCCCCCACACCACCCCACCATACAAAGGGCCCCACTACCCCCCCCCTTTTCCGCCCCCCCCCCCCCCATACACACCAACGGCCCCACTACCACCCTCTGTTACCCCCACCCCCCCACCCCCATACACACAAGGCCCCACTACCACCTCGGGTCCTCCCCCCCCCCCCATACACACAAACGGCCCCTACTCACCCCTCTGTTACCCCCCCCCCCCCATACACACAACCCCCACTACCCCCCCTCTGTTACCCCCCACCCCCTACCACAAAGTGGCCCATACCCCCTCTTTTAAACCCCCTCCCCCCCCCCATACACACAGGCCCCACTACACTTCTGTTCCCCCCCCCCCAATAAAACAACGGCCCATCCCACCCCTCTTTACCCCCCCCCCCTACACCAAGGCCCCACTACCACCCCTCTGTTACCCCCCCCCTCCCCCTACACCCCCCCACTACCACCCCTCTTTACCCCCCACCCCCCTACACACAAAGGGCCCCACTACCACCCCTCCGTTCCCCCCCCACCCCCCCATACACACAAACACACCACCCCTCTGTTACCCCCCACCCCCCTACACCAAAGGGCCCACTACCACCCCTCTGTTACCCCCCCCCCCCCATACACACAACACCCCTCCCCTCTGTTACCCCCCACCCCCCTTACCACAAGGGCCCCACTACCACCCCTCTGTTCCCCCCCTTCCCCCCCCTACACAAACGCCCCACTACCCCTCTGTTACCCCCAACCCCCTACACACAAAGGGCCCACTCCACCCCTCTGTTACCCCCCCCCCCCCCCCCCCCCCCAACGTACAAAGGGCCCCACTACCACCCCTCTGTTACCCCCCCATACACACAAACGGCCCCACTACCACCCCTCATTACCCCCCTCCCCCCAACACACAACCCCCTTACACCTCTGTTACCCCCCCCCCCCCCCCCATACACAAAGGCCCCACTACCACCTCTTTTTACCCCCCCCACCCCCCTTTACATACCACCCCTCTGTTACCCCCCCCCCCCCCCCCCCCCCCCCGCCTACATATTACTAACAATGCTGCTGATGATGATATTACTAACAGTGGTGGTGATGATGATGATGTTACTGTATCTGTATAAATAAATCACAATGATACACAATCAGTGTAATATGGACAGTAGTGTCAAGAAGATGATGCTGATGTTAATAGTAATAAAAAGGAGGAATGGGGCTAAGCTTACAGAATTACCTGTGATCTAAGGGAGCACCTTGTGGAGTGAACCCTGTGCCCCATGATTCAGGCACAGACCGTGTATTGTCTCTTGGCTGTTGCCACTACCACTACAGCTGGTGCTTTATTAGTAAATAAAGTAAAATGTTGTCAGTATTTCTTCAGACTGTTTGCTGTTGTTGTTTTTTAATGAAGGGGGGGGGGGGGGGGGGGGGGTGGGGGGGCTCTAGATTGGACCTAGATGTGGGCAAATTGGGGATGGGGGGTGGGGGGGGGGGTCCTCAGCTGCTTTAATACTCCACTGACCCGCTTAGTTACCTGCTTCTTGGGATGTTGATGTAATAATACATTTGGGTGAGGATTTTAGTTTTGTTGTTCCCCACAACAAAAGGGGAAGGAACGTGAGTAGCCAGGCAGCATTAGCATAGTATATTATTATTAAATTGTATGGGTTGTGCAGGTGGCTTTTATTGTGTTACCATGGACTGTTTGCTCTTGATTATCTCTGTGCTTAAAGTATTTTGGGCTTTCCCAACAAGAAAGTTGTGTATTTCTGATATGTATTTCTTCATTTGTAGGCCTTTATATTGAGTCAGTTATTGGCACTTTTGTATTTGATGTGTATGAACTGTATTCAGCGACTTCATATTTGGGTTTGCATGTAGTTCAGGATATAACTGATTTCATATAGGCTTTGCTGTGTTCTCTGAAAAGAAAATTAGCTTGCATTTCTTCTCTCTCTCTCTCTCTCTCTCTCTCTCTCTCTCTCTCTCTCTCTCTCTCTCTCTCTCTCTCTCTCTCTTTTGTTGCATTTTTGATTGGCTAGGACAAGGTAAATAAAAACTGGCGCACATGTATTTAAACAATACATTGACACTTGATTCCAGTCAAATGACTTCATTAATGACATCAAATTAATAAACGTTACTTCTGTGCTGTTGTGGTTGGTGTCAGCACTACTGTCACAAACATTTAGAAATGGCAGGAACTGAGTCGCAGATATCTGAGAAATTTGACCCTTGACCTTGATGGATTCGACCCCTGTGTAACCCCAGTGTCATTTCAAGATTTTCAGTTCTGTTAACTGTCTGTTGTCATAATTATTATTGTAAGTTTGTATGAACTGAAATGTTGATTAATGTGACACCCCAAACCAATAAATTATTATTATAAATAAAAATAAAAAGAAGATACAAACAGTTCAATTCTTCAAAGGACCTTAAGTGTGTCCATTTTAGCCCTGTGCATATGATAGCTACTCACGGCAGACACGTATTTCCAAACTGTATTTAAGCTGGTAAATAAAGCAGCACATCTGTGGTGTTGAACCAGGAGCTGTGGGAAGAACTGACACACCTGGAGGTTAATTTTTTGACAGATGTATTCAACACATTTTACCTACTTGTTTGGATTTTATTGAAATAAGAAAGAGCCACTTTACAGCTCAATCACTGCATATGTTATTCAAAGACATTTCACCTGAAAAGATCTTTAACGTTTTGAAAGAAGTCAATGTTTTGGAAGAATTTGAACTCTCAAGACCATTTTTGGTTCTGTCTTTTACCCACTTTTCAGGTATGTTTTTAAAAATCTGTACGTAAAATTCCAGTTTTATCATGTCCACATTTTTATTGTGTGAGGACAAAATGTGCCTCACCCTGATATAACCATACCAGTTGACTGGGCGTGAAACACCAACTTACTTGTGCGTAACTGTAATGTTGGTTAATCAAAGCTGTTCAACTTCAAGCTGTGTTTTCATAGAGGTACTGGCAGGGACCGAATGCCCAACAAGATAAGGAGGGAGGGAGCCCCTGGTTAGTGCTATGCTGTCATCAGTAAAGTCTGCATTCAGATGGGCACTGAAGTCACCATGGTTTGCTGTTTCATTGATTATGGGAGAGCAAAGTGAAAGTCAGTGGATAGTGTGGCTATATAAACCATACATTTACACTGTGTGTAAAAGTCAGTGGATAGTGTGGCTACATAAACCAGAAGATTACACTGTATGTGAAAATCAGTGGATAGTGTGGCTACATAAACCAGACATTTACACTGTATGTGAAAAGTCAGTGGATAGTGTGGCTACATAAACCAGAAGATTACACTGTATGTGAAAAGTCAGTGGATAGTGTGGCTACATAAGCCATAATATTACACTATATGTGAAAAGTCAGTGGATAGTGTGGCTACATAAGCCATAAGATTACACTGTATGTGAAAAGTCAGTGGATAGTGTGGCTACATAAGCCATAAGATTACACTGTATGTGAAAAGTCAGTGGATAGTGTGGCTACATAAGCCATAAGATTACACTGTATGTGAAAGTCAGTGGATAGTGTGGCTACATAAGCCATAATATTACACTATATGTGAAAAGTCAGTGGATAGTGTGGCTACATAAGCCATAAGATTACACTGTATGTGAAAGTCAGTGGATAGTGTGGCTACATAAGCCATAATATTACACTATATGTGAAAAGTCAGTGGATAGTGTGGCTACATAAGCCATAAGATTACACTGTATGTGAAAGTCAGTTGAGTCTGCTCTCCATGCAAAGGACTGGTGATGTGTCAGCGCTGAAGTGCAGGATGTTGATTCAAACTGCGGAGTACCAACCCAGCAGCTTGTGGTGTTGCAGAACCGTGCCAGCGACCCCCCGCGCTACAAGGGGACCAAGGACCTCATGCCCGCTTCCATGAGGGTCAGAGACGCTGCTGAGGCTGTGCTGACCTGCATCATCGATCAAGTGGTCAGTCTCCTCTCTCTCTCTCTCTCTCTCTCTCTCTCTCTCTCTCTCTCTCTCTCTCTCTCTCTCTCTCTCTCTTTTTGTGTGGAAATTCTCATGTATAACATTTCACTCACTCATGCATGCCTATATATATATATATATATATATATATATATAAACGATGCCTGTAATTTTATAATTACTCATCAGTAGCTTAGCACAATAGCAGGGCCTAGTTGTTAGGTTTTTGATTGAACCTAAACTACAATCCTTGTAAAATACAGTGTTTCATTCAATTCTCTCTCTGTCTCTGTCTCTCTCTCTCTCTCTCTCTCTCTCTCTCTCTCTCTCTCTCTCTCTCTCTCTCTCTCTCTCTCTCTCTCTCTTTTGTGGGAAATTCTCATGTATAACATTTCACTCACTCATTCGTGCCTATATATATATAAACGATGCCTGTAATTTTATAATTACTCATCAGTAGCTTAGCACAATAGCAGGGACTAGTTGTTAGACAGGTTTTTGATTGAACCAAAACTACAATCGTTGTAAAATAAAGTGTTTGAGTTCAAATTCTCTCTCTCTCTCTCTCTCTCTCTCTCTCTCTCTCTCTCTCTCTCTCTCTCTCTCTCTCTCTCTCTGACACATGCTTAAATCTTTATCCCTGTGTAATAAAGTATTATCTTATCTTCGCTCTCTCTCTCTCTCTCTCTCTCTCTCTCTCTCTCTCTCTCTCTCTCTCTCTCCTGCCCCCACCTCATCAAGTTTTTGTGCTGCTGAAAGGTTTGCGATGTATAAGAGCTATCCATTATTATTATTATCAGACCAGTTTTCTTCAGTCCCCCCATGCTGTGTAGGTCAGCAGGTGACTAAAGACTTGCATTGCGTGCGCAGGGTGCCTTCCCCCCTCCCTGCGGCCCCGAGTCTCTGTTCTCTCTGCTGGACGAGAGGTCCCTGCTCAAGTACGCCAAGGGCAGCACCTTCCCCGAGCAGGGCTCCCCCTTCCGCTACTTCGTCATCGACAACTCCATCATCGTCGGTTTACTGGAGCAACCGCTTGGCAATGTGGAAGGTCAGTCATTTGAAGTTGGGGGGCAATCTTCTTTTGTTCTTTTTCTTCTTTCTCGTTGACGCACAATTTCTTCAGGGTTGTGTCTGTTTAAATTCCGTAGGTATGATTTGTTTGTTATATTTTAGTTGCATTATAGTGTGTGTGTGCGTAGATTTAAAATTTAAAAAAATCTGTATGTGGTTTGTTGTTGTTGGTTTTTTTTTAAAGATGCCGTTAAGTAATGTCATGAAAGTTCCCACATTTTACATTGCTTCCTTGTTTTTGTCACAGACCCATTGCCGACTGTGACAGCTCTGATCCGAGGAGCATTTGGTCGTCACGCATGGACAATGCAGCTTCGGCATTCCCCCAGGGTCTCCAAGGTCAGAGCTGCTTCCTTTCTGACCGCCACTTGTTTTTTTGCTGACCGCCACTTGTTTTTTTGCTGACCGCCACTTGTTTTTTTCTGACCGCCACTTGTTTTTCTGCTGACCACCACTTGGTTTTTTGCTGACCGCTTGTTTTTTGCTGACCGCCACTTGTTTTTCTGCTGACCGCCACTTGTTTTTTTGCTGACCGCCATTTTTTTTTGCTGACCACCACTTGTTTACTTCTTGTGCAGGCCACCAACTTTGTTTTTTAATTATTATTCTTTGTCAGCAGCTTAGCAAGGACTAGTTGTTAGACAGGTTTTGGCTGAAGCTAAACTACAAGCCTTGTGAAATAAAGTGTTTGAGTTTGAGTTCTAACTCAGCAGTGCCCAGCAAGTGCCTGTCTTGCCCCCATGTGCACAGCATGCACCAAGACAGTTGCTCACGTTAAAGATCCCCTGTCCACCTTTGTTAAGAGGAGGCTGGTGGTAGGAAAACACACAGGTAACCATAATAGTGGCAAAATAATCAAAACAATGGTTGTGTGAATGATGTTTTGTGTGGGTAGTACAGCATTTAATACACTGTTCTGTTTGTGTGTATAGCCTTTGTGTGGTGTTCTGTTTGTGTGTATAGCCTTTGTGTGGTGTTCTGTTTGTGTGTATAGCCTTTGTGTGGTGTTCTGTGTGTGTGTGTGTGTATGGCCTTTGTATGGTGTGTTTGTGTGTATGGCCTTTGTATGGTGTTCTGTTCATGTGTATGGCCTTTGTATTGTGTTTCTATTTGTGTGTATGGCCTTTGTATGGTGTTCTGTTTGTGTGTGTGTGTATGGCCTTTGTATGGTGTTGTGTTTGTGTGTATGGCCTTTGTATGGTGTTCTGTTCATGTGTATGGCCTTTGTATTGTGTTTCTGTTTGTGTGTATGGCCTTTGTATGGTGTTCTGTTTGTGTGTATGGCCTTTGGTGTTCTGTTCGTGTGTATGGCCTTTGTATGGTTTTCTGTTTGTATGCAACTGAGGTTCGTTTCTCCTTTAATCTCACTGGTGACTATAAGAAAGCTTGTTTAAAACATTGTGGAATCAATGGTGTGTGCGCAGATATCATCACGTGCACACTTGTCAGACCCGGGGCGGCCAGTGCCGATGGAGAATGTTGGAATACATCACAACGTCAACCACCGCTACTTCCCAGAGTGTGTGGACAAAATCACCAAGACAAAGGCGTAAGTCCAATGGTTTTCTGGAAGCAAAGTATATATGACCTCTGCTTTCATTAGCTTCTGGATCTTTGAGGTGCTACATTTCCGACGGATTAAGTTAGGAAACCTCTCGTGTGTTTATGTTGCCAGTCCCTGTGTGTTTGCATCCAAATATCAGTCCAGAGAGCAAAAGAAAAGTTATGCAAATACAGACAAGAAACATAAGTGCAGCGCAAGCGCAGATGTATAATTCATGGAATCAGCTACTCTGTACTTCCACTATCTTGATTTTTCTGAAACTACAAATGCACTGCAAGCACATTGCATACACAGATGTGGAAACCCAAGCTTTAGGCGTGAGCAGTGAAGTGTACAACACAGCAATTCGTGTTGAGCACATTGCAATGACATGCTTGTCCAAGTCAGCTGTGCTTTCCGCCCTCTCTGTGACTGGGTGTAAAACACCAACTTACCTACTTATTTTCCCCCCTCTGTGTGCATCCCGATACCAATGCCTGTTGCAGGGACCAGAGCATCCCCCCGCTGGACTCCTTGTCCAACGAGAAGGAGCGCGAAGACCTGGAGAAGATGAAGGGCTTCATTGAGACGACGGTGGCCTTTGAGGAGGATGTGTCCCTCAAAGCCAGCATGGCCAGACAGACCACACCCTACCCTGACCCCAGCACCGAGTGCAAGCCGCCCGAGTGAGTGGCAGGGATTGTCAAAACCTGTTTGTTCCCTGAAGGCACTGATACATGAGCTGTTTCAGCCAGTGAGTGGCAGGGATTGTCAAAACCTGTTTATTGCCTAAAGGCAGATACATGAGCTGTTTCGGCCAGTGAGTGGCAGGGATTGTCAAAACCTGTTTGTTCCCTGAAGGCACTGATACATGAGCTGTTTCAGCACTTGTCAAAACCTGTTTGCCTCTTTGTTCCCTGAAGATTGTTCCCTGAAGGTGCTGATAGTGATACATGAGCTGTTTGAGCCAGTGAGTAGCAGGGACTGTCAAAACCTGTTTGCCTCTTTGTTCCCTGAAGATTGTTCCCTGAAGGTGCTGATAGTGATACATGAGCTGTTTGAGCCAGTGAGTAGCAGGGACTGTCAAAACCTGTTTGCCTCTTTGTTCCCTGAAGATTGTTCCCTGAAGGTGCTGATAGTGATACATGAGCTGTTTGAGCCAGTGAGTAGCAGGGACTGTCAAAACCTGTTTGCCTCTTTGTTCCCTGAAGATTGTTCCCTGAAGGTGCTGATAGTGATACATGAGCTGTTTGAGCCAGTGAGTAGCAGGGACTGTCAAAACCTGTTTGCCTCTTTGTTCCCTGAAGATTGTTCCCTGAAGGTGCTGATAGTGATACATGAGCTGTTTGAGCCAGTGAGTAGCAGGGACTGTCAAAACCTGTTTGCCTCTTTGTTCCCTGAAGATTGTTCCCTGAAGGTGCTGATAGTGATACATGAGCTGTTTGAGCCAGTGAGTAGCAGGGACTGTCAAAACCTGTTTGCCTCTTTGTTCCCTGAAGATTGTTCCCTGAAGGTGCTGATAGTGATACATGAGCTGTTTGAGCCAGTGAGTAGCAGGGACTGTCAAAACCTGTTTGTTTCCAGAAGGTGCCGATACATGAGCTGTTTCAGCAGTATGCTTGAGGACCATGTGAATCTGGTCTCAAACGGTTTGTGTATCAGCATAGGTGTATGGTAGCAACAGAGCTGTTTCAGCAGTATGCTTGAGGACCATGTGAATCTGGTCTCAAACGGTTTGTGTATCAGCATAGGTGTATGGTAGCAACAGAGCTGTTTCAGCAGTATGCTTGAGGACCATGTGAATCTGGTCTCAAACGGTTTGTGTATCAGCATAGGTGTATGGTAGCAACAGAGCTGTTTCAGCAGTATGCTTGAGGACCATGTGAATCTGGTCTCAAACGGTTTGTGTATCAGCATAGGTGTATGGTAGCAACAGCTCAACTTGTCAGTTTCAACCTGTCCATTCCAAATAGGGCATGATATGTTCCAAATGGATGAACTGCATCTGCCAATCAGTGAACGCCCACTGTTTGGACCGAAGTGAAGGAAAAGGCAGAGGTCATGAGGGACGGTAACTCTCAAGTAGCAAGGTTGTGTGCTTTTCCCTGTCAGTGTTTGGCTGCATCATGTGGCAGCCAGTGTGTTTAAGATGGATGGGTCCAACCGTATGAGGTTTGAACGGACCCCCTCAACCGTACGGCCCAAACTGCTTGTGCATCAACACCACGGGAGGTGGCATTGCTGCTGTCCAGTTGGGTGAATGTGGCCTAGCAGATGGGAGTGGGCGTAGATCTGGGTGGGCGAGTGAGTTAGTGGGTTGAGTGGTGGGTGAGTGCACGAGTTAGTGGGTATGTGGGTCACTGAGAGGGTAAGAGTGGGTGGGTGGGTGGGTGAGTTAATGGGTGAATGCAAGGCTTAGTGGGTATGTGGTCACTGAGAGGGTGGGGGAGAGGGTTAGAGAGTGAGAGTGGGTGGGTGGGGGAGAGGGTTAGAGAGTGGGTGGGGAGAGGTTAGAGAGTGGGTGGGTGGGGGGGAGGTTAGAGAGTGGGTGGTGGGGGAAGGGTTGAGAGTGAGAGTGGGTGGGTGGGGGAGAGGGTTAGAGAGTGGGTGGGTTGGGGAGAGGGTTAGAGAGTGGGTGGGTTGGGGAGAGGGTTAGAGAGTGGGTGGGTTGGGGAGAGGGTTAGAGAGTGGGTGGGTTGGGGAGAGGGTTAGAGAGTGGGTGGGTTGGGGAGAGGGTGTGAGAGTGGGTGTGTGGGGGAGACGGTTAGAGAGTGGGTGGGTGGGGGAGAGGGTGTGAGAGTGGGTGGGTGGGGGAGAGGGTTAGAGAGTGAGAGTGGGTGGGTGGAGCAGTATATAGAGTGAATGGTCAGTGGATGAATGGATTTGAAGACTGGGTTTATTACCAGTTGATGGATGGACATCATCATTGGTTTACAGTTGGTTCCTTCACTGTCCACAGCCTGTATGTTTGTGTTTGTGTCTTTCTTTCTGCGTTTGGGTAGCTTTCAGTCCTTGCCACCTGTAGAGCTGGTGTGTATATGTCTGGTATGGCAGTCTAGCACTCTGACAGACGTGTAACATGTTTTGATGTGAATTTCTTCCCATTTCAGGATCTGCCATGAGTACCAGACTGCTCGCTTGTTTCTCTCACACTACGGATTTCTTTCTCTGGAGTCCCTGAAGGTCAGTGCAGACGGCTGTGCCGGTGAACTCAGAACTCAGACCTCTTCAGTCATCGGACACTTTGCTATGACTGGCTCTTTCCCTGCTTGTGTGGTGTAACTGGTCTAACATGCCCAAGACATTTTTCAGCCCTGCAGCAACTTAAGACGTTAGAAACGTTTACAATCTTCAATTAAACAAGTCAGTAGTCGTTAAAAAAAATTACTTTTTTTTTTTACAATCTTCAGTTCAACAAGTCAGTAGGCATCATGTCACTCAGACCTACTTGCACAAACACATGCAAGCACATGCACACAGCCACACTCACACACACACACACACACACACACAGTTGTACACTTCTGTGCAGTCATTTCTTCCTCTGTACATCATTCGTCATTTCTGTACAATTATGTGTTGTTCTCTACACTGATTTGCAGTTGTAGTTGTAGTGTAATTAACTGTTGCTTTAATGTTTTGTGGTTTTGACCCCCAGGAGCCGTCTAACCGCGTGTGCAGCGTGCCGCCAGCCCTGGTGATGCTGGACTCCTCCAACTCGGCTCTCTTTGCTGACCTGGAGTCCCTGGACTTCATCCCCAGTCGCGACAACGACACCCTGCACGTCTTCTACGTCAAGCAGAACCAGAAAACTGCCCACGACATTCTCAGCAATGTGGTGCGTTGTCCCTACGTTTCTCAAACGTTACCGGCACATCTTCAGTGGTGTGTGCTAGCTCATGCACCGTGAAGGGAATGTTCACCCACAGTGCTGCTGCTGCTGCAGTGTAGTTAGCAGGTTGACTGGTTTGTCTTCCAGGTTGACTATGTCCTGTGGTCAACAAAGAACAGTTTACTGGTCATTATAGGATCACTCTCATACCCTTGCTGTCTGGTAAGGTATACTGGTCATTATAGGATCATTCTCATTCCCTTGCTGTCTGGTAAGGTATACTGGTCATTATAGGATCACTCTCATTCCCTTGCTGTTTGGTAAGGTATAACTGGTGGAAGTCTTGGAACAGAATGTGCACAATATTGAATTGTGATTGCCTAAGTCATGTGCTCTTGGACCTTTCTTCTTTGTTCACAGTCAGAAAAGACTTGCTCGGCCACATGAAGAAACAGTATTGTTTGCGGAAGTGCCAGTGTCTGCGGAAGTGTCATTTGTTGCAGACATCATACAGCCATAAGAGAGGTGTCAGTGTGTGTGTTCTTGTTGTTTGTTGTGGATATTGTACAGACATCGAGAGAAGTGTCTGTGTTCTTGTTTGTTGTAGACGTCCTACAGCCGTCAAGAGAAGTGTCAGTGTCTGTGTTTGTGTTGTTTGTTGCAGACATTGTACAGCCATCGAGAGAAGTGACTGTGTTCTTGTTTGTTGCAGACGTCCTACAGCCATCAGGAGAAGTGTCAGTGTCTGTGTTCATGTTGTTTGTTGCAGACGTCCTACAGCCATCAGGAGAAGTGTCAGTGTCTGTGTTCATGTTGTTTGTTGCAGACGTCCTACAGCCATCGGGAGAAGTGTCAGTGTCTGTGTTCGTGGTGTTTGTTGCAGACATCCTACAGCCATCAAGAGAAGTGTTAGTGTCTGTGTTCGTGGAGTTTGTTGCAGACGTCCTACAGCCATTAAGAGAAGTGTCAGTGTCTGTGTTCATGTTGTTTGTTGCGGACGTCCTACAGCCATCAAGAGAAGTGTCAGTGACTGTGTTCATGGTGTTTGTTGCAGACGTCCTACAGCCATGTACAGCCACAGTTTCTGCAGTTCCTGCACTCCCTGGGCTGGCCAGTGGACGTCCGCAAGCATGCAGGCTGGACAGGGCACGTGTCCTCCTCCTGGAAAATCAGCGAGCCTGATGAATGTGACGGTAACTTCCCCACTTGAAAATGGGTCTCCGAGTAGTGCTTGTGGTTTTCATCCCAGTCCATGGCCCAAGTTGGGTTTAGCTCAGTTCATTTCCTCATTATTGTGAGCTACATGTGTTCTTCACTGGCTGTTGATTTTCTTCATCTTCCCATTCTGCTGTGTGTGTTCTTCACTGGCTGTTGATTTTCATCTTCCCATTCTGCTGTGTGTGCTCTTCACTGGCTGTTTGTTCCATTCATCTTCACATTCTGCTATCGCCCTGATATAACCGCACTGGTTGACTAGGCGTAAAACACCAGTTTACTTACTTACTTACTCTTCTTCTTCTTCGCCCTGATATAACCGCACTGGTTGACTGGGCGTAAAACACCAGTTTACTTACTCCCATTCTGCTGTATGTGTTAATTTGGCTGAGTGTCAAGGGAGTGGTTTACCAAAGGTGAGATGTTCTGACAAGTCCTGAACATTTTCTGGTTTCAGGTGGATTAAACAATTGTGATAGCCAGTAGTTGCCTCCCACTCCCCTCATCCCACGCACGCAGTGGGGAGCAGTGATAGTTCAGCAGTAAAGCACTAGACTCTTCATGTGCACAAGGGCTGTATCGTAGGGACTTCCTGGTTGGAGTGTGTGTAATTGTTAGGTGTGTACATGTATGTTCTGATTGTGTTGAACCTTTCACGAACTGTGGAAGAGAATTGATTTTTGTACTTTTATATGACATGTCTTTCCCTGATGCAAGCAAAATTGTTGAGTGGGGGTAAAAGAGCCAGTCGTCAGTGTGCCACAGACGAGGATTACTTGGTTGAGTGGGTGTAAGCAAGCCAGTTGTCTGTGTGCCCACAGACGAGGATTACTTGGTTGAGTGGGTGTAAGCAAGCCAGTTGTCTGTGTGCCCACAGACGAGGATTACTTGGTTGAGTGGGTGTAAGCAAGCCAGTTGTCTGTGTGCCCACAGACGAGGATTACTTGGTTGAGTGGGTGTAAGCAAGCCAGTTGTCTGTGTGCCCACAGACGAGGATTACTTGGTTGAGTGGGTGTAAGCAAGCCAGTTGTCTGTGTGCCCACAGACGAGGATTACCTGACGGGCACCGGGGGCAGTCTGTACGACGGCAAGCAGCAGGTGCTGTACTGGGCAGATGTCTCGTCGGAGCTGGCCATCGTCGTCCCGTCCCCTGAAACCTTTCGCCAGCGCGCCACTTCCTCCAGCACACTGGAGTCAGGTCTGTTTGCTGCCGGGGTTCCTACCACTCTGCTTTCATGTTTGTCCTCCATTTTATCTGTTTGCTGCTGGGGTTCCTACCACTCTGCTTTCATGTTTGTCCTCCATTTTATCTGTTTGCTGCCGGGGTTCCTACCACTCTGCTTTCATGTTTGTCCTCCATTTTATCTGTTTGCTGCTGGGGTTCCCAGTGCTTTCATGTTTGTCCTCCATTTTATCTGTTTGCTGCTGGGGTTCCCAACACTTTCATGTTTGTCCTCCATTTTAATTGCTCACTGCCGGGGTTCCCAATGCTTTCATGATTGTCCTCCATTTTATCTGTTTGCTGCCGGGGTTCCCAACGCTTTCATGTTTGTCCTCCATTTTAATTGTTCACTGCTGGGGTTCCCAATGCTTTCATGTTTGTCCTACTTTTTATCTGTTTGCTGCCGGGGTTCCCAACGCTTTCATGTGTGTCCTTCATTTTAATTGTTCGCTGCCGGGGTTCCCAACACTCTGTTTTCTTTTTTGTCCTCCACTGTATCTACATGTGCATGAGCAGTTATCTGCACATGCATTGTGTGTATGTGCGTGTATGTGGGTGGGTGGGTGCGCACATGTGTGTGTTTGTGCACATGTGTGTGTGTGTGTGTGTGAACGTAATGAATGCGCACATCTGTAGGCCTTTGTAAGTAGGCCTTTGTTTGTTAGTTTAGTGTGTCTGATGAGAAATTGGCAGAATCAGCTGAAGTAGCATGTGTTGTTGAGAGGTTTTTGTAGTGTGAATATTATGCTGCTGATGAATCTGTCTTTCAGGCCTGCTACTCTAAAACAGAGTTTGGGGGGTTTGCTTTTTCCATGTTTGCTTTTTCTTTCAAGCATGATTTACAGTATTACGCTAATTTCATGTGTAGTAGACCCCCCCCCCCCCCCCCCCACCACCACCATTAAGAGATGAGACTTTACAGTTGGTCCTTTCTCTGGCTCCACAGACAAGTCCGGACTGTCCATCCTCAACACCAGCAGCAGCACCAGCAGCAGCCCCCACAGCAGCGGCCTGCCCTCCTCCTCCGGCATCAACATCTCCACCTCCCCCACCGCCTCCCCCCAGGCCCCCCACGCCTCCTCCCGCCTCTCGTCCTCCATGCCCTACAGTTCCAGCAGCTCGGCGGAGGCCAACCTCCTGAAGCCCAAGTCCCTGCCGTTGGAGGGTGAGCGACTGAGCCGGATGGAGAGGGAGAGCCCGGGGTCACCGCCCGAGTCTGGCAGCAGCAACAGCAGCACGGGGCGGCCACGCAGGTTGGGGCGGCAGCCGGCGGCCATGATGGGGCCTGACACCAAGATCCTGGTGGTGTGGCTGGAGATGTTCCAGGACAAGGACAACTTTCCCACAGGTCCGTCCACCTCTCAGCGTGCCTGTCTGTTTCTGTCTGTCCATCTCTCCCTTGGTCTGTCTGTTTTTTGGCCTGCCTGTCTTGTCTGTCCATCCATGCATCTGCCTGTCCACTCATCCATCTGCCTGTGTTTGTCCGTACACCCATCAGCCTGCCTGCCCGTCTCTTTCTGTCTGTCCATCTCTCCCTTGGTCTGTCAGTTTTCTTGCCTGCGTATCTGCCTGTCCACTCATCCATCTGTCTGTGTTTGAATTATTTGTGCAAAGACTTTGGTGGTGTGACTTTAGAGAATGTACGGTAAAGAGTCTTTGCTTTCTACATTGTTTGGTAGTTTTGAATAAGAAGTGGGGGAGTGGGGGGGGGGGGGGGGGGGTCTTTCTTCTACCCCCCACCAAAGCCAGCACAGTTGTTTAAAGATCATTATGACAACCAACAGTACATCCAGTCAAGCCCTGGAAACCTTTTTGTCTCCAGCGGATCTTCTGAGCGTGACATCCACTGGCCAGGAAACTGTGGGCACCTCCAGCTCATCGTCCATGCAGAAGGCCGGAGAGAAGGACGTCCATTACATCATCTTCATCCACGCTCTGCAAAATGGCCTCTTCCGCATCCACATCCAGGAGTATGAGAAGACCCAGACCAAGTAAGCTTTGACGTTGAATCCTTTTCTGCTGCTTGAGCATCCGGTACAGCATGCTGCTGGTGGGTCCAACCACAAGGGAGTTTTCTCCAGGACTTCATTTTCAATGCAGACTCTCTTATAATGTCCATACAGTCCCCATGTGCAATCACATGCGTTAACATGTGTGGGCACATTAAAAATCCCCAGCACTGGCAGCTGTACCATTTGTTTGGACACTCAGAAGTGCAGCGTATACACCAGGCCATCCCTCCAAGACGGAGTGTGGCTACCCCAGTGCCTGGGGAATTGAAAATGGTCACATACGCAATTTGCCTCCACAAAAGTGGGTGTACTACTGCCATATGGATTGTACGTTTTGTGTACGTTTGACTGAGTACATTTTGAGTCTCTCAGTGTACATCTGTACGCCTGCAGGGAAATTAGAAAACAGAACACTGACCTGAATCGGTAACTACTGCTTATGTTCAGTGTGTAGCTTGAAGGGATGAATAAAAAATATTTTCAAACTCATTAAAATTGACAGTATTCTGTCAAACAGTGTGACATCTGAATGCTTTACATTCTACATACATTGCCCGATCACATTTGCCACCACCCCGGCCCACCTGTCAGATCCAGAGAGACCTGTCTGTGCATGCAGCCTGAGTGATATACTTTGGACGGTGACTGTTGACTGCCTTAAAAACCCAGCTAAAGTGGTCTTTAAGGGGTGGTCTTTGGTTAGGGGGTCATTTACATAGAAATGTGAAGGGGGATGTCTCGGCAGAAATGTGAAGGGAGAGGTCTCAGCAGGATGTCTCGGCAGAAATGTGAAGGGAGAGGTCTCAGCAGGATGTCTCGGCAGAAATGTGAAGGGAGAGGTCTCAGCAGGATGTCTCAGCAGAAATGTGAAGGGGGATGTCTCGGCAGAAATGTGAAGGGGAATGTCTTGGCAGAAATGTGAAGGGAGAGGTCTCAGCAGAAATGAGAAGGGAGAGGTCTCAGCAAGATGTCTCAGCAGAAATGTGAAGGGGGATGTCTCAGCAGAAATGTGAAGGGAGAGGTCTCAGCAGAAATGTGAAGGGAGAGGTCTCAGCAGAAATGTGAAGGGTAATGTCTCAGCAGAAATGTGAAGGGGGATGTCTCGGCAGAAATGATCTAAGGAGGAAAATCAACATACAAGGGAGGTAATTAGCACTTGAAAGATGTCACATAAGCACTAACAACAAAGACCTGAGTCGCCTGTAGTAACTCTCACCTGGCATGCGTGTAAATACAAGGTACATAAACTCCACCAGAGTTCCATCCTCATATTGGTCTAAAGAGGAGTTGGTCTGTCATAAGGGTGGTCCTTGGTTAGGGGTTCCAGTCTGTTTGGTGAGGGTTGTGTTGACCCAGGCGTGTTTTTTAGGATGTCGGTGGCCATACCGCTGGTGGATGGAATGGTGGTCAGCAGACGAACCCTGGGGACATTGGTCAGGCAGACGGCCATCAACATCTGTCGCCGCAGACGTCTGGAAAGTGAAGCGTGAGTACTTGACTTCAGTGACTTTGACCCGTTTTGTGCAAGATGCAGTGTGCTAGGTGCTGATAATGGTTTGAACTGCTGATGATACCAGTCTTGGGCTGTGGAGTGTGTTACTTTGTGTGGAAAGAATATTGAACTCTCTCTCTCTCTCTCTCCTCCCCCCTCCACCCCCCCTCTCTCTCTGTCCCCCCCCCCCCCCCCCCCCCCCCCCCACCATGCGTTCACTTGCCTTGAAATGTTTTGGAATCCATGGTTTCCTGTGTGTGATATCTGCAGGAGTTTTGATCCACGACATGCTGTTTTCTCTCCCCCAGTTACCAGCCCCCCCACGTCAGACGCAAGCTGAAGATTCAGGAGATCGTCAACAAATACCGCTGCAGCTGCAGTCCCGCTGAGTTCTATACTGCGCTATTTCAGGATGTGCCACGATGACCTCCCACCAGGCCTTGCCGCTGTTGACCTGTCATGACAGATCATCAATCATCATTCTCATGGCACGTGACGCTAGGTCAGTGTCACAGAGTCATGACAAGCAGGGTGTCTGTGGCTGCGGTGCTGCCGCGACACTGCGGCGCTGCCGCCACAGGTCCTGCACTCCTTGTGTTCGTTCACTTCCACCATGATGATGACGGTTCACACGTGGCTAAAACTGTCCGTCATGGACAACTGCAGCGAGAAACATGGACACATTTCACTTGCTAGCACCATACCTCATGTTTGAATACTGATCTCGTGGTATGTACATCAGTGTCGTTACTATTGACATTATCATGGTAGGAACAACAGCGGCATTGCTGTTGACAGCATTATCACGGCAATATTTGCCAGGGTTAGGGGCATGGCAGGACCATTAAGGAGTGGAGGGACTGTGGCAGCCAACCTGGTGCTCGGCCCCCACTCATGGAATTACAGCATTACTATGGCAACCAGTCTGCAGGTGTTAGCAGTGAAATATCAAGGTAAATCAGGAGCGAAGAGACAATATCAGTGGACTTTTTTCTTGTTGATGTGATGAACAGTGTATTGACCAGGCAGAATACTTTGGTCATCCCATTTCTGCTCATTACAGTAGTACTAGTAGCACTCACCTAAAAACAAATCACAGAAACACCATTGTAATATGTAATGTTATACAGTATCAATCCGTATATATTTATCACAGCATCAACAGTCTTTTGACTCGTACATGCAGCCATATGCTTTAGCAGCATTTTAGCAGTAAAATGTGACTGCAGTCATCCTTTGAGAATCATGCACTTACTCACACACGCACGCACACACACACACACATATGCACACATACACACGGACATACTAGGCATGTTACGTGGGTGTGCTTTACGCACAAACTCGGGTTGACAGGCTGTGCACTGTACTTACCATCTTTGCTTCTTGCTGTATTTACGCTTTGTCCCCCAGGAAGCTTTGTCTCCCAGGAAGCTTTGTCCCCCAGGAAGCTTTGTCCCCCAGGAAGCAGGGATATTCCCACGGTGCGATGTCTGCGCCCAGGAGCACTAGCAGGAACTGGCACATCTCCCAGTCCACACAATGGAGGGTTCTGTCAGCCCAGCACCTTCCGCCAGTAGGCACATCAGAAATCATGTTCCCCTGGAAAATCCCAGAGAGAGGATACCCTGTTTGCCTCACAAGCTAAAACATGGCAACCTAGAGAGGCTGCCGTGTTTGTCCCACAACCTATAGAATAGCAACAGCCGTGATAGCAACAGCCGTGTTTGTCCCACAACCTATAGAATAGCAACAGCCGTGTTTGTCCCACAACCTATAGAATAGCAACAGCCGTGTTTGTCCCACAACCTATAGAATAGCAACAGCCGTGTTTGTCCCACAACCTATAGAATAGCAACAGGGAGAGGCTGCCGTGTTTGTCCCACAACCTATAGAATAGCAACAGGAGAGGCTGCCGTGTTTGTCCCACAACCTATAGAATAGCAACAGCCGTGTTTGTCCCACAACCTATAGAATAGCAACAGGGAGAGGCTGGCTTGTTTGCCCCACAAGCTACAGCATAGCAACATAGAGAGGCTGCTCTGTTTGTCCTACAATCTAGAGCATATTAGTGTTTGCCCCACAAGCTACAGCGTAGCAACATAGAGAGGCTGCCCTGTTTGTCCTACAATCTAGAGCATATTAGTGTTTGCCCCACAAGCTACAGCATAGCAACATAGAGAGGCTGCCCTGTTTGTCCTACAATCTATAGCGTAGCAACATAGAGAGGCTGTGCTGTTTGCCCCACAAGCTAAAACATAGCAACGAGAGAGAAGCTGCCCTGTTTGCCCCACAGGCTAAAGCATAGCAACGAGAGAGAAGCTGCCCTGTTTGCCCCACAGGCTAAAGCATAGCAACAGAGAGGCTGCCTTGTTTGCCCCACAGGCTAAAGCATAGAAACAGGGTGAAAGACTGATGGAGACTAAACTAAATCACCCACAGTCAAATGAGACAAATTACGTTGATGTGCACACTGGAATCTGACTCGGATCACAAGGCATGTTGCCAGTCAACACACTGCAGTCAGATACTTGTACAAGGCTCTTTGGAACCCAGCTGCTTGAGGTGGGGCTGGGAGTTCAGCATGAAACCCTGTATCACACTCAGGCTGCTCTGGTCAAACCCACAGAGTGACACCGACATGCTGCGTCACCAGTAGGTGCGTCTCAGCTGACTGCTTCTTTCTGTAGTTCCGCTTTGACGTACCGTGACGTAGATGATCTCTCACCGGCATTTAGATTATCTCCCTTGGGATTGCATAGATTGTTTCGCTTGGACAATTTTACCCAGCCTGGGTTGTCTCCCTTTATGGTATTTGCCGTGCAGTATTTTCCGTTACAGTGGTCAGATCTAGCGGTAAACGTCAATTGGCAGGAGTGGCAGGTGCTCCATTAAAATGGTGACATTTTGGAAGTCTGTTCACGTAATTTTTGATGCCCTCCCTCTTGCAAGACACAAATTGTTGATCACTTGGGGTTTTCGTTTTTAGTTGTGGCGGAGCCCAAACTCAGAATGCTCCAATTCGGTATGGAGCGGTTGCAAAGTATAGCAGTCGGTGTGTGCACTGGGGCTTTTATCCTGAGCTGACTGTTGGAACAGCACTGTGCATGTCTGTCACTCTGTTCATGGCTGTGCATGGCTGTCACTCTGTTCATGACTGTCAGTCTGTTCATGACTGTTCATGGCTGTCACTCTGTTCATGACTGTGCATGGCTGTCACTCTGTTCATGACTGTCAGTCTGTTCATGACTGTTCATGGCTGTCACTCTGTTCATGACTGTGCAGGCTGCACTCTGTCATGCTGTCAGTCTGTTCATGCTGTTCATGGCTGTCACTCTGTTCATGACTGTGCATGCGTCACTGTCAACTCTGTTCATGAGCTGTCAGCTCTGTTCATGGCTGTTAACATGGCGTCATTGTTCATGGCTGTGCATGGCTGTCACTCTGTTCATGACTGTGCATGGCTGTCACGTCTGTTCATGGACTTGTCAGTCTGTTCATGACTTTGTTCATGGCTGTCACTCTGTTCATGACTGTGCATGGCTGTCACTCTGTTCATGGCTGTCACTCTGTTCATGGCTGTCACTCTGTTCATGGCTGTCACTCTGTTCATGACTGTGCATGGCCGTCAGTCTGTTCATGATTGCACATGGCCGTCAGTCTGTTCATGATTGCACATGGCCGTCAGTCTGTTCATGGCTGTGCATGGCTGTCAGTCTGTTCATGATTGCACATGGCCGTCAGTCTGTTCATGATTGCACATGGCCGTCAGTCTGTTCATGATTGCACATGGCTGTCAGTCTGTTCATGGCTGTGCATGGCTGTCAGTCTGTTCATGGCTGTGCATGGCTGTCAGTCTGTTCATGATTGCACATGGCCGTCAGTCTGTTCATGGCTTTCCGGCTTTACTCCATCTCCAGCTGCAAGACTCGGCATGTACACAGTGTATAAACCCCAGCATGTACACAGTGTATAAACCCCAGCATGTACACACTGTATAAACCCCAGCATGTACACAGTGTATAAACCCCAGCATGTACACAGTGTATAAACCCCAGCATGTACACAGTGTGTAAACCCTCCCCCCTCACAAGGTCTGCCATCTTCCATTGTATGGTACACGGTTTTGTGCTGACCACAGAGAGTTGTTACTAGACAGGCATTATGTGATGATTTTTCATTCTTGTCTACGGGCAGCAGACTCTTGCAACAGAGTTATGGTCCAAATGGGGAACAGAAAATATTTAGAAAATCACCTGTCACTGTCGGCCACTTGTGATTTGAGGTGCTTTTTCTCTCTTTTCTTTCTCACTTTCGTGTTTTGGATTTGTTGTTTGCTTCTCATTTTTTTTCATTTTTTTCTTTTTATGGGGGGGGGGGGGGGGGGGATCATATATGGTTTGATTGTTAGTTTCAAAGAAAAAAATCAATGAAACAATAAGAAGGAAATAAAAAAATTGGAAGGTAAATCAAACTGTGTAAAAACATCACTAAATCTAATGATATGCATCACTGTTGTTATTTGTATAGATTTAGCTTTCGGTGTAAGTGAAACTGGTCCAGGAATGTTTAACTAAATGTTTTCCCTGATGTCATGTAATTGTATACTTGTGTAAAGCGTGTATGGGACTACTTATTTATGACTGTTACTGACCATCAGATGTGCAATATTTACAGTGATATTCTTTGTATGGAATTGATTTGTCATAAAATCTTGACTGCATGTTGGGAAACTGAATCTGTTGCAAGCTGTTGCTAACAGCATTATGGCTGTATCTTGAACTGAACTGACTGTATTAAAATGACTGAAAATGAAATTGGTTGTGTGTGTGTAGTATTTATTTTGAAGCTGAGATGATTTGATATCATCGTCATAGGTCTGATTTGTTAATGGTAACAATAATAATTATAATAATTATAATTTATTTTATATAGCGCCTCAATAACAAGTGCTGTACAGATCAACAAATGCAATAAAACACACATCAATATGTTGCTCAAATTAGCCTAAAACAACAATTTAAACAGATAAATTCTCTCTATATATATACATATTTCATTGCACACATATTCAAGATTCATTTTAAAACATAGCATTTAGAATATATATATATATATATATATATATATATATATATATATATATATACAAATTTAGACATTAGAACAATCTGCAGGTAATGCGATTCACACACACACACACACACACACACACACACACACACACGGTGGCGTAATTCCACACTGTGTGTCTTAATAATAAACAAGTCCTCGTAAAGCACGAACCTCTGACCTAAAAATAGAGCTGGATGCAGATCCAGTTTAAACTACACCCACACTGAGATGCTGCAATGGGAAGACATGATGACGGTGTACGCACGCACGCGCACGCACACACACACACACACACACACACACACACACACACACACACACACACACACACACACACACAGAGCCCGGCTGTCAGGGTTGACGAGACGATGGTGGCGCTGCTGATGCTGCTGTAAGTAGCCTCCGACGTCAGCCTCGTGCCTTGTGGCGACCTCTGACGTGGGACTGCCTGACGCACGGCGGCCGTTACCTGACAGCTCCTGTCAAAAGAGTCCAGCAATTTCTGGAAGAAATTCTAAGCATATTCCCTGGTGAGCTGCGCGGCGAGACGAGACGCCTACGACGCCGGCTCTGGACACGTGCATCAGCGCTCACCACAGCAGCAGGCGGGTTGCTCACCACCCGGTTACTCACTTCACCACAGCAGCAGGCGGGTTGCTCACCACCCGGTTACTCACTTCACGTCACAGCGCCACTTTGCCCGCCTGCTCCGCAACGCTACCTACGAGCCACCGTGGACAGACACACCACCCACCTGTTCAGTGGGAAATACGATCGTGTCACGGGGTGGTTTTAGTCTGTGTTGAAGGCTAACATGTGTGTATTTGTGTGTTTATATGTTGAAT
>JABMCL010000436.1:207500-217500 GCA_018857735.1 Alviniconcha marisindica | reverse complement strand
TGACAATACACAGAAGTTGTCCAATGGTTTTCTGGTTTGTGTACGTACATTGCAGACGGAAAATGTAAACAAGTTAACAAACTGACGCATAGACACATCATTTACCCCTTACTCCCCCTCCAATCTCACACACAAACAAACACGCACACACAGACACTCATCCACGGTCTCACACACAGAGAGACACACACAGTCGCGCGCGCACCACGTGCACGCACGCACGCACGCACGTACACACACACACACACATAAAAACAAACAACACACACACACACACACACACACACACACACACACACACACACACACACACACACACACACACACACACACACACACACACACATATACACACACACACACAAACAAACAAACAACGCAATGCAAAGCAAACAGTAAATCAAACTACACAGCTAAACAGATTCTTGGAGATTTCTTCACTAAAACATTCCCAGCTACAACACATAACGTGTGACACTAACACTGTTTCTAACGTGTATAACTGTTGAGAACGAAGTCTTTGCAGAGTGAAAAGAAGAAGCGGTGGGTGGGGGGGGGGTGGAGCGGGGGAGTGAGGACGCTCTTCTCTGACCACGTGTGAGGCTGCTGTTAGCGAGACAAATGCTGGTCTCACCACTTCCTGTTTACCTCTCGTCTGGAACGGAAGCGGACGAAAGTGGACAGTGGTCAGACGGGAAGCCGGCCGTCCCTCTGCAGCCAGCAGCGGCACGAGACGTATCCATGTCCTTCGGCTTCCGGCGCGTGCGGCACTGGTCCCGGGTGGGGGTGTTTTCTGCTGTAGACCTTTACACTTCCCAGCAGGGTCTTAACCATGTGGGTACTGGTCGGGTGGAGGTGTTTTCTGCTGTAGACCTTTACACTTCCCAGCAGGGTCTTAACCATGTGGGTACTGGTCGGGTGGAGGTGTTTTCTGCTGTAGACCTTTACACTTCCCAGCAGGGTCTTAACCATGTGGATACTGGTCGGGTGGAGGTGTTTTCTGCTGTAGACCTTTACACTTCCCAGCAGGGTCTTAACCATGTGGATACTGGTCGGGTGGAGGTGTTTTCTGCTGTAGACCTTTACACATGGAGGTGTTTTCTGCTGTAGACCTTTACACTTCCCAGCAGGGTCTTAACCATGTGGGTACTGGTCGGGTGGAGGTGTTTTCTGCTGTAGACCTTTACACTTCCCAGCAGGGTCTTAACCATGTGGGTACTGGTCGGGTGGAGGTGTTTTCTGCTGTAGACCTTTACACTTCCCAGCAGCGTTGTCAGAATGGAGCGATAGTGTGGCGTTGTCAGAATGGTGGGGTGGTGAGGCGTGTTGTCAGAATGGAGCGGTAGTGTGGCGTTGTCAGAATGGTGGGGTGGTGAGGCTGTTGTCAGAATGGAGCGGTAGTGTGGCGTTGTCAGAATGGTGGGGTGGTGTGGCGTGTGTCAGAATGGAGCGGTAGTGTGGCGTTGTCAGAATGGTGGGGTGGTGAGGCGTGTTGTCAGAATGGAACGGTAGTGTGGCGTGTTGTCAGAATGGTGTGGTGGTGTGGCGTGTTGTCAGAATGGTGTGGTGGTGTGGTATGTTGTCAGAATGGAGAAGTGAGGGGGGGGGTCAGAATGGAGAAGTGAGGGGTGTTGTTGTCAGATGGAGAAGTGGGTGGGGGGGGGGGGGGGTTGTCAGAATGGAGAACTGAGGCGGGAGGAGGGGGGTGGTGTCAGAATGGAGAAGTGAGGTGGTGTGTTGTCAGAATGGAGAAGTGAGGTGGTGTGTTGTCAGAATGGAGCCTTGGTGTGGTGTGCTGTCTAAATGGAACGGGGGGTAGTGTGGTGGTCAGAATGGTGGGGTGGCGTGTCAGAATGGTGGGGTGGGGTGTCAAAATGGTGGGCTGGGGTGGTGTGTCGCGTTGTCAGAATGATGGGGTGGGGTGTCAGAATGATGAGGTGGGGTGTCAGAATGGTGGGGTGGGGTGTCAGAATGGTGGGGTGGGGTAGGGTGTCTCGATGTCAGAATAGTGTGATGTGGTGTCTCGATGTCAATGGTGGGGTGGGGTGTCGCAATGGTGTGATGGGGTGTCCGAATGGTGGGGTGGGATGTCAGAATGGTGGGTGGGGTGTCAGAATGGTAGGGTGGGGTGGCAAAATGGTGTGATGGGGGTGTCAGAATGGTGGGGTGGGGTGTCAGAATGGTGGGGTTGGGTGTCAGAATGGGGGGGGGATGTCAGAATGGGGGGTGATGGGGTGAAATGACATAGTTCAGATGTACAAAACACCACCCACTTACAGCTGGCATGTCGCATACCGGCGGGCTATTTGTGGTTGTCCTGGGGCGGTATGAGCATGTACCATACAAGTCGAGTCGTTCAGTGGACTGAAAAGGTCGTTGACCTAAATTATATATAAAACGAACTGGGCTGTTTAAAACAACATTCCCAATCTCAGTAGTTTAGATTGTTTGCTCTTTGACATCGTTAGAAAAAGCACATCTTGAGAAGGCCGGTTGGCAACGACAGAGGCAATTTGGAATTGTTTCAGATAAATCAATTCGTATTTTGTATAGAAATTGAACTGGGCCCCCACGGGCCCCCCCCCCCCCCCCCCCCTCCCCCCCCACTGCACACGCACGCACAAACACTCTCACTCATGCACACACAAACACACACACATACACGCGCGTGCACACACATCTCTGCTAAAGTTCCCCTCCACAATCCCAGTCAAAGCATGATGACGATGTCAACATGAACTGTAAGTAAAATCACGGTCAGTGCAGTCTGACGCACACGGCAAAGGGATCACGGTGACCTGAAGAAAGTGTCACCCAGCAAGCGGCCATACCCTGTCACAGCCCAACGTCTGTAAGACGCACGCGAGTAGCCACAAAAAGGCACGACTCTGCCATAAGTTGTCTCAGCAGCGGAACTTGGGGAGGGGAGGAAGGGGGGGGTAGAGAAAAGGGGGGTAGAGGGCGGCAGGGTAGAGAAAAGCTGGGCAACCAGCATTTTTCAACGGACAATTTCTCCAGGGACAAAGAAAGCCCACAACACAGATGAAAAGAAAGCTGGGATCAGCGAAGAGCTTGACAGTAATTGGGTCTAGCTGGACCGTGGAGAGGGCTTAACACAGCAGACTCAGAGACTTCAAGTGTCTGCTAAGCTTCGACTTGAGGCTCCTTAAACAGCGCTCCAGTTTATGGTGGGGGAGTAAGCTGTCGGTAACACACTGTTGACAAGTCAAGTCAAGGAAATTGTTTCCAACTAAAAATGATGAAAGAATGAGACAAGGAAAGAAGAAGAAGAAAAAGTGTTTCACAGGACAATAATTTAGGAAATTGTTTTCAACAAAAGAGAGAGAGAGAACTCTAAAACTTAATTTTACAAGGACTGGAGAGAGAGAGAGAGAGAGAGAGAGAGAGAGAGAGAGAGAGAGAGAGAGAGAGAGAGGAGAGAGAGAGAGAGAGAGAGAGAAGGAAGAAGAAGAAAGTGTTCCACAGGACAGTAATCTAGGAGAGCTGTAATAATATATTATAAGGAAGACATAAAAGAAGCTGGCAGTACAGTGCACATGAAATCAAAATTCATTCATTATCACATTAGCGAAGTGGACACAATTCACCAAAAAGCATTTCTTTATGGTATAAAAAAGAGACTAGAATTTAATGATAACATTTGTGTCTCTAGAACAAAACGGTGGAAGGATTTTTATTATATATATAAAGATAAAGAGAGATAGATATCTTTTTATTTATTTAATTTATTTTTTATTAGTGTTATACGGCAGAAAGCAAGAAAAAACGTTAATAATTAATTACCAATGTCGTTTGAGTTGCTTTGTACGTATCCTTTCAGCACGAAGTACACTCATTATTCTTCCTTTTTGAACAGGAGGGCTGTGATCGAGGGTTCCAGACTGTAGCTATGGCTGTGAACGTGTCGTGCCGTAACAGACTACAAGCGGCCCGTGACTGACAGTGGGGGACTGTGCTGGCTGACCAGACACTACACTGCAGCTGTAGCATCTCTGGTCTGACTGACCTGTCCGATAAAGCTCAGAGCCAAGGGCCGTCTACACTACTTTTTTTATGCTGTCTCTACTGATCGGCTGGTGGACCAAGCTCAGTTTCAAGGACCGTCTGCCCTGACTACCATGCTCTTGTTGTCTTTACTGATCGGCTGGTGGACCAAGCTCAGTTTCAAGGACCGTCTACCCTGACTACCATGCTCTTGTTGTCTTTACTGATCGGCTGGTGGACCCAGCTCAGTTTCAAGGACCGTCTACCCTGACTACCATGCTCATGTTGTCTTTACTGATCGGCTGGTGGATCATGCTCAGTTTCAAGGACCGTCTACCCTGACCACCATGCTCATGTTCTCTTTACTGATCGGCTGGTAGATCAAGCTCAGTTACAAGGACCGTCTACCCTGACAACCAAGGCTCACGTTGCCATCAATGGTGGGCTGGTGGATCACTCTTTGATCAACGGCCTGTGTGGTTTGTAATCTCTGGACCAGCCTTGAAACACCGAAGCAGCTCTTTTTTTCTGTAGACGTATTGTTTGGTGGCTGATTTGGGGGTTACTTTTCAGTGCTGGTCGTGTTCCTTATGCTGACGCTTTACACTCCTTCCAGCACAGACATTGCTATTAGATACGCAGAGCCCGTTTGCACCAAACGTCAGGTGTTGGCGGATGTCGTGCCGTTGGCAGCCAGTGTATAGCACACGGGCACTGGGATCTGTAACTAGAATAGGTCGTGATATGTGCGCTGGCTGGAAGATGTGGCTGTTCCGCCAGCCGATGGCGTGATACTGAACGTCTTTGTATCAGCAATGTGTCGTGTTAGATTTCTTTACCGCCGTCCTCCGTCTGCCTCTTCCGTCTCTTGGAAGAGGTACTGGCCGGGACCGAGATTCCAGAAGGTGGGGTAGATGGAAACTGCACCTATTGAAACACTGTTACTACCTGGATAATGTATAACCTTTGCATAGTGGTAGTTCTTCTTGAGCTTATTGCGTTGATCTTAATTTACTGATTAATTTTCGTCTTGTTTGAAGGTCAACTGTTTGTGCTGTTATAAATACTAATTGTCTTGAACAGCGGTAAGATGGGCGATCGGTGACTTTGAGCAGCGGTAAGATGGATGACAGGTGACTGAGCAGCGGAAAGATGGGTGACGGGTGACAATGTGCAGCGATAAGATGGGCGACGGGTGACTTTGAGCAGCAATAAAATAGGTGACGGGTGACTTTGAGCAGCAGTTAGATAGGTGACGGGTGACTTTGAGCAGCAATAAGATAGGTGACGGGTGACTTTGAGCATCAATAAGATAGGTGACGCGGCGGGATAAAACCTGTGAGGTCGGTGCGAGACACACGGCAATGCTAGATCATTTGGTCTGCTCGCACCGAAAGCGCAGGAAAGACACTAAGCGAAACTCAAAAACACAGCTAGATAGATAGTGTTTTTTTAACGCCCATTTAACTATGATGGTTATATCAAGGTGAACTTGGAAACAGCGTGATATTAACTGGCAATATTTGATGCACGAAGAACATCACCTCTCACTCTAATCATCCACTTCCGGACTACCCCTCTCTCGTCTGTCCGGACTACCCCTCTCTCGTCTGTCCGGACTACCCCTCTCTCGTCTGTCCGGACTACCCCTCTCACCTCTGTCCGGACTACCCCTCTCACCTCTGTCCGGACTACCCCTCTCCGTCTGTCCGGACACCCTATCTGTCCGGAACCCCTCTCACCTCTTCCGGCTCCCTCTCCTCTGTCCGGACTACCCCTCTCACATCTGTCCGGACTACCCCTCTCCTCTGTCCGGACTACCCCTCTCCTCTGTCCGGACTACCCCTCTCACCTCTGTCCGGACTACCCCTCTCACCTCTGTCCGGACTACCCCTCTCACTCTGTCCGGACTACCCCTCTCACCTCTGTCCGGACTACCCCTCTCACCTCTGTCCGGACTACCCCTCTCACCTCTGTCCGGACTACCCCTCTCACCTCTGTCCGGACTACCCCTCTCACCTCTGTCCGGACTACCCCTCTCACCTCTGTCCGGACTACCCCTCTCACCTCTGTCCGGACTACCCCTCTCACCTCTGTCCGGACTACCCCTCTCACATCTGTCCGGACTACCCCTCTCACATCTGTGCCACAGCTGGTTACATTACAGCCCGTCCCAGGTCCCATCCCTGTTGTGTGCCAAAGGAAAACGGACTCCTTTTTCTATAGTAAGTAAGTAAACATGGTGCTTAACGTCCACAGAAACCATCAGGCTTATTAGGGACGGGGAGAAGGGGACGAAAGGGGTATAGATAAGATAAGATAAGATAATACTTTATTACACAGGGATAAAGATCTAAGCACGTGTCGGCTTTTTTACAAATCTGTCCCTGATGACAAACACAGCAACACTCAACACATCAAACAAGAATTCAATTAAATACGCTAGAGAAAAAACGACTTAAAAACAAACAAACAAATAATTTCTGTCTAAAACATCACATCATACGAACAGAAGCAATAATAAGGCAAAGTAAGACCAATTCAAAACATTTTTTTAGGAGAGAGAGAGACAGACAGACAGACACAGAGAGAGAGACAGAGACAGAGACAGAGAGACAGAGACAGAGAGACAGAGACAGAGACAGAGAGAGAGAGAGAATTACAAAAACATATTAACGAATAATGGAAAGCGACAGAATAATGGCTATCTCACTATCTACGTATAAAACAAGATCACATCTAACAGGTTTGGAAGCTAAGCGATGGCGCATTATACACACCTGACCAAAATCAAAGCACATCACACATACCAACAATCATATATATGCAAACATTAAATATGAAGAAGAAAAAAAAAATTATGACCACGAGGAAAAAGAAAAAGTAAATATTTCATGAAAATACAACAACAACAACAACAACAACAAAATCTAAAACTTTACAAGAAGAGCAAGGAAGGGAAAACAATAACAACATTCTATACATTTTGTGTCAAGCTGTCTGACAAGCGAGAAAAGAAAAGAAAAGAAAGAACAAGAAGTATTCAAGGTGGCTCAGCGAGTGCCTGAAATGCTAAGGAGCCTGAAAAGGAGAAACTCATTTTAAAGATGGAGGTGGGGAAAGAGGGAGATTATGTACCTATCGCTACACTGTCACCACCAGAATGATTCCTGCATTAAGATGGGCAGCGATGAGAGCCATTTTAATATTTCAGTAGGAAGTGATGGACAAAGTCACGAGACAGTGTCCACAAACCACAACCTTTTTAAAGAGAAAGGAGAGCCGAAGCGGTATCGAACCGAGGTCCTTCCGCTTACCAGCCTAACGCCTTACCGCTAGGCCAGACCGGCTTACTTCCTTTTTCTCTGATACAGCCGCTGTTTATCTGTCTGACCTTACCAAGACAGCCCCTCTCCTCTTCTGACTCAAGAACACTACGTATTCCACACGAGTAGATTCAAATTAAAGCTTAGACATCGCTCTTTTTCTTGTTCCCCTCCTTCCGTCTTCATTTCCCTGCCTCGTGAAAGATTACAAAGTCGTTCATGTGAGACAGTAAACCGAGGTCTCCCGCGTGTACAGGGACGCAGAAAGATCCCATTCGTACGTTCTTTGGCTGCCGTATTCCGTGTCAGATTTCCTTGGATTACGGGAACACCAAGACAGCCCAGCAGGCACTAAGTGTCAGAGTTTCTAAACTGTTGAAGTGGAACCCTATACGGAAGAAGAAGTAAAAGAAGGATCAAGTAAGCTGATATACTAAAACTTCCAGAACACTCGGGCAAGGATCAAACTGAACATCAGGCAAGCGAATACGGTTGAACTCTCTCTCTCTCTGTCTCTCTCTATCTTTCTGTCTCTCTGTCTCTGTCTCTGTCTCTCTGTCTCTGTCTGTCTGTCTGTCTGTCTGTCTGTCTGTCTGTCTGTCTGTCGTCTCTTGTCTGTCTCTCTCTCTCTCTCTCTCTCTCTCTCTCTCTCTCTCTCTCTCTCTCTCTCTCTCTCTCTCTCTCTCTCTCTCTCTCTCTCTCTCTCTCTCATACCTCTTCAGGATTCCTTACTTTAGCCCTGCACTTTTGCGCCAGATATGGTACTTGTCTTCTTGTTATTGCCGTACAGCTACTTTGTGTATTATTTGCTTAACGAGGACAAGATAGCTCTGTGTATTACATAGTTATGCAAAACACACACACACACACACACACACACACACACACACACACACACCACCACAGCACGCACGCACGCACGCACAGCACGACACCACACACGCACGCACGCACACGCACGCACACACACACACACACACACACACACACACCACAGGAGCCACGGTAAATTGTCCAAGAGCATAGCTGGCCAGCACAGGCGACCACAATGCCATCCTGCTGGTCATTCACACGTAGCACGTGAATGGCATTACGACCAAATAACAATGGCAGCAGGAGCGAGCGGCGAGAATGGCAAAGTGTAGGAACAGGCAAGAGTGTTCCCGCGCTCACAGTCCCCAGCCAATGACCTTTGAAGATTGCCTCTTCAGTGTCTCCCTGTCCGATGTATTATATATGACGAGAAAAGGTCTCTGGGACCTGACACAACGCCCACAACGCCAGCCTCATCACAGCGCCCACTACGTCGTATAGGAGCATCATGAAAGATTGATGAGGCCAGGATTCACCCGTAGTGGCTGCGGCTGCTGCCAGATTTGTGGCGACGGCCCTCCTCTGTAACGTGATGCTTGTTTCCATATTAAAAAGGACTGGGAGACGAAGGAGGAGGAGGAGGGAGGAGAGGGCGACTGGCCAAACGATGTCAACAGAACAGCCTGCGTCCACATGATTTTCGAATCTCGTGGCGTATCGATTGTAAATCTGCGGTGACTGAAGAAGGCCGAAGCTGTTGTTGCTGTTGTTGCGGTTTTGAGGAGCTGGGATTGACTTGTGGAATTTTAGACGGGTGTAAAGAAAGAAAAACAACCTGTGTTGTTGTTACCTCACAGGATGACATTTGTAGCACGGGAGGGACTTTTTGTTCAGGTTCATCACACACACACACACACACACACCACACACACACACACACACCACACACACACACACACACACACACACACACACACACACACACACACACACACACACACACGCAAACACGCACGCACGCACGCACACACACCCACGCACGCACGCACACAGACAAACAAGCACACACACACACACACACACACACACACACACACACACACACACACACACACACACACACACACACACACACACACACACACACACACACACACAACGCAAACACGCACGCACGCACGCACACACACCCACGCACGCACGCACACAGACAAACAAGCACACACACACACACACACACACACACACACACACACACACACACACACACACACACACACACACACACACACACACACACACACACACACACACACACACACACACACACACCACACACACACACACACACACACACACACACACACACACACACACACACACACACACACACACACACACACACACACACACACACACACACACACACACACACACACACACACACACACACACACACACACACACAACACACACACACACACACACACACACACACACACAACACACAGTTGCTACTGACTCTTACGGTTTTCGAGAGCTGGATCTGACTTTGAATTTTGACGGTGTAAAAAAGAAAAACAACCTGTGATTTTACCTCACAGATACATTAGCACGGAGGGACTTATGTCAGTTCATCACACACACCACACACACACACACACACACACCACACACACACACACACACACACACACACACACACACACACACACACACACACACACACACACACACAAGCGCCTTGATCTCTTCCCCATAGCCGTTTTCTGCTGACACTGCTCGAGGCAGTCACCGGAAGAAAAAAATAATCCAACTTGAAAATCTGATACCAAGGAAATAGCACCACTGCTTAA
>JABMCL010000436.1:140000-190000 GCA_018857735.1 Alviniconcha marisindica | reverse complement strand
CTCCTGATTTTGGTCTTCTGCTGTGTGTTCGTTGTCCTGAGTAAAACAGGATGGCAATGTCAGCGCCTCATTTTAGCCGGTTGGTTGTTCTCCGGTAGAGCAAGAAGTGGTTGGTGCCTCATCAAGCAAGCTCAGTGTCTGTCGGATTTACCGTTCGATACCAGTTTCCTTCCCAGTGATTGTGTGAAAAAAGAAAAGGAGCTGACAACAAGCAATCATGGCGGGCGCTAAACCAGGGGTGCACGTTGTTCAACTGAAACCCATCTCTGTGCCAGAGCCTCTTACTCGAGGCAGCAAGTTCATCATGTGGAATGATGTGAGTACAACTTTGGTCTCTCTTCACAAGCACACAGTTTGTACTTGTGACCTCATGCAGCATCTGTTTACAGTACAACAAGCACAATGTGTGAGCAGTCAGCCGTGCACCAGTAGGAAACCACATAACAATACACTAAAAAAAGAAAAGAAAAAGAAAAAAAATTAACAGTCACACGTCGCATTTCCAGGACTGTTGAATGCAGTTTGATTTACTCATTAAATTTAGACTACTTCATACTAGTTAGCCCCACCCCTTCGCCATCCCCACGCACCTTTTAGGGGTAGACTGTCCTTTCACGACTAGCAGTCAGTCAGTAATGTTGTTTGATCTTGATCTTGTTAGATTACATTGACAAAGCCCAGTTCTGCTAAAACACCAAGGGCAAGATGTTCTGTTGCATTTGTAACCCCACTAAAACTTGAGGTCGAAGGCTACCAGGTGAAAGCTAGGTGAGATCTTGTATTTCATTTGCCCTTCAGATACTAATTCTTGTAGGATTACTAAGAATAATGTTTTCTTCAGAGTGGGAATTTTTGTCATCAGTTACACTGAACTGCTCATGTATCACAAAGTGGGAATTCCTATGCTGAATCAGTGAATGCCAGTCATTTCTGTTCAGTGATTGCGCTGCCTGTGACTAATTTTATCAGTATCAGTATTCACTCTGTGACCACAGCACCTTTTTAACAGTTCAGAGGTAACTAACACAAAACAGGTATGAACAGCTCTATCATGCAAAACTAGCTAAACACACACGCATGCGCGCGCACACACACACACACACACACACACAGATTTCAGCTTATTACCTCTGAATAAGCAGATTCAAAAGATTACTGTGCGTTGAGAAAGTGAAATTATCAAAAGAGCACTGTTTCTTGGTTTCTACAGTACTACACAGCTGTGCCTGTCCCCCTGTCTGATGTGTGTGTGTGTGTGTCCCCATCTGATGTGTGTGTGTGTTAATGTTATTATAAAGCACCCTGCTCCCACCTTGTGCAGTAGATGGGCACTCTAGAAATCCTCTTTATTATTATAATTATTATTATTAATATTGTTATTATTAAAACTCTAGTTTCACTCATGAAAATTACAACCCAATTCCATCATGGACTTTTAATTTTATGATTTAAAATATTTATTTTTCTCAAAAAAAAGGGGGGGGGGGGAAGAAAGTCCCCCCTGCAAAAGGTAGTACTTAGAATATTCAGCACTGTAAATGTGCCTTTTAGTTTGTCTACTACTGTAGTGTAAGTGTAAGGCAGAAAGTGTTCTGGAAGAAGGGGGGAAACAAAAAGTCTGCACCTCCAGAATCATTTGCACTTCAAATGGAAATTGACATAGAATACTAATACTAGAAAGAGTTTCAAACTGATGTTTTCCTAAAAAAAGAAGTAAAAACAGCTATTTTTTGTGGAATGCATCACACATTTGTGGGAATAGTGTGACAAAGTTCCACAATAAGCAGCATTTTCAAATTTCAGGGCTCCCATTAACTCACAAATGTGCATCCTTTATAGATACACTAGAAGCAGAACTGAAACAGATGCATTAGATTTGGGTCCCAAGGGTTTCCATGGCAGTTTACTTGATATTTTGTTTTTTGAGTCCAAACCTGTGCTTCTTGACAGACTGACGTATCCATGGGCCTATGATTCAGGTTAAAAGTAAAAACAGAGCATGACATGAAGAAGTTTGTCACTCTCACTCTCAGTTCAGTGGTGACATTTGCAACCCAGCAGGGGCGTGTACACTGTGCCCTGCAGTTTGTGTGCAACCTTTTCTGTCTCAAACCAGCTACTTCACAATCACACTGACTGCTACTGACAAACTCTGTACACAGTCACCCAGTCCCAGACTTCAACAGAAGTAGAGGACTATAGTCTCTACCGGTTAAGACACACAGTATGCATCGTTGCATGTACAGCATACACTGAACACACAGCTCCTACTAGATTAACAATCATGTGATGCCAGATGCCAGTTATATGATTACTATTGTTTTTATACTCTACCTTGTAAGATATAATAATAACAGCGGTCATTTTTATAGTGGTGTATTTTACCAACAAGGGTGAGCACACTGCGCTTTACAAGATCAACAAAAATGTATACATTAAAACATCAAAAATAATAACTGTGTACTTAATACTATTGTATTCCTTATAGTTATACACTGCACACATGCAAACACGCCTGCACATGCATGCATGCAAGCACACACACACACACACACACATGCAGGCGCACAGAAAGAATATGAGGAGTGAGGGAGAATAACTCAATAAGGTGGGGGGGAGGGGGGGGGGCAGGGGGTAGCAAGGAAGAAGATGGAATTTGAAATTACTTGTGATATTGCTTTGTGTAATTGTAGAGGTGAGTTTTTTAAAGGCATGGGAGGATTGAATGTAATGGATGTCAGAAGGGAGCAAATTCCATTGCTTTGGAGCACAGTTAACAGTAGGAAAAACAGCTTTGTCCAAAGGTTTTTGTTCTAACATGGAGGCTACAAAGTATCCATGTGGCTGTGCACAGAATGAAGCTGCCGGGAAAGGGTGTACACAGTGAGAAGGTTGATAACAAAATTGTTCTGCATAAAAATGCCTTTTTAAAGTTTTTAAAATTTATTAATAATTAAATAATGAAAACCGACTTTAGTTTTTAAAATGAATTTACATTCATAAAAAAGTATGACTTTATCAGTTTACCATTATGCAGTGTGTGTGTGTTGTTGATTGCTTTTATTTAGTGCTATTCTCCGCTCTCGAGCAGACTCACTGTGCTTGCATAACATGTGATTCTATATGAGTGACTAGCTTTTCATAGTGCATTTTTGAATTATATATAATATATATAAAATCCCTGAAGTGGTATGATTACAGCACTGACATGGCTGGTGCCACATGAAACTGCTGCCATCTTAGCATGTTTTGTGTACACTGTACAACCATGCATCATGTCACTTCATGCAAAGCCACACACGTGTGTGTGTGTGTGTGTGTGTGTGTGTGTGTGTGTGTGTGTGTGTGTGTGTGTGTGTTTTCAAAGTGGCCATCTGACTGATAGTGATACAGTGAATGAGTGACAATCATAGTGGACCTTTTTAATTAAGGGTCCAGAACTACAAACAGTAAAAGAACTTATAAAATAGTAAGTTGAGTAACAGTACTAACGGTAACATTGCGTAGTTACAAGATGTGCACCAGCTGCAGAGACTCAAAAGTTAATTAATAGTAATTAGTAATACTAATAGTATACTGACTGATAGTGATACAGTGATAGTGATAGGTTGGTTTTAAAGGAGTATGTGTGGTTCGGAGGTGGGGGATAAAGAGGGGCATGCTTTTCTCAGGGTCTAAATTCTAATGTGATATAAAATTTCTGTTGAGGAATTTTGTCATAATGTATAACTGAACTAAAATTATATAATCTGTCGTAAAAAGATTCATATTATATGTTAGTAAAACATAAACTACGCACACATGCCCAAATGCATGCACACGCATGCACGCACGCGCGCAATCTCACACACACACACACACACACACACACACACACACAGAGTACTTAAGTAATTTTAGCCCTAGTACTAGTACTAGTAGTATTAAGTACTACTGCTATTAGTATTATTGATGATGGTGGTGATGATTATGAGGATCATGGAACTTAATGTAACTTAGTGTAAGGATCTAAGTCTTATTAATTAGCAGAATGATTATGATTTCATTCTTGCATTATTCACACCATGTTATCCTCACTCATCACTGCAGCCCAAATTTCTTAAATGCACGTATGCCTGCATGCACACACGCACATTCACTCACTCATACACATGCACACACACACACACACACACAATGCATCATTGTTGAACAGCGAAAGCATTGTGTTAACTAATTGGTGGCGCTGGTAGGGATGCCTGTTCTCACATGCACTCAGTAGTAACACAGTGGGCTTTGTTGTTTGTCTCTGTCCCACTGGAGGTGGTGGGATTGAGGGATAGATTGATCAGATGATACTTATCAGCTATTAATGATAGCCAAACCATGTTAATCATGATGCCCAATGGAACAGGTCTAGGGCCATGCTCACTGTGACCTTAGGGCACACACTTGCGTGCACTCATTGATCATCTGATGACTGAATGAATGACAATTTAAATTGTGCATAATGCTGTTTCTATAAAAACTAAAACAGTTCCACACACAGTCTTGTTCACAGCGCAGGGTTTGGGCAGAAATAAGCATACAGTTTCACTCTCAAAGACCATAAGAATCACACTGAGTGACTGAGTTAAACACACATGTATACTTTGTGAATACACACAGTCAATCCCTCTCCATATAAAATCCAACTTTCTGCAGTGAAGGAGTGGGTTAGATGGCCATTATGTACTGATACAATGGTAGTACGGTTAGAATGGTCTCTTCTTTTCTGTTCACTGTTGATAGGAATATAGGATGGAAGACATTCATAAATTTTTGTGTTATCTGATATAATTTATTTTCAGGATATTTATTGCACACATGTTGCCAGAGTTCGATGACATATTAATTAAATATAATGTGTTGAGGTTCCAGATCAGCTAGCTCCTGAATGAGTTCATTTGTTCAGCTGATCAACGGCATCCTTGGCAGCCATATTTACTGCCATATTGCCTCTAATCACTGATGCCAACATGAACATAGCCAAGGACCCATACAAAAACAATGTATTCAAATCTCATAGTCATACTAAGTCCAAAACCAGCTCATAACAATTACCATGTGGTTTATTGTTTAGTGAGGAGACTGAGGTATACAGTCTATAACATATGGTGTATTGTTTAGTGAGGAGACAGGTATACAGTCTATAACATATGGTGTATTGTTTAGTGACAAGACAGGTATACAGTCTATAACATGTGGTGTATTGTTTAGTGAGGAGACTCAGGTAAACAGTCTAGAACATGTGGTTTATTGTTTAGGGAGGAGACTCAGGTATATAGTCTGTAACATGTGCCATGTGGTGTATTGTTTAGTGAGGAGACTCAGGTATACAGTCTATAAGTTGTATAACATGTGGTGTATTGTTTAGTGAGGAGACAGGTATACAGTCTATAAGTATAACATGTGGTTTATTGTTTAGTGAGGAGACTGAGGTATACAGTCTATAACATGTGGTGTATTGTTTAGTGAGGAGACAGGTATACAGTCTGTAAGTATAACATGTGGTTTATTGTTTAGTGAGGAGACTGAGGTATACAGTCTATAATATGTGGTGTATTGTTTAGTGACGAGACTGCTGTTACGCTCCATAGTCTGACTTTGAGCTGTCAGTAAAAATCTTTTAAGATGTGAGGTAATTCACTAATTGGAAGCATGTTTTTGGTTGAATTGTTCAAGTATTTCAGGATGTGTGGTATTTTTTTAAACATTGTTGGTCTATCCAAATGGACCGCAGGAGCGGGGAGGAGGGAGTGTATTCAGGGCTGCACTCAGCAGAAGCAGCTTTTGCATCACTCCTTAATAACAACTAAATTAGGGGATGGAATGGAGTGAAGGCTATTCTTTCCTTTTCCATCTTTTTTCTTTTTCTTCTTTCCTTTTTCCTGGACGGTGTTGCTAGGGAGCAAATTGATCAGCAAGAAAAAAAACCCACTAGGGTCTATTCTATTATCTATAGGGATAAAAAATTAATGTTCACTGCACACAATTTTTTTTATTTTTAACCTTTGAGGTCTCCTGTGAATTATACAAATGCAGATTCATTACAACTTTATTATGACTGCATTGGCATACTCTGTCTAATATTAGTGCTGTTACTTTGGTATTAAAATAACAATACTGGATTCTGGTGCTGAGCCTTCATTACCTCATATTTAATATTTAATCTGATCTTAGAAACATTCTGAACCAGCAGTGATTATGGCATGGTAAAGAAACAGTATTCCTGAAGTGGTAAACTAGTTATAGTACTTAGCAGTAGTAGTACTGTTCAAGTGAAATTTTCATTATACTAATTAATATGCTGAATTGTGTATCTGGGCAAACATTTTTGTTGCACGGAAATATTGCTATCTTAATAATACATATAAATATTTATACATTAAACACTGTGCCCTGCTGAGCAAGCTCAGTGTGCTTATTTTTACATTATATGTAATATCAATTAAATGTTCAAACATATGACACACCTGCAATCACATAGCATATCAATACATATATATATATATATATATATATATATATAATATATATATATATATATATATATATATATATATATATATATATAATACTACTACATTGCAATAATGTAAAACAGGTATACCCACATGCAATCAACAATTTATAATGTAACATACTTACTGCATTGCAATAATATAAAAACAGGTATGTGACATACAAGTTACAACAGTGTACAAGATAACTATGCTAAAATACATAAACATACTTGTACACGCCCTCATGTACATGATCATGAGCCAGAGTGTCTTGCTGAAAGATTATTTGGCTATCAATTATCATCAAGGTCAAGGTCACAGTGAGAGCTCATATAAATATATCAATAACCAAAATATGATCAACTGTACCATATCTTCAGAGCTGCTAATTCTTTTGCAACCAAACTTAGTTTGAAAGGGTGAAATCTGTATAAGCTGCAATGTCTTGTGAAAAGATTGGATTGCTGTGTTTAAGGTCAAGGTCATACTCATAGTGAAGGATCAGAATTTGAATGTTTGTCAGTCCTGTATTTTCTATACCATTGAATCTTTGCAGCCAAATTAGGTGCATGCGTATACTATAACAAATAACCAGACCTAGTGCAAACAAAGTGGCATATATATATATACCAAAGTTTATACTAATTATTGTCTAGGCAGTCGGGGGGGGGGGGGGGGGGGGGGGATGCTGCCGCACCAGGAGACAAACCTCATTGTATAATATACTTATATATAATAATAATATAGTGGGTGTGTAAATGTCGATTGCGTTTCTTCCCCAACCCCGTACCGGCCCCTCGCCTTGAACTGCCTTGTTGGGATGGGAATTGGCGCGCCAGAAGTCTCATTATTATTATACAAGTTTATGTTGGCCTATCGACAGCTTTCTGCCTGTCAGGACTGGGCCGATTCAACTGTGACGGACTGGGGGACCCCAGGCACCTTGTGTGCTCTTCGTGCTTGTCATAATGTCTGGCGGTCCAAGACGTTGCCTCGGGGAGTATTGGAAATTATTAGAGCGAAACCGAGGCAGCCTCAGCCCCTTATTGGACTATTGGATGTGAAATCCAACAGTGAAGTGTCGGATCAGAGATCAGCAAACTTGAGTGAAGGGTCTTAGAAGCCATCGACTGATGGAGGGTGTGTTGGAGAACCTCCTCTATAGCTGTCAGGCGCGGCCTTTCAGGAAGGCTTAGCGTCTCTCCCATACTTACGTGTTATGTGGCTACACTGGATTTCGTCCCATTGAAAGAGTCCTGGTGGGGGAAGTTGGATGGGCGTTGGTGTGAGGGGAGAAAGTTGGATGGGCGTCAGTGCAGTGGGAGAAAGTTGGATGGGCGTCAACACGAGGGGAGAAAGTTGGATGGGCGTCAACGCGGTGGGAGAAAGTTGGATGGGCACCAATGCAGGCGATAGGCCTACATGTGGTATCACGGTCACGTGGACGTTAGCACAGGGGTGGAGTATTGCGTATAGTGGTCACTGACCCCAATCTGGAGATGCAACTGCAAAATTCTGTTGCTGTTAAGATGTGCACAATTGCATCTTTACTTTGTAGGGGCAAAAACCTCATGTCATTTTGGAGTGGCAATAAAAATCAAATTTGCAACAGGGCAAAACTGCATCCTGTTTTTGCAGCTTCAAATATTCGCAGAGCTCTGCAAAAGAGCGGACTGGAGGCTTTGAGTTGACGCCCCGGTTGCATTTCTGAGAGAGAGAGAGAGATTGATTGATTGATTGATTGATTGATTGAACTTTATTTCTCAACGGTGAAGATATTAGCACAAAGGCTGACTCACATATCAGCCGTTGCTACAGTACTACGAATAACCAAGACATTCACAGTGAAATATTATTACAGAAGGATATAGACAAATACAGCATCAGTAAAAATAAAATAACAATTAATAAAATAATAACAACAACAACACATATAAAACCAGAGCGATTGCAACGGAAATGTAAAAAATAGCAGTGAAAAACAATTGGAGCAAAAAAGTCTTAAACACAGTCAAACACACACACACACACACACACACACACACACACACACACACACACACACACACACACACACTGGGTAATTTACAGAAAGAGCAGGGGAAGGGGATGGATAAAATTAAGCTTTAAAAAAAATGACAATAGCAACAAGGAAAAAGAAACAGATACTAAATTAGTACATAAAATTTATATAAGAGAGAGAGAGAGAGAGAGGCAGTTTTGTTACGGACTACCCGTAGCCTATCACCCGGGGACTGACTTTCTGAAGGGATAGTCTTCGGTTTTATTGCTGCAAAACAGCCCTCCTCTATGTTGTGACAATTCAGTTCACTTTAGTTCAGAATAGTATACTACGCCGCCGGGAAAACACACATAATTATAATCTCTCAACTTCAGATATCTCTCCAGTGTTTCTGTTAGTGAAACTCGGTTTCAGTGTTGGGCTGGTTAACAATGGTGCTTTCTCGGGAAAGACCGTCGATCACTTCCTCCGTCATCACCTCTCTGTCCTCCACGTGATTGATAGTATAATATCCTTGGCTTTGTGCCACCATGTAGTGACTCAAGCTCCTCAAAACGTCAGAACTTCCAAGAAGCAGGGGAAAATTTTGCCGTTGAAACTCTGGCAGCGACCTCCATTGGCCGTGACACCGACAGAGCCCCGTGGCTTTGGTGGTGGTCGTCGTGGTAGAAGTATCCCGGGAAGAGGTCAAGGGTGGTTGTTGTGGTGGTGTTAACTACTGAACTAGTGCCCCGAATATGCATTTAATGCGTTGGGTGAGGGGCTTGGGGTTAACGCCCGGGCTGTACGGTCGTACATGGAGGAGGTCACACGGACGATGGTGGTCGTGCTGGGGAGACCTGATGAGACGGGTAATAGGATCAGTCTGCCCAGGAGCCTTGGAGAGGGGATGGAGGCTCGTGACGCGAACTTTAATGGTTGACGAAAATAACCAGGGGGGCTGTTATTGGTCTCACAGAGTGTTTACTGATAGTGTTTACTGATAGTGTTTACTGAGAGTGTTTACTGATAGTGCCCCGCTGTAGAAAGAGGTGGGTGGGGGTCGGCGGAGCTCTTGACAGGAATAACGAATAGCCCCACTTCGGAAAAGACCATCTTTGGTAACTTTACTCCGTGTAGACAGCACCAAGTTACGGTCAGCTAGCACAATGCAAACTAGTACGTTTGGTGTGGTCTGGAATTGCTTCACTAAATACTGAAGCAGAAACGGCGGAATCATGCTTTTGACGTTACCTCTAGTAAAAACCAGCTCACGGTGACTGTTTATTTTGGGTCAGAGGCAAACTTGCTTTTTTTCATCCTACCTCCTATTCCCCATTGGAAGCCCCCACCCCGCCTCCACCCGTAACCTTTACACTTGGATCTTCACATGTATGCGTTTTTAGCTGGTACTTTGTACTAGGTTTGTGCTGGCAGTGGACTGCTGAAGAGTTTCAAGGACCAGTCGAGCTTTTACTGAAGTGTCTGCTCGGTGTTGTCTACTGACTTTAGGCAATTTCACCCCTTACCCCCGAGACTCAAATATCGTTGAATTGTGTGTGTGTGTGTGTGTGTGTGTGTGTGTGTGTGTGTGTGTGTGTGTGTGTGTGTGTGTGTGTGTGTGTGTGTGTGTGCGTGTGTGTGTGTGTGTGAAGTTTCTTGTTTCCAGTGCTCAGATAGATTAGTCGTGTCTGGCAGGGCGATGGAGTCGGCTGCAGAGCTGGCTGTGCACAGTCAGTGTAAAGCAGTATCGCACCCATAGAACGTTGCGCTCTGTGATGGCACCGCTGCCCATCAATCAGTTAGTCAGCACTACCACTTAATACTGTTGGGAAGTCCCTGTGCTGGGAGTTTTTGGGGGTCTGATTGATTCAGTGTTTTTAATGGAAAGAGTGTCTGAATAACGATTTCGCATAAAATTCTGCAATGGAAAAGAATAGTTTATTGGAATTCTGCGTTTTGGCTCTGTTTGTAGAGCTAAACGACTTGCCATGGCTTCTAGGCTATTTACGACAGTTGTTCGTCGTGAAGAGATCGTGTGCAGTTGATAGGACGTTAAAGTCCCAGTACTGACTGACAAGCCAAGCAAATTGGTTTGGGGTAACGGAGAAATAAACAAGCAAACACTTTGGTAAACAAACAAAAAGGGGTCGCGTCACCTTACGCAAACCACCAAAATGAGTGTGTCACAGGTGCAAAAAACGTGCGGTGAAAAGGTCCCGCTCATGTATGAATGAGTGCTGAAGACCCACAGACTGTGTGTTCTAGTGCTCTCCCCTAGCCCCCACGACTACAGGCATGTTTGTCTTTTCGCTGCCGCCAAAAAACATGAGTAAAAGGCCGTTTGGCCAGTCACAACACAATGTCAGCAAGGTGAAATAACCAACCGTCACTGACACAGGTGGCTGAAAGCACGCCACGTTTTATGGGTTCACCCGGTTGGATTGACTGGCGACTGCATAGCCCCAGTGACATGTCGCACATCAGTTTAACTTTAACGCAGTTTAACACTGTCAGACAACCACTGAGGTGTTTGAATGCACCATCTCAAAACTGCGTACCAGAGCGCAAAGCTGAACCGAAAATTTGCTTGGTATTGGAAAAATGGAGTTTGTATGCGCCGTTTGCATTCAATGTAACCCATGAACCAGTGAAAGGATCTATGGTGTTGACGTGCTTGTTCCACAAAACGTCAAGTGTTTGGTAAGAACGTCACACGCTTTCTGAGGATCAAGGCATGGTCCGACTCAGTTTATAAACTCAAATATTACCAAAGTGATTCATGTAAAATTACCAGTTCATACACAAGCAAAAGGAGACTACTCCGTCCTCGCCCCCCCCCCCCCCCCCCAACCCCCCCCGAAACCCGGTCAGCCGTATGGCTATATTGGGGGGGGGGGGGGGGGGGGATGATGATTGTTATTTTTGTAGAGCGTTGTAGTAACATCCATGGAAGAACAATGCGTCGTGGCACATACTTTGGCAGTCTCTTTGTCAAATGATAAACAAAAGAACACATATACGAAGACAAAAGCACCTACACGGGAGGAGGGGGGAGGGGAACAAAGAAAACCAACCAGGGGTACCAGACAGAATTATGTTGGTTACAACTACAGCTACCTCTGTTTTGTGCAGGAAAAGGTTTTCAGAACTCTGAACTTTATTACACAAGGATTAACATAGAGAGGGAGAGTCATTTGTATCACCCGGTCAGTGGTATGAGTTATATCTGGGCGAGAAAGTTAGGATGAAATAAAAGGAGGATTGTAGGATGGATGTACTCAGGATCATACAAATCTTGCCCTGAAGTTAACACACTTATGAGGCTACTACTGTACTAGTTGGCGGCGCTTTTGTTGTTTGCACGAACAGTCTGCTGCCAGCAAACTGTTGGTAAAACTTCTCCATGGTCTGTACTGCATGTTTACTGTGTGATTACTGTTCTTCATACTTGTTCTTGGTCTGTACTGCATGTTTACTGTGTGATTACTGTTCTTCATACTTGTTCTTGGTCTGTACTGCATGTTTACTGTGTGATTACTGTTCTTCATACTTGTTCTTGGTCTGTACTGCATGTTTACTGTGTGATTACTGTTCTTCATACTTGTTCGGTTGGTCTGTACTTTTTATCCTTTTTTTTACTGTTTTACTGTGTGATTACTGTTCTTAATACTTGTTCTTGGTCTGTACTGTATCCTTACTGTGTGATTACTATTCGTAATACTTGTTCTTGGTCTGTACTGCATGTTTACTGTGTGATGACTTTGATTTGTTGCAGAGCACTTCCACATGCACACCCGTCACACTACGTGTGGACGAGAAAGGAACTCTCCTCTTCTGGAAGGACATGAATAAGGTACACTCACTTGTAACCAGTCACATTGCGCTGCCCTGCGCTGCAACCAGATCAAAGACCACCCTTATAATAATTATAATAATTATAATAATAATGGTGATGATGATGATTTTATCGCGCTATGTCCCGTGAAAGATGACGAGCTCATGGCGTTGTATATTGTCGTCAATACAAAGAAATAATAAAATTAAACACAATGGACAAGTGATAGACCAGGTGTGCACACTCAACATTCGAGCATTCTCAAAGCGTATACTTTGAAAAGCACATGGAACCAATTAACGTGACTTCATCATTACACGCAGCTAGATAAATGATTTGATAGGTGCAGTGAGAAAGAGAACCAGCTAGGCCTGAATGGTCACAAGAGACACGGGGTGGACTGTTTTGAGTATATAATTTACACTGAGACCTCTGCACGATGGAGTAAGTAACTTGGTGTTTTACGCCCAGTCAACCATTACGGTTGTATCAGGGCAAATGCACGGTGTAGATCACCCGATGAGACAGAGACCACCTCTCTTTGAAGACGCTGACTTTTCCATGACTACGCATCCTTCAGCAAGGACCGCCGATCTTTTGATACCATTTCAAGATTCTGTTGATAGAGTCGTCTTAAGAGAGGCCGGGGTTCCACTCTACTGCACTTATACCCAGCAAGACTAAAATTGGAATGGTGATAGTATTAAACACAACCATATAAGTCAAGTACCTCTGTATTCCGTTTGAGAAAAGAAAGGAAAAAAAACCGGAACGAAAATCGAACTACTTTGGTTCATTGTAACGTGTTCCGCACGGTCAAGTTTACTGAGTGACACAGAGCGGCCCTTTCTGTATTTTACAAAATGGGCTTATTTTCCATCTTAAACATACGCCACAGTTTCTCCGAAAGCAGACCCACTGTGTACACAAAGGGACTGTGTTGCCCGCCGTTTTCCTCCAACAGTGCGTGCATTAGGGGAGGTGCCGTGGAGTGAGTGGATGACGAGGAGTTGACCTGTGTGCTGACCTGTGACTGACCCGGGGAAGGCGGGAGGAAGTGGCGGGGAAGATGACCAGATAGGCTAGCAGGCCAGCGCGTCGCCTGGGGTCATTTTATCAGCCCAGTGACTTTGGTATTTTCCACCTTGTACAATCTGACCACAGGGCCCAGTCTGCCTTAGTCACTTCTAAAACACTTACAGCTCACTTAGGCACAGTGTAATGGAATTTATTTATTTAATATGGATTTCAGGTTACAAAAGTCTACTCTGACTTGAAGACTAAAGAAAGTTCTGAGTTCTGAAAACATTTCACTGAAGGGGCCATGCCGGCTGTGATTTGCTGAAGCCTATTTAAAATGAAAGCTCACTGATTGCAATTTCTGTTGACATTGATCGGTAACTCAGAATGTCCAATGTTGACATTGATCGGTAACTCAGAATGCCCCGTTTTGACCTCTTTCTCAGCCTATTATTAGAGCCGGGTTCAAGTCATCAATAGAGCCTAATAGACGAAGCCTCGCTCTAGTCATCTGTGCAAATTCCGTTGTGTCAGAACTGATGAGTTGTGATTTTTTTTTTTTTACATGTGTGTGTGTGTGTTTACATATCATTGAAATATATGTTTCATTTTGTTGCGTTTCTCATGGCGTTCAATACAATGCCACTCCGCAATGAGCACCTTGCATTTGCAGATTTGGGGTAGATGTAATATCGTTTTTGTTATGTTTTGTTGAGAACTGTGTGTAGAGGTAAAGAGTTCATAAATATTTTAAATTAATGCAAGTATTCTGTCTTTCAGGAAATGGATTTCTTGGATATTGCACTGATCAGAGATACTCGGACTGGAAAATATGCCAGGATACCCAAGGTATGTTTGCTTGAAAGGTTGTATGTAACATTATTCTGTGTGCGGGTGAACCAGTATGGATATATATGATCACACAGTTATCTCTGTCTGTCTCTGTCTCTGTCTGTCTGTCTGGCTGGCTCTCTCTCTCCACTGGAAACGGCATGGGATTTTATTGAAAGCTTTCTGTTTATACATAGTCATCAGTTCGCCGCCCTTCTCTCTCTCTCTCTCTCTCTCTCTCTCTCTCCTCCTCTCTCTCTCTCTCTCTCTCTCTCTCTCTCTCTCTCTCTCTCTCTCTCACTCACTTTCTGTTTGTACATAGTCATCAGTTTCTCCGCCCTTCTGTCTGTCTCTCTCTCTCTCATTCTGTTTGTACATAGTCATCAGTTGTCTTAATTGTTATTTCTCTTGTTCAGCGTTTAATCGTGGGCATTTGATAACTGTCCAGTGTTATTTAATTCAGGCGAAAGATGAGAACATCATACATCTTCCGGGCTGGGGACGTTATGCAGCTTTCACAACTGAGGTTTCACTTACTGCAGCACATGTTCCGTGACCAGGTGTAATCATCGTAGTTCATTCCCCGTGACCAGATGTAATCATCGTAGCGGCTTGCCTCCTAACTAGATGTAATCATCGTAGCTCTTGCCGCAGAACTAGGTGCAATCATCGTAGCACATGTTCTGTGACGAGATGCAATCACGGTAGCTCAGGTTACGTGACGAGGTGTAATCGCCTCGCACGTACCCCGTGACGGGGCCCGTTGGTAACGGGTCTTGGGGACCGTGGACCGTGGGCAACAAGCTCTCTAGAGACCAAGGCGGCGAGGCCACGTCTTGCCAGTGCTGACCACCAGCTCCCAGCGTTCGTTTGCGACATCTTTGGAAGAAGGCGCCGGAAAGAGATGCTGGGTGTGTGTCAAACTCCAAACACTGGTTTACGACATCCTTCCTTCAACTCCAAGCACTGGTTTACGACATCCTTCATTGGAGGAAGGTGCCGGAAAGCGATGCTCGGAGTGTGGGAGTGTGTGTGTCCAGCACTGAAGAATCCCTGGCCGTCCGGCAGGTACAGAAAACAGCGAGTGCTGAGGCGTCTTTTTACACTGCCGGTTTGACATCGTGACCACAGTATGTACCGGGAGGTACAGAAAACAGCGAGTGCTGAGGTGTCACTTTGCACTGCCGGTTTGACGTCGTGACCACAAGAGGTTCCGGGATGCCGGTCACCACAGCAGCTTAAGTCATAGGTAATATTCCGCGCGAAAATCCCGAAGATCGGCTGCCGTGTTTGACCTGTATACTGAAGCACAGCAGCAGAGCAAAGAAGTCTTGGTGATGAGGCGTGTTTGTTGCCGACGGGACACATTATCTGCTATATTAGCTGAGATATTACACACACACACACACACACACACACACGCGCACGCACGCACGCACGCGCTCACGCACACTGAAAGAGAGAGAGAGAGAGAGAGAGAGAGAGAGAGAGAGAGAGAGAGAGAGAGAGTGCCCAAATAGAACAATTATGAACCTCTCCATGTTAGAAACCGGACTGCAGGCTCTGTGGACAGAAGGGGGCGCCACAGGGTCAGGAGCACATTGCACACGTAACTGGCAACCATGCTGGGATCGCGTGTGAATTCAAATAGCGTGATACGCACTGGCATTCCCTATACGCAAAAAGCTAGAACGAAGAACAGCGTGAACCAATATTTATTTAATATTTGCAAAATTCGTTCCCGCACCAACCGAAAGCTCATAGATGTAAAAATGTGCAAATCAGTCCAATCAAAACGTGATATATGCGTGCTGTAAAGTTTTGGAATCATAAATTGCACGTAGATATATATATATATATATATATATATATATATGTATCCAGGATTTAATGTTATACTTCAGGTTTGTGTGACAGTGTAGATCTGTGGATATTATTCATAGTTGAGGTTTATATCACAGTGTACATCCCCCACATCGCTGAAGCCTGGCGTATGAGGTTTATATCACAGTGTACATCTCCCACATCGCTGAAGTGTATCGTATGAGGTTTATATCACAGTGTACATCCCCACATCCCTGAAGCCTGGCGTATGAGGTTTATATCACAGTGTACATCCCCTACATCGTTGAAGCCTGGCGTATGAGGTTTATATCACAGTGTACATCCCCACATCGCTGAAGCCTGGCGTATGAGGTTTATATCACAGTGTACATCCCTCACATCGCTGAAGTGTAGCGTATGAGGTTTATATCACAGGTGCATCCCCCACATCGCTGAAGCCTGGCGTATGAGGTTTATATCACAGTGTACATCCCTCACATCGCTGAAGTGTAGCGTATGAGGTTTATATCACAGTGTGCATCCCCCACATCGCTGAAGTGTAGCGTATGACGTTTATATCACAGTGTACATCCCCCACATCGTTGAAGCCTGGCGTAAGCTGTGGTCGTGAATCACCACGATCTGCTTGTGGGAGCAGTTCGCGTGCGCCCCCAACCAGTTTGGCCATTAAATCAGAGGCGCACTTTTTTAACTTGCAAATGCGCACCCGCAGTTCAAAGTAATCAAATGCAAAAGCATATTCCGTATTTGAAGTGACAGATATATTACATACCCTAAAAAGAAAACTTTAAAAAAACGTATTCACCCGCCCCTACCCACGCCCCCCGTCCCCGTCATTTTTATTTGTTATTATATAATAATACAAGTATGTAGTGGCCGGAAGAAGCACTACAAAGGAGTGGATCTCTCTCTCTCTCTCTCTCTCTCTTCTCTCTCTCTCTCTCTCTCTCTCTCTCTCTCTCTCTATTATGGGTGTGCGTCTCTCTGTCTGTCTGTCTGTCTGTCTGTCTGTCTGTCTGTCTGTCTGTCTGTCTGTCTCTGTCGTCTCTCTCTCTCTCTCTCTCTCTCTCTCTCTGTTGGCTGTGGGTGTGTGTTGTGTGGGGGGGGGGGGGGGGGGGGGGGGGGGGGTGAGACGGTGTGTGTGTGTTTCTGTGTGTTTCCCTTTCTCTCCCGAGTGCGCTGGCGAACACCGTAAAAGGTGCGTGGCCGACAAGAAGAAAGGGGGCGCGTTAATGACCGACTACACAACACAAACAACGGAACAGCTTGTACGGCAAAGCTCCTCTCACCCGCACCTCCACTTGTGCTCTGACACGGGGCAGCAAACTGACACGTAAAGGAAAGAGGGGGAAGATCACAAGGAGAATGATGTTTTCGGCATTTGCCTTTAGCGCCGCCGGGGTTCCTCACAAGGACCCGTTATAGCCAGTTCGTTTGGAAGGTTGGCGCTACACGCACGTGCCTTTATGCCGCGTGCTGTCTTACTGCCGTAACGTCCAGTTGCCGTGAGCAGCGTTCTCTGTCGTCAGTGGGCTTGGAGCGAGTTAGATCATCCTCTGGCACTCGGCTCACTTCAGACAATACGCTGCTGATCGCCGCTTGTAAGTCGGTCATTTCGGCGCTCCATTGATTTTGAAAGCCCGTCGGCTCACTGGCAGCTTTGTGTGCTGCGGGTACATGGCAGACCACTGAGCACTGCTACTTTTCCTTTGCGACCGATCTATAGTAAACCGTTTGAAACTCAAACAGGGGGCGGGGGGGACTAGGTGGGGGTAGCTAGGAGACGGGTTGGAGCACATAAGATATATATATGGACTTTCCCGGGAGCGTAGTTTCCATCTTGGACTGAAGCGTAACAGCTTGCTGTTGTCTCTGTACCTGACTGACTGGCTGACATCAGGCATTATTTCCGGTAGTTGCCAATACCGGTCTTTCTTTCCAGTCACAAACAAGTTACATCGATTGCAGGCCATTACATTTATATCAGTGCGCGTTGCTCATCCTGAACCGACAAAATTGTCTCCAGGGAGAAGCGCTACAAATGGGGCTACATGCAGAACAAAAAGAGGCAGTCCTTGCTTACACTGGACTGTCAGCACCCATACCACCCCTCTCTCTCTCATGTATAAAGTTTCACTTATTCAGTCATGCTTCATATTATTATATGAATGATACCTTGACATTTTTTACTCATCAGTAGCTTAATAAGGACTAGTTGTTAGCTAGGTTTTTACTGAATCAAAACGTCACTCAGTCAGACTCAGGGTAAAATTAAACATCAAGAACACAACAAAACAAACAACAAAAAAACCAACAAAAAACAAAAAAACACATAACTGCAACAACAAAAACGTTGTCTCCCCATCCCCTCCTCTCTTATGTCTGCCCCCCCCCCCCCCCCCCACCCCCCTTGCCTCTCTTTCTCAAGTCCTGCATTGATTTGTCTTAGGTGGCCCTGTAATATGCAGGGCCAGAAAGGCAAGACGTGCATGAATGTATACCTAAGTTGTTTCCTGCATCCCACGTCTGCCAGAAATAACCCTATAGCAAAAGACACTTTCGGTAAACGACGCAAGCCAACAATACCCAAGACAGTGAGTGAATACGTTACACCGAGGAGCGACGCCAGATCAAATTAATGTGAAATGACCAGCCAGTTACAACCTGCTGTTCTGGCAGCACTGTGACCAGAGAGGCATCATGGCTGAAACTGAAGCGGCTCTAGGGTGTGGACGTCTTTATTGCTTCGTCGTTTTTGTAGCAGGTGTCACTTTCAGAGACTGACGAATGAGCTGGACATTATTTTGTTTTGTGTCACACACGCACGCACGCACGCACGCACACGCACACACACACACACACACACACACACACACACACACACACACACACACACACACACACACACACTGATGAAGAAAATTTTAATGGGTAAAATAGCAAGAGAACTGAACTGCCACATTTGTGTAAGTGGAAATCAAAGCACGGCAAACTTTCTTCGTCAGGGCACACGCGCCCCCCCCCCCCCCCCCCCCTTAATGTGTAGAAAGCAATTTGTGTGACAGCAGCCGGGCTGGCGGATGACCCTGTAGCAATGCAGCAATTGGGCACGAAGCGCTCAGTGACAGCTAATGACATTTTTCTCCACCTATTGATTTACTGCTTGAGCGAGCTAGCGGTGAAGCTGCTGATCACTATTCCCGAGACACTGGAACCAGCTGATGCTAGACCCCAGCCTCTCTGTCTCCCTCTGTCTTTGTCTGTCTCACTCTGTCTCTCAGTCTCTGTCTCTGTCTCTCTCTCACTCCCTCTCTCTCTCTCACTCCGTCCGTCTGTCCCTCCTCCTCACTCCCTCGCGCGCGTGTATATTTATCTATCTATCTATATATGTGGTATATATGTGTGTGTGTGTGTGTGTGTGTGTGTGTGTGTGTGTGTGTGTGTGTGTGTGTGTGTGTGTGTGTGTGTGTGTGTGAGAGAGAGAGAGAGAGAGACAGAGAGAGAGAACGCAAATGAGTATATTGTTGAGATTGATGACATTTTAGAAGAACAATGGTTGAATAAGCTGTTACAGAATGTGTTCAAAACAATTGGCAGGTAGGTGTGTATAGTGGAAGGACCGCGTCCTTTCCCTTGAGTTATCGAAATCAGTTATCTTTATGAGTAGTGGTAAGTTGCATCACAAACACTAACAGACACATTAATCCTTAATAATAATAATGTACATTTATCATGTGCTCATCAACGCCCTGGGCGCTCACATAATACATATTAACTTAAATACGATATTCTATAAGCATGTAGAGCACAGTCCTACCAAAACTATTTACATAAAGTATTACATGGAAACACACACACACACACACACACACACACACACACACACACACACACACACACACACACACACACAACATGTAGAGCACAGTCCTACCAAAACTATTTACATAAAGTATTAAAAATACTAATATATATATATATATATGGAAACGCACGCACGCACGCACGCACGCACGCACGCATACAACCGCCAAAAATCCTTGATGCAGTACATAACCGATGGGTTACATCAGAGGCCATTGGTTACACTGCACCTGCGCAGGAAAGCAGGTACATACGTAAAATTCCGGCAAGCACTTGGACTACAAACCCTGTGGGTTTGTTTGGCGGATGAAGGAAAACAAACAGCTAGCAGACGCCGAGCGCACTCGACGGCGAGGCTGACGGGCTGGCACTCCTCTTGTTTTCTCGCTGTGGGAACTGGCGTTGTAGTTGTGCATACGCCGCACCAGTGTCACTGCAATGCAACAGCCAGTGCCTAGATTCATTGAACAAAAATCCAGATCATGCGGAAGCAACCTCTGCCCTTTTCCCATTCTCCCGGTGCAGTGTGGTGTTTGTGACGTGACACTTGGAACGAGGCCAATCAAAACTGCCTTTGTTTTACGGTCACGTCAACAGTTGCTGACTGCTTCCTGAAACTGACGGCCTGCCAGAATAGTGTAGTGTAGAGCGGTAATTAAATCAGAGGGAGCAGACCGTCTCTGCATCAATCAGGGATGGTTACCGGAAGTTCCGTTTGAAACAGTACTGTAACTGATTGAACTAGACCCTTCACAAGTGGATCTGGTTCAAGTTATTGTGCAGAAGTCATGGAGTGAGCATCTCCTTGGCACCAGTTTCAAGTTGCGCATATTATAATCGATGTAAACGTTTCACTTTCTACTGGTCAGTAAGAGCTTCATGCGATTATCCGAAAGGGGGCAGACCGTGTAGTAGTTTACCGCCATTGCCACTGCCTGTATTAGTAGAGACAGGGACACGTGATTTCCATTTGGCTTGAGCAGTCATTCGAGTTTTGTGTGAGGTGTCCAATTTTGGGGAGTCCTAGTTTACTTACGTGATAGGCATATTTTCTGGAACAAGAAAGAATCTTACTAATTTAATTATGTAACTTATGGCAGTGTGTATGCTATTGTCATTGTAATTTCAAGTATGATGACATCGTGTACGAGATACGTGGAAGGTTTGCACTACGCCCTAAGCTTTTTCTAAGTTGGCTTGGTCTCAGAGCCGTAGAGGAGTATCACTATCAGCTTGTGCGTGTTTGAAATTGCCGATGGCCGCAGGGTGATGTTTACTGTGGCAGTGCCTGCTGTAGTCATAGTCTGATGTTTGAAATTGCCGATGGCCGCAGGGTGATGTTTACTGTGGCAGTGCCTACTGTAGTCATAGTCTGATGTTTGAAATTGCCGATGGCCGCAGGGTGATGTTTACTGTGGCAGTGCCTACTGTAGTCATAGTCTGATGTTTGAAATTGTCGATGGCCGCAGGGTGATGTTTACTGTGGCAGTGCCTACTGTAGTCATAGTCTGATGTTTGAAATTGTCGATGGCCGCAGGGTGATGTTTACTGTGGCAGTGCCTACTGTTTGTCATAGTCTGATGTTTGAAATTGCCGATGGCCGCAGGGTGATGTTTACTGTGGCAGTGCCTACTGTAGTCATAGTCTGATGTTTGAAATTGTCGATGGCCGCAGGGTGATGTTTACTGTGGCAGTGCCTGCTGTAGTCATAGTCTGATGTTTGAAATTGTCGATGGCCGCAGGGTGATGTTTACTGTGGCAGTGCCTACTGTAGTCATAGTCTGATGTTTGAAATTGTCAGGACAACAGGGTGATGTTTACTGTGGCAGTGCCTACTGTAGTCAAAGTCTGATGTTTGAAATTGTCAGCGACAACAGGGTGATGTTTACTGTGGCAGTGCCTACTGTAGTCATAGTCTGATGTTTGAAATTGTCAGCGACAACAGGGTGGTGTTTACTGTGGCAGTGCCTACTGTAGTCATAGTCTGATGTTTGAAATTGTCAGTGACAACAGGGTGATGTTTACTGTGGCAGTGTGAACTGTAATGATACTTTGATGTCCTGACTTAAAGGCTTTGTGCATTTTGTGGCTCGGCCAAGGCGCCTCGGGAAGTGTCTTTGGAACGAGCATGAGCTGGCAATTGTTCCTGATTCCCCGTTTTAAGACAGGCCATCTATGTCCAGTCACGTCTGACCACCTAGTGTTCGTCTCTGTACTGGTTTGATTCCCTGAGTGCGGTGGGGGTGGCGGGGGTTCTGCGCGTTCTGGAATCTCTCTCACTACCCCCCCCCCTCTCTCCCCCGCCCTCTCTCTCTCTAATATCGGAAGTGTATGCGAATCCTATGGGCCGAGACTGAGAAATGAATGACAAAGAATTGGAACGGGAAAGGGGAAAGTTTCAGAACGATGTGTGTGTGTGGGGAGGAGGAGGGGGCGTACACGCAGGTGGCGGCATTGTTTGAAAAGCAGCATGTATACCTGTCCTCCACAGGCTTTGTTTTCCGAGCACACTGCCCGACATCTTTGATCAGAGCTGAACAGAGCGGAATGCCCAGTTTCGCGCGGCAATTACTCGGACGTCAGGTAAAAAAGCGAACATCAACACGCCCATCGGCCGGGTCCAGAGATGCAGAGCGACGTACACCCCCCACCCCCACCCCTCCGCCTCTGTCTGCGACCACAGCAACCAGCGAGCAGAAGATGCCAGGGTCTGGCGCCGGTTGAAATCACAGGTCTGCAAATACTTGGTCTGACAAGATCCGAGCGAATCGGATCGCGGATAGAGGCTGTGGAGTGTTTGGAGGTGGCAGGGACGCGGCTGCAGACTCGGGACCCAGCCGGCGGTTCATGGGCTGGTGTCGTGGTGGTTGGGGCTTTTCTGCCGGGAGCCGGCAGGTCCAGCATATTGGGAAAGGATAAACAATCAGTCAGAAGGGAGTATTTAATCACAAGCGGAAGGGGGGAAGGGTAGTAATTGGATTTTAACGTTCTGTCGGCCGCACAGGGTTACGAGAGAGGGTGAGTGTGGGCAGTTTGTGCTCGCGTGCGAATCTGTGTGTGTGAGTGTGTGTGTGTGTGTGTGTGTGTGTGTGTGTGTGTGTGTGTGTGTGTGTGTGTGTGTGTGTGTGTGGGAGAGAGAGAGAGAGAGAGAGAGAGAGAGAGAGAGAGAGAGAGAGAGAGAGAGAGTTTTCACGTATTGTCTGGGCCACAACACTTGTGCATGTTTGGAAAATGTAAGTAATGTGAATCGGTTGGAGGCGCGAGTCCTCCAGTCTTGGTGCGCCGTCGATCGATTGAATCATTGTGGAATGAAGACTGAGACAGAGATGCGCGCGCGCGCACACACACGCACACCACACACACACACACGCACACACACACACACACACACACACACACACACACACACACACACACACACACACACACACACACACACACACACACACACACACACACACACACACACACAGGCGCGCGCGCGCGCACCCCACACGTGCACCCTAGAATTTCTCCTTGCAGATTGACCCGGCGTTTGATGTCCTGCCATCTTGCACACACGCTTTCCATCACAACAGATCCACAGTACTGAATCATAGGCAAAAACGGATCGTTCAGCTTGTCACAAAATGCCGTTGTGTATTTTGTGACAGACATTATTTTGTTGCACTTAGATCGTCTCAGATATATATAGTCGAAAAAGTATGGATTTGTTGCCAGTGAAAATATTAGATTTCTGTGATATTATTATTATTATTATTATTCATAGCTTTTATATAACGCTATTCTCTGCTCTCAAGCAGACTCACTGCGTACACTGGCATGTGATTCTGAATGAGTGACTGTATCCTTTTATAGCGCGTATTATTAATATCCACGGAAGTGGTGTACTGGTAGCGCTCTGTGGTGGTTGCGTGGCTGGTGCCACGTGAAATGCTGCCGTTTCGGCGCAAGTTCTGTGTACACCATTCAACCATGCACCAGGTTACAGAGTCACTTCATTCAAAGCCACATAGGTAGTATGTATGCGTGTTTAGCTGTAACCTGCCACCTGCACTTTTGGCAGAATGACCGGGATCTTTACGTGCTACTGCGGTAACACGGGGTGGAACGGATACCGAAATAAGAGTCAGCACAGAAAGTTGACCCTGGAGAAGAAAATTCTCCCGCCGCTCCTGCAGGGATTCGAACCCGCGACCTTTCAATCACGAGTCCGACGCTCTAACCACTGAGCTATCCCGCTCCTCGTGTTCATGGTCATGGTCATAGTGAGGGTTCAGACTTCAGTTCATGTTTGTCCGGACGACATCTTCTGAAGCGCGGAACCTTTTGTTACGAAACTTGGTTTGGTGATATATATCATAATAAGGTAGCGTATCATACGAGAAAGGAAACAAACAAACAAACACCAACCCAGAAAGGTCGCTATGTTCAAGGTGAGAACTCGTGAAATCAAAATGTGACTTTCTATCATGTTTTGATTGTACGAGTAATCATAATGGGTCAGAGTGTCTTGTGAAACAATTTGATTGTTGTGGTCAAGGCCAAAATTACAGTGATGCTGCTTAAAAGCGTTACTGAATGCTTTGTATCAGTGCTATATTTTCTGTATCACTGATATCTTTGCAACCAAACTAGGTATGTTGATGTAGCAATAACCAAAGCTAATGCAAACAAATTGGGCATATAATGTACTGGCAGTAATAATGACTGACATTGTCTAGGCACAAAGCGGGTCTTTTGATGCGCAAGGCCACAAACAATGAACTATGAGCATTTATGTGACTGATGATGCTTGAAGTTATTTATGTGACTGATGATACATAAAGTTGGGTTGAATTGGATGATACAATGCGTAGGGTGGTTGCCAGTGGTCCAATCATCAAATAATTGTTTACTGTTTATGATGAAGGAAGCATATGGATAGAGGGAGGGAGGAGGGGGGGGGGGGGCCAGACATGGGGTGGGGAAGGGATGGGGGGTGGGGGAGGAAGAGAGACTCAAAGAGATTTTTTGAGAGAGTATTGGTAATTGTAATACGCATTTGAGTGGGCGACGGGAGACTGATTTGTGCGCATGTATGTTTCCTCTGTGTGTGTGTGTGTGTGTGTGTGTGTGTGTGTGTGTGTGTGTGTGTGTGTGTGTGTGTGTGTGTGTGTACATTATGAACAGTTATTGTTTGCTAGGTGATTATGTTCATGGTAAATACTATACTAAAGGTTCTGTTCAAATGTATGTAAATGGTTTTTGTCAAGTTGGTTGTACAGCGCAAAGAGTGTTCCTCGTGGTAGAGAACGGCGCTTTATAAGACTGTCTATTATGATGATGATGATGATGTATTTGTTAGAACTGGATGGTCCGTTATTCCGCTAGTGTGCTTTGCAGTCGGCCCTGTTCCCGTCGTCCGGGTTGTTGCTAAAAGTGATATACGCCGTCAATAATTCATTACTAGCCGCGTGAATTTTGTTGGTATACATAACCTGAACTGTTTAAAAAAAAAAATCAATAATAGGATGGCCATCAAAGGGGGTGTGGTGGTGGTGGGGGGGGGGGGGGGGGGGTGCATGGGCGGGTGTGTGTGTGTGTGTGTGTGTCTCTCTCTGTGTGTGTGTGTGTGTGTGTGTGTGTGTGTGTGTGTGTGTTTTCTCTCTCTCTCTCTCTCTCTCTCTCTCTCTCTCTCTCTCTCTCTCTCTCTCTCTCTCTCCATCTTCAGTAAAAGAAAGAGAAACACCACACACACACACACACACAACACACACACACACACACACACACACAACACACACACACACACACACAACACACACACCACAACAACAAAATAACCACCCCACACACACACACACACACACACACACACACACACACACACACCACAGAAAGACAGGTATTAATTACTATGAGCAGAGGTTCTGGAACCCGGGTGAACTCTGAAGATTGCTGCAGAGAACCAAGCGATCCTCCGCGCGGTCAGTGGCCAGATAATCCCCCGGCACCAAGCCCCCGGTCACTTGCTTGACCCCACGCGGCCTGAGCCCCGCGGTCTTCCTGCTATCTCCTCGCCACGCCCCGAACAGGACACACTCAGGTCAGCCTATCGCCAGACCCCACCGCCATCCACTAGGAACAACTGGGAAAACAACAACAACAACAACATCTGAAATCTGGGCATTTTCTTTTAATGCTGCACTCAGACTCAGGAACAGTCTGTGCGTTCCCCAGAGAGTGTGTATCATGTATCACGTTGTTCTTCTTCTTCTTCAGGTGATGCTTAGTGTCCTCGGATGTCGGTTGACATATTAGGGACAAGCTGCGACCATGGTTCAATATAGCTTTACGTCCACGGAAACCATAGGGCTCGTTAGGACGGATATATATGGTTACTGTATGGTTGAAAAGCGCAGTGACCGTGCATCATGGACATATTCGCGCTCCACAAATTGTCATCATTATCATCAACTCTCTCTGTATTTTGTGGTGGGATTACTATTTTCCTCTCAGCCACTGGGTACAGCGGACTTGGAAATTAAGGTCGCCACGGCTGAGAACTTATCTTTCTCGAGTGTGAAATGGGTCAGAACATAGCTCTGTACAGGCTTCAAGAATTGTTCCCTCCCTTGAGCGTGAAGTAGGTCACAGTATAGCGCTGTATAGGCGTGCTTCAACAAAGGTTCCCTATCACCGAGCGTGAAGTAGGTCAGAATGTAGCTCTGTATAGGCTTAAGGAATCGTTCCCTCTCTCGAACGTAAAGTAGGTCACAATATAGCTTTGTATAAGCTTCAACAAAGGTTATCTCCCACCTAGCGTGAAATAGGTCAGAATATAGCTACGTACAGGCTTCAACAAAAGTCCCGCCCTCCCCCCCACCCCCCTACCAGAGAGAGGAGGGAACTAAGGGACCAGCTCTCGGAGGGTGGGGGTGGGGGACTGAAGAGAGAGAGAGAGAGAAGAGAGAGAGAGAGAGAGAGAGAGAGAGAGTGAGTTGAAAAGTGTACTGTAGTACCTATTGGTTTTGTGGCCCAGCGAGGCAGGACTGCCTACGTTGTGTCATCGCTGGGTGTGGCACGTAGACGCAATCTCCTATACCTTGACCTTCGGCAGGCAGCGATTTGTCGTTATCTTTCAGATAATCACTGCTTACTCCACCCTTTGCAAATGAATAACCTTTTGGTTACGCTATTGCTAAACAGGCCGCCTTTAATTGGTGTTGTTGCTAAAATAAACAGCCTTCTACAAGTATGGCTAGGTAAACAGCCGTTTAGCAATATTGTGAACTTGTACCTGTAGATGGCTAGGTAAACAGCCGTTTAGCAGTATTGTGAACTTGTACCTGTAGACTGCTTTATAGCCTTTCACAAATAGGGTTAAATAAAGAGCGGTTACAAGTTTTAATGAAAGCTCACGCGGCAACAAGACTGACATTGACAACAACAATATAACAACCTCTCTTCTTCTTCCACTATTTGGTTGTCATCCAATCAGCCGCAGTGTGGTACAATGGAGGCAGCAATTAGGGCCATCGTCAGCCTGATCAGCGTGGGAACTTTCAGAGGCAGCGCTGGGAAACTTCTGAAGGACGGGTTGGAGCGTATCTGGGCTTTCTCGAGCACGTAGTGCCCATCTTGAACCGAACTTAACAGGACTGGGTGTCAGATGAATAATCCTGCATTTGGTAACTATACCGCACAACCTAATGTGAAAAACCTCTTACAAATCGTGAGTGTGGTTGCAGTTACGTGAAACCACTAGAAGCAACTATGGAAAGGAGCATGAATGAGAGAGTGAAATGATATTGAAGTGTATGGGTGCATGCTAGTTTTGTTCCTGAGTAAAAGCCCCACAGCGACGTGCTTGGCAGAAAAACAAAACAAAAAACTGTCACACAAACGACGTTTCAGAGACAGAGACAGACAGAAGAGGAAGAGGAAGAAGAAAAGTTGGCGTGGGGCACATTCTTGGTTAACACGGAGAAAAGAAGAACAGAAGTAATTATATCGTGAAGATGAAGGACAGGGAACGCCATCACACGGGAAAGGCCCGGCACTGTTCAAACAGATCTTCGGATTTCCCAGCAAAGGTACAACTGCACAGAGCAGACAGCGAAAGACCACACCTCATTCAAAGTTTAAACAACCCGAAATGGTCAACCATTTCTATGACCGTAATCACCCTTTGATACAGATTTTGTTCGCGCATCGATTTCATTCAGTTGTGTTTGTGTAACGTAACGACTGTAAGAACTAAGAACGACGTGAATTGACCGAGGGGCTATCGATTCAGAAAATCGTAACTCTTAATTGGCAGCGGCCGAAGCATTTCTTTTTCGACTCGGCAGCGTGCGTGATTACACAGACTGTGACAGTTCAATCTCCTTGCAATCTTTCTGGCTGGAACATTGGCCTGCGGAAATCCCGTAGCTCAGCCCTTCCCTCAGCACTGTGAAGACGAGGCTTGCGGCGGATTGAAACTGACTGCCGGTTGTGGTGAAAATCCCAACACTATTTCCACTGTCCGACATGTGGCACGTGCTGAAACATAACTGGTGCTTTTCCTGATCAGTGGCCGCGACGCAAAAACAGCACTTGAGTTTCACAAAAAAATGGGGTCAGATAGAAGAGTAGATCGTAACTTAATTAGTTCAGCGTTTTGCAAAGTTTAATGAGCACGTTTGGCGCAATGTAATAGAGTGATTACATAATCCTGCAGCAGTGAGTGATCGGCGGTGGAGTACAGCCGGTGCGGAGTTAAGGTCCATTGTTTGGTTCTGATAAATGCGACCGGTGTCACGGTTTTCTTTGCTCAGACCGTGATTCTATGAATTTAATTATGTTACTGTTTTTTATCGTGCCATGGTGACATCGTTCATAAGCTGCAGGCTTGTTTAGTTACGTTCTGATACACTTTGGAAAAAAAAAGAAAAAAAAAATCTGAAACAAGAATGACCGGTAGCGTTCTAAAACAAGATCCAAACACATAAAAGGTTCAGAAGAACGTTATTTATTAGGACAAAACACAACCTGCAAATTTTCGGGGTAATCCCCTTTATCAAGCTACAAAATCGTATAACTGTTGGCATGTGTAATGTCGGAAGGGAACAGGTTCTGCGATTAAGCGGCAAGGTAGGTGAATAAGCAGTCGCCTTTACTACCTGCAGTTTTGCATTTGGGTTCTGGAACTGTCGGCATAGTCTTCCGAAAAGCGAGAGATGTAGATGGGCAGTGTAGATCAATGTAAAAGATCAGATAGTTAGGATGGAGTGTCAACGTTAATAGCAGAGAAAGCAAGACAGTTGTGTTTGTACTGGAAGCCAGTGACATTGCTGGACTAGTGTGCTTTTGTTCAGATCTGGGTGATTTCAGGATTAATCTTGTTGCGCAGTTCAGGACCTGCTGGAGTTTTTTGATCGTAATACCAAATCGAAGTAAGATCGTAAAATCGCACTCAGTCTTTGCGAAAAAGAACAAGAAAATCAACAGGTTTGTTTGTTGCGTCAGTGTCCAGAAGATGGCCAATAGCGCTGATGCATCAGACGTTACTGATTTGATTGGACATTTTGAGTTCTTTATCAAGATGTTCTCCGAGATTCTTGACTGTATCGGAGAAGAATAGTTTATGTATAGTGGAATCACACATACTGTCCTGGAAGCAGTGCTTGTTGTGCAGTGGGCCCTTTGCCTTATCGTGGTTCAGCTGAAGACGCTTCTCTTGGTGCACTCAGTCCCCGGCATCATAGATGAAGGACTGCGGGCGGCTTTTCGTTTGATCGAAGTGATCAATGGCTCCTGACTGAGTATCATCAGCAAACAACTGGTGTGAGACGGACTGGCTATGAAGAAACTGAGAGAGTGGTTTGTTGTGTAAAACGGACAGAACTGGGCCTGAAATTGAGCCCTGGGGAACGCCGAATTTAAGTAAGACTGGAGGTGGTGTGTACTGCCTTACTACCAATATGTTCAGCTTCATAAAGAGCCATAGGAAAGGAGGCAGACTGAAACCCGTTGCCAGTGGGCAATACTTAATGCGCAGTTGCTGCCCAGCTACTGACAGTCGCTGGCAGAAGTGTGCTTATTAACCTTCTATAATCATATTAATGACATGTCCAAATTTGGAAAGTGCGGGTGAGTGGACCGTAACCTAAAAAAGAAAGAAAGGAACAGACCGGAGGACCCAGAGAAAATCCCCGACAACCAGCCCGAAAACTTACTCACGAATATTGGTAGAAAGGAGCTTCAGGCGTTAATTTTAAGCTTATAATTTTGATCGGCTCCTTCTGTGGATCAAAACATGTGTTAGGAAGGCTAGTTGCTTGGGTTAGTTATGTAGGGCGTGCATTTCTGATCGTAGCCTAGTTTTACGGTTCTCTGGTCAAAGCCGCAGTTTTAGCTGAGCAAACCGCTGGGTTGCTAACCCCCTGACAATCGATTGTGCGCATCTGTAGTGTTTCTCACCTCCTTTCGGCCCTAGCTTTGAATGACTTGACCGGATTGATTGTGGGCCAGTGTGTGCGACCCGGAAGGACACCCAGGGCTTGCACCCACACCGAGGGCGAGAACTGAAAGGCGAGAGGAAGAAGGCTGCTGATGGTCTCCTAGCTCTTTTTGTCCTTCCCCGTCTCGTTTCCTTGCTCAGGCCGTGCAGCCCTTCTCGGCGCAGTCATTTGAGAGGCGCCGTTTTATGTCAAATTAATTTGCCTTCCGAGGGCCAGAAAATCAATTTCGTGTTCCGGAACAGGTTGGTTGCTTTGGCGTGTCCGACGACAGGATCTTCACGACGTCGTATGTCATTAATACGGCACTGCACGTACACGTTTCGTGCAACGTTGACGTGTTATAGTGAAGCCATTTACGTTCGCGTGTTATAGGGAAGTCATTTACATTGGCGTGTTATAATCAAGTCATTTACGTTGGTGCGCTATAGTGAAACCATGGCGTATTATAGTGAAGTCATTTACATTGGCGTGTTATAATCAAGTCATTTACGTTGGTGTGCTATAGTGAAATCGAAAGTCATTTATGTTGGTGTGTTACAGTGAAGTCATCTACGTTGGCGCGCTATACTTATAGTGAAGTCATAAATTTACGTTGGCGTGTTATTGAGATGTAATTTTTGTTGGCGTGTTATTGTTAGGTCATTTGCGTTTGCGTGTTATAGTAGGGTCATCAGCGTTGGCTCGTTATAGTGAAATAATTTACGTTGGCGTGTTACTGTGTTGAAGTCATTTACGTTGGCGTGTTATAGTGAAGTCTTTTTAAACTTCTCGCCCAGTACGTCGGGGACAGTCACTGTGGCCGTTGGTGTGAAACACAAACGTGGTAAAATTTCAGTGCATAACCAAAACAACAGCACACAGCAAGACACCAAAAACAGCAGTATACAAGACACCAAAACAGCAGCATACAAGACACCAAAAACAGCAGTATACAAGACACCAAAACAGCAGCATACAAGACACCAAAAACAGCAGCATACAAGGCACCAAATCAGCAGTATACAAGACACCAAAACAGCAGTATACAAGACACCAAAACAGCAGTATACAAGACACCAAAACAGCAGCATGCAAGACACCAAAACAGCAGTATGCAAGACACCAAAACAGCAGCATACAGGACACCAAAACAGCAGCACGCAACCAGAAAGCAAAACAACAGCAAGACACCAAAACAAGAGTACACAAGACACCAAAACAACAGTACACATCGAGACACTAAAACAACACACAAGACACCAAAACAGCAACACACAACCAGACACCAAAACAACAGCACACAACCATACATCAAAACAACAGCACACAAGACACCAAAACAGCAGCACAGAAATATAAACCGAAACAACAGCAAGACACCAAACAAGATTGCTCAAGACACCAAAGCAAAAGTACACAACGAGACACTAAAACAACACACAACAAGACACCAAAACATCAGCACACAACCACACACCAAAACATCAGCAAGACACCAAAACAACAGCAAGACACCGAAACAACAGACACAACGAGACACTGAAACAACACACAACAAGACACCAAAACATCAGCAAGACACCGAAACATCAGCAAACACCAAAACAAGAGTACACAAGACACCAAAACAAGAGTACACAAGACACCAAAACAACAGCACACAACGAGACACTGAAACAGCACACAACAAGACACCAAAACATCAGCAAGACACCAAAACAAGAGTACACAAGACACCAAAACAACAGTACACAACGAGACACTGAAACAACACACAACAAGACACCAAAACATCAGCACACAACCACACACCAAAACAACAGCAAGACACCGAAACAACAGCACACAACGAGACACTGAAACAACACACAACAAGGCACCGAAACATCAGCAAGACACCGAAACATCAGCAAGACACCAAAACAAGAGTACACAAGACACCAAAACAACAGTACACAAGACACCAAAACAACAGTACACAACGAGACACTGAAACAGCACACAACAAGACACCAAAACATCAGCAAGACACCAAAACAAGAGTACACAACCAGAAAAAACCAACAAGACACCAAAACATCAGCACACAACAAGACACCAAAAGAACAGTACACAACCAGACACCAAAACAACAGGAACAAAAGTCTGTTATTGCTGATTGTAGGCCGAGACGAGACGGTGAGTGGTTACTGGTGACTGGGGTTCTCCCTCGGTAAGTTGTGCAGCAGTTCCACTTTCCCAGCCATGGTCTAATTAGTCCCCCGAGTGACGGCCAGAAGCGAAGCAGAACAGAGCCGAAAACCCAGGTGGGGAAAAGACAAGACTCGGATTGTCCGCGGAGGTTGTTTTCTTGGCCGTTCCGGCATGCTTTGTAAACCGTCGCCTCTTTGGCTCACCGGAAGTAGGGCGGTTCCTTGGACTTGTGTAGCTTTGGAGTTACGCCCTGGAGGTTCCAGCAAAGGCTTGGTTCCAGCGAGGACCAATATCCTGGAGGGGGCCGGGTGGGGTATACCTGGCGCTGCACTGCACCACCAAATTAGTCCTGCGTTTGCTGGCAGCAGTGTGAGCCATTTTGTTTGGTCACAGGGGACACCAAGCGAAGACAAGCTGCCATGGAAACGTAGTTCTAAACTGTGCAAATACGCCCACTTGCAGACTTCTTGTACTTGTGACAAATTTACCCCCCCCGCCCCTCCCCCTTTTTTTCTGTTCTCTTTTCTTTTCTTTCTTCTCCCCCTCTTCTTCTTCAAATTCAAACCTCTGAGGGCGCAGCCATGTTGTTCCGCTTTTTACACAAAGAGCAGATTTTTTTTGGCTTATGTCATTGTTTCGTGGGTTTTGCTCATTCAACTTATTTTTGTTCAGTCCCCACACCACATAATTATAGTGGTGCGTGCGTGCGTGCGTGCGTGCGTGCGTGCGTGCGTGTGTGCGTGCGGCGTGCGTGGTGCTCGAGGGAGACTGGTCGTGAGAGAAGAGAACTCGAACTCGAAGAATGATACTCAAGGATAGTAGCGTTAGGTCAATTTGGACCTAACAGGCAGTCCTTGCTATACTACAAACACAAATTAGCACGACTATACCACAAACAGATATTAGAAGCGCGAGTAATGCAGTTTTACAGAGTTCCTACAAATGTTCAGAAACATCGGAATTAAATTTATTTCAAAGAGAGAGAGAGAGAGAGTCTCATTATCATTACTACTCTTGCGGTTTAAATGTGCCTTTCGTCCTGACTGAATCATCGCTACTGCTCCTGGTGGCTTTTTTTCTCGCATGCGAGGATTACGGGGGAAGGTTGGACGATTCATTCCCCGCCTCGTGCTGCCTGTTCGGTTTTCACTGGCGATCAGTTCACGAGTAGCAGTTCCGATCTTTTTGCCCAGCGATCAGTCCACAGAGGCTCAGCGAGCTGAGATAACTGTAGACGAGCGTTCCCGGACGATTTGCGTATGAGTTCGTTTCCCTGATGGTTTCCCACACAATGCCATGCCTGTACAGCCTACAGTCGTCCCCACAGGCACTCCGAATTCGTTGGGCCAAGAGTGTATGCGTGTTTCCGCGCTTTTGGCATAATGACCGAGGTCTTCTGCGTGTATCATTGGCGGGAGCTGCCACAAGTATCATTTTTGTCGCGAAAAAACACATCTTTTGTCGCAACAAGAGTATGCTTGCCGCGAGAAAACTTTTGTCGTGACAAAATTATGTTTGTCTCGACAAAAAAACGTGTTTTGTCGCGACAAGTATTGTGGCAGCTCCCAGCTGTAACACGCGGGTGGAGCGGATACCCAAATGAGTCAGATCAGAAAGTTGACTCTGGAGACGAATCATCACCGCCGCTCCTGCCGGGCATTGAACCCGTGACCTTCCGACCATCAGACCGGCGCTCTACCACTGAGCTATACATGTCCATTTAAAAGTGAAACGCGGTCCTCCCCCGTGTCGGACTGGACGCTGGCTGTCCAGCAACTCACGGACTGTGCACAAGTCGTCACATAACTTGTTCTCCCGGCTGCCATCTGTCAGCTGACCATGTACGCCAACGAATGAGTCACTCATGTCACTGGTGATTGTTGTAATTCGGCGATTGGATAAGCTCAAGGTTCCTGTCACTGGTGGTTATTGTAACAAGGAATTTCAAGGACAGCGCGCCTTTTCTTTCATGGCCCCCCCGTCTGGAACAGTCTGCCTTTCTCTGTGGGACATACTCAAACTTGGTCTTGGTCAGGACTCTTTACCCCGTCTCTTACTTCTAACTCTTACGTCTCCGGCCTGCCTCTAGTAAATGTGTGTGTGTGTGTGTGTGTGCGCGCGTGCGTGCGTGCGTGCGTGCGTGCGTGTGTGGTGTGTGTGGTGAGCGCGCGTGCGTGCGTGTGTCCAAATTGGGAGGGGAGGGGGCGATGTTTGATGACAGATTTCTGTATGTTTTAATATTGTGTTTTGATGTTGGTTGTTTTTGTTATGAAATGTACGCGCCTAAGGCTCATTTGAGAAAGAGCGCTCTAAGACCCCACTGTTATTGTTAGAACTCGTTATTGTTAGAACTTGGCGGTTATATGGAGCACCGTAGGCTATCTGCTGTACAGCTGACGCGTGTACATTGAATACGTGTGTATTAAACTGGAGCAGAGAGGGTTCGGCCGAGCAGAAAGGTGACTTTCCTCCGACACAGTGTTTGTGAACCTGGCCAGAGAACTGTGGCGGCCACAGTGTTGCACTTAGTGAGACTGTTTGGCTTTATGGCCGTGCTTCATCAAGACACTCGCACTCTGGACCTTGGCACAGCTTGGGTCTACTTTCAGTTCTCCTCACTCAAGTAAAGGTGACTTTCTAAGAGCGCGGTTCTATTCAGTACAGTGCAATACAATACAGCGAAATATGCAATACAATCTTATTGTCCAAGTAAAAGAATTCCTTTGGCAGCAGTAAGCACACAGCAAAACGTAAACATCTACACAGACACAGACACACACACACACACACACACACACACGCACACACGCACACACACACACACACACACACACACACACACACACACACACACACACACACCAAGCTAACAAACTATCACAATTACAAAACACAGCAACAAAACACCTTTAAAACTGGTATGTGATATGAAAGTAAGTGATACTGTAGAAAGTCATCCGAGCCGAAGCATGCGCATACACAGCCCTCGGTGGGGTAGCTCCAACGCAGAAATAAGTTCTTTTCGGGTGAGAAGCCTGAGCTACCAAGGGTACCCTGTTAAACCTAGAGTACCCAGAATATACTTGTACGTGCTTTGTCTGCTGCCTAGAAATATGCCTTTCCGGTTCACTGACCTTTTTTTCTGGCGGGGGAAATGGAAGGGGGGGGGGGGGGGTTGTGGCGTGGCGGCAGTACTCGTGTGTTACATCGGTAAGCCCACGCTTTGCGTGTGACTGTTGCAGTAGCAGATCTGGTGAAATGGACGCTAGTCAGTCAGAGTCCCGGAGAGCAAATGAGCAGCCGAGTGGCAACCACTCTGTTTGCTAGGGTCATGGACACTGTCGCTAGCTGGTAAACATTGTTGACAGAGTCGGCACAGAGTCGATGGATAACACCCATCCGAAGGCACTCAGGTGAAACGAAAAGGCGCTATGGACTGGGCTCCACTGCCGCCACTTCCTGAAACTTCAGCGCCCGCCTAAATCACTTCCGTGCCCCCCCCCCCCCCCCTCCCTGTGTGTGTGAGTGTGTGTGTGTGCGTGAGTGCGTGTGTGTGTGTTGGTTGGCTGTTGTTGATTTTTTAGGCCATTGATTATTGCTGTGATATTTTAGGTGATTGATTGTTGCTGTCAGCCGCGGAAGTCCTATCATTTGATTGAGAAACAGTTTATGAAGTTAATGACCATACTGATTAAAGTTTGATTTACTGTGAAAATGGCCAACTTTGCGCTAGGATGGATTAGGAAACATGAACATGAATAACAAGGTGGGTGTATAGCTGAACAGTGAAAAGGTCCAACAGCTGTCAATGGGTGAAGGAAAGTGTATTGTGGTCAATGCCAGGCGTAAAAGGGGGGAACCTTCGACAGTTCTTGATTCTCAGCAGGGGAAATGTGTGTGTGTGTGTGGGGGGGGGGGGGGGGGGCAGTTACTGCGTCCGTGGTACCCCGGCCAGAAGATGGCAAGAGTGAGTAGTGGTGTCCAACTGACGGCAAGAGTGAGTAATGGTGTCAAAGACGGCAAGAGTGAGTAATGGTGTCCAAGACGGCAAGAGTGAGTAGTGGTGTCCAAGACGGCAAGAGTGAGTAGTGGTGTCCAAGACGGCAAGAGTGAGTAGTGGTGTCGTGGACCTGGTGTAGCGGGCGAAGAGACTGTCGCCGGTGTGAGCGGCTGGCCGTGGCAGCGTGTCGGAGGACGTAGTGTGTTGTGGTGGGTTGGTAGACCTGGCCCAGCTGTTGCCCGCACTTCGCCCCACCGCCCTGCCTCCTCCACGGTCACTGTCACCGCCACGCCCCAGTGCAGCCACAAACACGTCGCCAGCTGACGATAATGATCAGTTTATTGAAAACTTGCTATGCGCATACCCAGAACTTCACAAACTGCGCTAGGCGCTGTGCGAGCAAACATTCTGACCCCCACCCCTCCCCAGCAAACAGGCACACACACACACACGCACGCACACACGCACGCACGCACGCACGCACGCACGCACGCACGCACGCACGCACACACACACACACACACACACACACACACACACACACACACACACACACACACACAAAACAAAACTACGCCCACAAAATCAGAGCACGTCTGCACTCCACCCCATCCAACCATAGCGGTCATTGCATCAAACACGTACGCAGGTGGTTCACATCCACAGCACGCGATCAAATCACGCGATTGCTCAGTGCACATACAGTAACAAATCAGATACAATTCACACATGGCAACAGTGAAGTTGTGGGTCTGCATGAGGTTCATAATAATAATAATTTTAAATTAAAATAAAAAGGTTGGGGGGGGGGGGGGGGGGGAGAAAGAAAGAAAGCTACAGCTCACACAGCTGCCGGAAGAAACAGTCCTGTATAATACTTGTAGACTACACAAAAACAACACAGACCGATTTCCAATTTGAACCGAGTATAGTAGTTGCAGACAAGACTTGAATGAGCAAACAAATGTGGCAGCTTCCGGGAAGTTGTACCAGACAGTAAATGATACCTGCGTGTTTCCCTTCACTTTATTCTAGAAAAGAATGGTGACAGCATAAAGTAAGAAGAACCGGGAAGACAGAACTGATAAGAGAGGCAGAAGTGCTGGCAGTGGGTGGAGACGCATGCAAAGCTAAGCTGTACATTCTGGTTCTCACCCACAGGGAACAGTCGATAGCTCAAGGTTCTCATCAGAGTCTCTATCTGCTTTCTTCCGGCACAAAGCCACCTTATCACACGGGAGATTGGTGTGTACACACTTTATTCACCTTGCTGGTCAGGGTGGAATTTTGGAAGCCTTTTCCACAGTGACTCTGTAAAACGAAGCAGTAATTACCTCGAACATGTAGTACGGCGTGGCCGCCCGGTCAGTTTGACTAAGTGTCTTTTTGTTACGGCAGTTTTAACTAAGGCACCTGTTACTTGAAGCATGGTCTTGGGGGTAAATACGGAGTTTACTGTGGGGCACAGCAGGCATTTGAGAATGGCTGTGATGAAGTCGAAGCATGGTGCAATCGCTCTGCCCTCAGCGCTCTTTGCGGTCTCAAGAGTTCCCTTCATCAGTGCTGGGGTCAAGGAGTCTGCGGCTGTAAAATAGTTATCCTCAGAATTAGGAACACCGCTTGAGCTCACTTCATCTGACACACAGACACCAGGCGCTGGAGAGATTCCACCCCTTTGCCCGTCTTCTTCTTTTGGCCTTCCTAGATTCTTTTTTTGGTCTTCCAACACTCTTCTTTTGGCCAGTCTAGATTCTTCTTTTGGAGTCTTCTTTCTGCCTTCCGTGATTCTTTTGGCCTTCGTATGTTCTTCTTTTGGCCTCCCTAAGTTCTTCTTTTGGCTTTCCAAGATTCTTCTTTTGGCCTCCCTAGGTTCTTCTTTGGCCTCCCTAGGTTCTTCTTTTGGCCTTCCTAGATTCTTCGTGTGGCCTCCCTAGGTTCTTCTTTTGGCCTCCCTAGGTTCTTCTTTTGGCCTTCCTAGATTCTTCTTTTAGACTTAGAGTCTTCTTTTTAACTTCCTAGATTCTTCTTTTGGCTTTCATAAAAGGAATAAATACAGATCTACCTTTCGCCAGTTGCTACTATGTGCACTTGTATACTATACTTGTATTAATTTTATATTTGATAATGTATTACTGCTGTAGGCTTCCCCGTGTTATGTTGCATGTAAACTGAATTTGTTGCTTTGACTTGGGTGTACCGTGAGACATGACAAAAGAGTTTTGAATGTGTATGATGATTTTTGTTCGTCCTCAGATAACCCCGTCTGGTCGGGTGACAGGGCGTTATTCTGTGTTGAAGGAATTCGTCTTAATCACAGATAACCAGCGAAACCCCGAATAACTGTTACAGTCCCATCAGCGGGAAGTCATGTGGGGCTTGGCATATTAACAACATTAGTAAAGATGGAGGGCATGTGGTATTGGGTCTGGATATATCTGTATGTATACATGTACAAGTTCTCCATCCGTAGAATGCTGAGAAAGCTGTAAAGAATATGAAGGAGAAAGAGAAACAATTTAACCCCCCTCTCTCTCTCCCTCTCTCTCTTTCTCTCTCTCTCTGACAGAATGCTGCTAGGGAGAGAGACAGACAGACAGTGAGGTTTTCGAGTGATTGCCATTGCAATGACTGGTCAGTTGAGACCTACTTTATACACCCATAGAACTCCGCCCAGCCCTTCCGACTGCTTCTGAGAGTGACCCCCCCCCCCCCCCCCCCTTGCTGTTCTTTATAAGATAAGCATTGACCACTTCTGTTTTCTTTTCTAATATTAATCATATGAATTGATCAGATGTTTTACTGCCTTATTTGCTGGTTTTATGCTCATAATGTATAACTGAGTGATGTTTGCATGGTGCATCTGGCGGTATGAACACGCTGTGTTTTGTGTGGAAATTCTCGTGTATAAAATTTCACCCACTCATTCATGCCTCTGTGTATGTACATTATGCCTGTAATTTTATATTTACTTATCAGTAGCTTAGCAAGGACTAGTTGTTAGACAGGTTTTTGACTGAACTTAAACTGCAATCTTTGTAAAATAAAGTTCTCTCTCTCTCTCTCTCTCTCCCCTCTCTCTCTCTCTCTCTCTCTTTCACGCACGCACGCACGCACGCACCACACACACACACACACACACACACACACACACACACACACACACACACACACACACACACACACACAACACACACACACACTGACATGACAACTGAGATCGTTGTTGTGGTGAACCTGAAATTTCGGTCGTGAGCGTTAACATGGAATAAGTCTGGTGTTGTGTTTCGATCTTTATGCTAGTGCAGTGCGCTCTGTGATGATAGCAATAGATCCCACACCTTCTCCATCTTCTTGTTCTTCATGAGTGCACAGCAACTTTATTTCTGCACCATGCATCATCACACCATCACCTTACTGCAAGAAACCACCACACACTAAGTAAGTACAGACGGATCAAAGCTCTGGCATTCGTAGTTCGCAGCGATGACAGTTGTAACCGACCCTGTTTACGTTCAGCTGTTCCTGCGGCCTATTACACGCTTTATTCCATCTCTAGTAAAGCATTTCCCCATGTTGCAACGACGTTTGGAGGAAAGGAAGGACCCTACACCAGCCTGTTGTTCTGGGTACCGTAAATCTGACATACATGCGCCCGGGGGGGGGGGGGGGGGGGGGGGGCATGCTGTTTAGTCACGGAGTACTTAGACACAGGCGCGCTTGTACTGTGGAAGGAAAACTTTGACCCAGTTCGTTCTTTCGCGAGACCTCGCATTATCGGCGATTCACGGCCTCTGATTGGCTGAAGCGGCCTGTCCCTCAAGCTCGCCGCGACTAGTTCATTAACATCCAGCCTCTTCATTATTATCATCGCCATCATCAGCTGATTCATTCAACCAAGTGTTACTATCGGCAGTCAGGCAGTTCTCGCCTCATCTCCTAGCAGAAACAAGTGAACCATAACATTAATATTTACCATCATGTTAATGTAATTATTAATAATAATGACATATATTCAGTCTCGTGCCCCATTTCATGTGAGCCCAAAGCGCTTACAAAAAACAACAACAGAGAACAACGACAACAAAAACAACAACAAAACAATGAGTTGGGATATGCATATATTCAGTGACTGAAAACAACTATCAGAGATTGAAAACAACTATCACTACTAATGTGTAGTCTACTTTCAGTATCGCACCTCGCCGAACACCCCAGGGCATCCACATCCGGCTTAGAGCGAAGGGAGACCACTATAAAGTCGTGAAATGGGAACGGTGTAATTATATAGTGCCTGTGACAGTGTGATGTATGACCCACTTTCCTTCGTCGTCTTCCGGTCTCTGCCCGCCCCTTCCTCCGCCGCCCCGAGATAACCTTCGTGGTTGACTGGGCGTGACTGATGCGGCATTAATCAATCATCATCTCCTCTTTCATCTCCATGGTTTTCTTCTTCATCTGGCGCTACTCCTTGCCCCTGCTTACTGCCAGTGTGTATGTGTGTGTGTGTGTGTGTGTGTGTGTGTGTGTGTGTGTGTGTGTGTGTGTGTGTGTGTGTGTGTGTGTGTGTGTGTGTGTGTGTGATCAGCTAATGTGTCATATTAGCGGTCAGTTTTGTGTGTGTGTGTGTGTGTGTGTGTGTGTGTGTGTGTGTGTGTGTGTGTGTGCGCGTGCGTGCGTGCGTGCGTGCGTGCGTGCGTGTGTGTGTGTGAGTGTGCGTGCGTGCGTGCGTGCGCGCGCGCACGCGCGCCTATTTACTGTGTGTGTGTGTGCGCGCGCGCGCGCGCCTATTTGCTGTGGGTGTGGGTGGGTGGTCAGAGAGCTGGTAGCATAGAGTGGAAAGTCTGTTCTGGAAGCAAAAGGTGCAAGGGGAAATGATTGCTGGTAGCAAGTGCAGGAAGGCAGCTGGCCTCAGCTGTGAGTGTGGCGGTGATTGAAGGGGCGACAGGCGACACCTGTGTTCTAAATATTGGCCTTCAGGTTGTCACAGTGGTGCTGGCTGCTGGACCCCCGAGTAAACAGGGGCAACGCCCGGGGTCAGGCTGGGGGGTCACAGTGACCGTAGGCTGCCGCTTACCACATCGTGTGTGTGTGTGTGTGTGTGTACGTGTGTACGTGTGTGTGTGTGTGTGTGTTCTTTTTCCACACTTTAATAATAATCAACCTTTTTTTCTGTTCAGGATGCTAAACTGCGGGAGTCGCTGCAGATTGGGCAGAAGGATGTTCCGCTGGAAGACAAGGCGGTGTCCATTTGCTTCGGGACTGACATGGTCAACGTCGAGTGGATGAACCTTGTCTGCTCGGACAAAGAAACGGCTCGGGTAGGACTGCCAGGCTGTTTTCTCTCAGTTCATTGGGGGAATTAAACTCGGTTCTGATAAGGGCACTGATCGGGTAGGATAAAGAGACGGTCTTTTTGCTATTTGCAGGGGAGCTGAGATTTCTGTTGTCACAAGAACGCTATTTGGGTAGGTTACCCAGACATTGTTTTGCTATTTGATGGAAAATTTATGAAATACAAGTATTGAATTTTGTCTCTTGTGAGGTGAAAACTTTTGTCGGGCTTGTATAACTCGTATAGACACTTTCGTGCTAGTTCCTGGGGAACAGTCAAAATATTGAATCTAATATGTGTTTGCCGTTTGACGGTGACACTGTGGAGTAAGGTCGCCAGACTGTGTTTTGCTGTGTGCCGTGTTTGTTTTAACAGACGCTGTGGGATACGGTAAACAGACTGTTTTGCTGTGTGCCGTGTTTGTCTGACAATAACATTATGGGGTAAGGTAACCAGACCGTGTTTTGCTGTGTTACGTGTCTGTTCTGACATTGACATTATATCACTATGGGGTAAGGTAACCAGACCGTGTTTTGCTATGTACAGGGGAACTGAAACAGTCGGGTTCGGGGAATGCGTGGGTACTGTAACCAGCCCTGTTTCTGTCTTGGCGTTCATGGCAACCGGTGAACACAGAAAAGACCAGTCTTGTTACTTGTGACAAGAACTTAAAGGACAGCGCAGGATTGAGAGAATCAAACGGCATTTTCCGTTTGTTTGCTTGGAGGCATTTCAGTGGTCACCGTTGAGAGTGTGACCCTCGTCTCTAGAAGCGGTCAGTAGCTGAGGACATTGCAGTGGTCATCGTTAAGAACGTGACCCTTGTCTCTAGAAGCGGTAAGTAGCTGAGGACATTGCAGTGGTCACCGTTGAGAGCGTGACCTTTGTGTCAGTAGCTGGGGACATCGCAGTGGTTATCACACACACACACACACAGACACACACACACACACACACACACACACACACACACACACACACACACACACCACACACACACACACACACACACACACACACATTTGTGATAAATCTTGTCATCCCGCACGACGACATATGAAAAATGCTCAAGATAGAAAAACATCACTTGACAGGATGACATTCCTGCTCTGACTGTTGATGATGAGAAGAAAGACAACAATGACGACATTGTACCAGTTAGAGTCATGAAATGCATGGCCCATGGTGTTGTTGTTGCAGTTGTGGACGGACGAGTTGCTGACGTACTCTGTGAACCTGCTGAGCGCCAACAGCAGCACCCTCAACTTCCTGGACAAGTGGTACACCCGGGCCGTCTCCGTCTTGGGCACTGACGGAAAGATACCCATCAAAAAGTCAGTGCACCTTCTGCAGGCGTGGGCTGGTCGCTTGCTCTGAACGATGACTTTGTCACACTGCTTCAGTGGTTCACTCGCCCTGATATACCCGTACTGGTTGACTGGGCGTAAAACACCAAGCTACTCAGTAGTTCACTGATTAATGGACTCATCGAATCGTGTTAAAAATATTTTTTAAATGTAAACGCCTTTTTAGCATAACCAACTATCGACACTGTTTCGTTTTGTTCTGTTAAAAAGTTGTGTTTTCAACAAGAAGATATTTTTACCTTTTGTGTTTTGATATTTCACATTTTGTATCAATTGGCTGATTGGTTTTATTGACTGAGTTTTGACTCATGACAAAAATTGAGTCTAAGTATTATAATTGCTCTCCAGGTGTATTTTGTTGATCGGTATAATACTAGTTGTAGAGAGATGAAAACAGAAAGGTTTAGGTATGATATTGGTTGGGGAGAGAGATGAAAACAGAAAGGTTTAGGTATGATATTGGTTGCGGAGAGAGATGAAAACAGATAGGTTTAGGTATAATATTGGTTGGGGAGAGAGATGAAAACAGAAAGGTGTAGGTATAATATTGGTTGCAGAGAGAGATGAAAACAGAAAGGTGTAGGTATAATATTGGTTGGGGAGAGAGATGAAAACAGAAAGGTGTAGGTATAATATTGGTTCGGGAGAGAGATGAAAACAGAAAGGTGTAGGTATAATATTGGTTGCGGAGAGATGAAAACAGAAAGGTGTAGGTATAATATTGGTTGCGGAGAGAGATGAAAACAGAAAGGTGTAGGTATAATATTGGTTCGGGAGAGAGATGAAAACAGAAAGGTGTAGGTATAATATTGGTTGCGGAGAGAGATGAAAACAGAAAGGTGTAGGTATAATATTGGTTGGGGAGAGATGAAAACGCAGAAAGGTGTAAGAGTGAACGCCCTTTGACGAGACGCAGTCTTTGCTCATTGTTCTTTTGTGTCAAGGGCGGTCATTATGTCCACATATATTAGTTAGTTAGTTACTTGATTAGTTTGACTGTGTTGAATGCTTTAGTGACAGATGATTGGATTTGCGGGAGGGTGGAAGGACAAGACGTAGTTTGTGGTTGGTTTTTTTAAATTATTAACGGGTTCATTTTTTTAATTTATTTTTTATTGAAAGATGGTATAAACTATAATACAGGATCAAAACACACACGTGATTAAAATGAGCTTCCTCTCTCTCTTCTTTAAATGGGACAATACAAAATAACTGTAACATTTGGCAATATCCACTTTTAGTGCCGTCGGTTCGCTATCCTCAAATGGTTTGAGGATGCGTGTGTGCGTGTGCTTGTGTATAGCACTGGCATAGTACGGAATGAACTGATATGTGGATATGCCAACGTAGTGCATACTTCGAGTTCATTCCGCACACACACACGCACGCACGCACGCACGCACGCACGCATGCACACATTTGAGGACCGTGAACCGACGGGGCTGAAAGTGGACATTGCGTTAACGAACAATGATGGAAGCGTTCACAAAACCAAAACAGCTTCGCATCGATGCTGCCTTGCCATGGCGATGTTGTGAGGGGGAGACTGGTGTGTATCCATTTCGCTTGACTGGACTGGATCACTGTATGAATGGCTGAACTTGTTGATTTGCTCCTTGGTTGGTTGGTCGACTGATTGATTTGTGTGTGTCTAGGGGTGGTGGTGGTAGGGTGGAGGTGGGAGAGGGTTGACACGGTAGGCCCTTTACCTTTGATCGCTTTCGGAATTTAAAAAAGTTGTCGTTTGGTGTGTGTGTGTGTGTGTGTGTGTGTGTGTGTGTGTGTGTGTGTGTGTGTGTGTGTGTGTGTGTGTGTTGCAGTGTGATCAAGCAAATCGCCAGCAACAGGGAGGACAAGCGCAAGGTGGAGAACGCACTGCAGGCAGCGGGCTTACTCAACGCGAAGGTAAACCACTCGGCCTCTCGTCGCTTCTCTTCCCTTCGCTGTGCCGCTGGTGGTGGTAGTTGTGCCTGTCTGCTCCTTTCTCTGCCTGTCTGTTCGCTCGTCCGTCCGATACCGCCTCCTTTATTTGTCTGAATCTTTCTCCTCTCGTCTCTCGTTGTTTCTCTGTGTCTCTGTCTGTTTGTCCCTCCATTTCCCTGACTCTCTCGCGCCCCCCCCCCCCCCCCCCTGCCCCCCTCACACCCCCCCCACCCCCACCCCCACCCCCGGCCCCCTCCCTGCACTTATCCGTACAGAGAAACCGCTTTCACCCGCTCAGCTTCCCTCCTTCTCTTTACAGCAACCTCCCTCATACATATATGTAATTATAGGGGTAATAACTGCCAGCCCCCTCCATCCCCACCCCGAAGTCAGTCAGCCGGTGTCGGGGCGCAGTGTTTACCCCAACAGGCTGCACGCTGGTCCAGGCCCCCGGTACACTGACGTGTGTGCCCAGCCAGCCAGCAGACGCCGGGGCTGCAGGAAGGCCGACCGGTGCCCGGACAGCCGGCTGATTAGCACGGCAGTGTGGTAAGCCAGCGGCGCGTGCCTTATTATTTCCACGCGCTATTATTCGGTGTGATTTGCCTCACCAGCCCGGCCCATTAGCACTGGGCTGTCTGTTGTCAGTGAGGGGAGGAAGGGGGGGGTGGGGGGGGGGGGGGGCATGGCCGAGCTGTTCTCCTCACTCTCCGCCGTTTCTCGTTTCCGCTGTCTGGACCCCCCCCCCCCCCCACCCCCCCCCCCCCCTACCGTGCCCTCCCCGAGTGTTTTTCACCGTGATGTATGATGGACCAGTCTGAATCAGATATAGGGGTCATGGCGAGGCTGGGTTTTGTATTGACATTGGAGCATTCTTAATGAGCTAAATCAGAGCGGTTCCGGAAATCGAAACGGAGGTTGGCAGTTTGCCGTTTTTGCAACTGGTTATTCAAGTTGAAGCCCGACCATAACCTCGTGTACGACCTCGTGTTCTAGCTCATTTAAGAATAACCTCGTGTCAAATGAATACAGAACCCAGCCTCGCTTTCGATGTCGGTTACCTCAGTCGGTGACCTCCCTAATTAACACTGTTAAGAATGGCCCGATCAGTGGAAGTCTTGTGAGCTGCCTGTCGCTTTAAAGCCGCTGGCCATGTCGCCGATCAACACACGATAGGTTAGGAGGGAACGCCTTTAGGTTTAATGGGAGTGGACAAGACGTTGTGCGAATCTTGGGAACGCTTGCCCTTTGAAAACGGCAGAAACAGTGAAGAGGAAGAGCGACGTGCGTAGTGCTCGCCTCGTCAACACTGGGATCGATCGGGACGTGTGTCAGCTTGACGTGGCGACACAGGTACAGGACGAAATTATAAATATACACTGTTTGCAGAACCTCCCTCTGTCTCCCGCCTCTGTGTGTGTGTGTGTGTGTGTGTGTGTGTGTGTGTGCCATCGTGCATGCGTGTTTAGGGAAATGGGAAAGAGGGACGATGCTGAGCGTTTGATTTATTGTTCTTGTTTATTTTTATTTTTATTTCGGGGGGGGGGGGGGGGGCTCTTCACTGTCTTGACCTTGACTCCGACTTCATTTATTGGCTGTTGTTGGGTTGGTTGAGTGTCTGTCCCGACGTCAGCACCACCAGTGCCACTTTTCGGTGCAGCTACAGGGACTAAACACGCTTATTCACGACCCGTTGCGGCCCTATGGTTGAGTAAGACCGTTCCAACCTCATGCAGTCGGACCCGTCCGGCTAAAATGGACTGGCTGCCACATGATACAGCCCAAACTGACGGCTTCAAGAAGGTTTAAAGGAAAAGGCGGCAACATTTTCTGTTCAAAGAACTTACAGCTTCCTGTAATTTTACAGTGTGTGTGTGTGTGTGTGTGTGTGTGTGTGTGTGTGTGTGTGTGTGTGTGTGTGTGTGTGTGTTCTGATTAAGTCCTGACGCACGGTCCATTTTTGTTAACAGCGCCACGTTCGACCAGTGCGTTTCATATCGAGTTTTTAACAGAGGTCTGAGTACTGGCAACTTCCTTACTCGTAAGGTTGAATAAAGAACTGCCTTCAGCAGTGGTATTGGCGAGACTTCCGGGTTTATGGGTGATGCTTCCGTGAAAATAGTCCAGGGAGAATGCGTGAAAGAGCTCGGTACAACACCGCTAAACTCGGATTTGTTTTTTTAATCTGAAACAAGAATGACTGCTAGCGTTCGAAAACAAGATTCAAACACATAGAAAGTTCAAAAGAACGCTATTTATTGGGACAAAACACAGCATGCGAATTTTCGAAATAGCGAAATAGCGCTAAACTCGGTCAGTCCAGGCCAAACATTGCAGGAGACACGGAAAGTGAAACCCGAATTTTCGAAATAGCGCTAAACTCGGTCAGTCCAGGCCAAACATTGCAGGAGACACGGAAAGCGAAACCCGAATTTTCGAAATAGCGAAATAGCGCTAAATTCTGTCAGTGCAGCCAAACATTGCAGGACACAGGGAAAGTGAAACAGAGCGCTCTGGGCCTGGTGTTCTGTTTCTGTTGTCATTGCTCCGGACGCTGTGAAAACACACCTTTCGTTCAGTGCACTTTTTCTGTGCGATCCCTTCGGTGGGAATGAGCAGGGTGGTTTGACGGTGTGCACAGTAATGGTATCGTTGGTGTGCGCAGCAGTGGTATCGTTTCTTCATTCAGCCACTCGTAACGCCTCGTATTCCCCGCTATCAGCCGTTAGTTGTTGCTGCAGCCATCAAACCCGTTTCTGCAGCAGCAGAACTGTGAGTTCTGTCACGTAGTCCCGCTTGACTTGTAAATGTGATTTCCGTTGCTTCCGCTTGTTCCGTAGTCGATGGACGCCACTTTAGGTGCTTTCTAAATCACCGTTTCCATCGAATCAGGTTTCGTTTGGGATGTAGGTGACGTCACACGATGTCATATCAGGTCAGGTTTAGTGTGGGGCATTGGTGACGTCATACGGTGTTATTTCAGGTTGTTTCTAACTCACCGTCTTAACTGTGTCAGGGTTAGTGGGGCATTGGTGACGTCACACGGTGTCATTTCAGGTGTCAGGTTTATGGGCTGTTGATGACGTCACACGATGTCATATCGGGTCAAGTTTAGTCAGTGTGGTGTATTGGTGACGTCACACTGTCATTTCAGGTTCTTTCTAACTTACTGTCTTAACTTTGTCATGTTTAGTTTGGGCTATTGGTGACCAGGTCGTTTCTAAATCACTGTCTCGCCCGTGTCAGATTTAGGTTCGGGCATAAGTGACATCACACGGGCTTGGCCAGGTCCTCTGACGGAAGTTATCTTCACACTGGCTGTGTAGTTCGATGTTTGCGCGTGGTCAGCTGTGTAATGGTTATACGATGGCGAAACAGTATGACTTTTCAAACACAACTCCAGAAACAAAATAATCCAGCGGTACTAAACGATGTGCAGTCAGGTGTAAACTTGAGTTCTTGTGGTCCCCGGTGTTTGCTGGTGACCCGTGTATTAATACGTTTCCCCAGCATCCTGACAGTGACTGTCTTGCGCCCTCGTTCTGTTTAGACAGACAGATAGGTAGATAGGCAGATCTGGATCTGGATATCGCACGTCGGCGGTCGGCCTACTCAGTTCTCGTATGGGCGCCGCCAGTCAGACAAACAGATAGATAGGTAGATAGGCAGATCTGGATCTGGATATCGCACGTCGGCGGTCGGCCTACTCAATTCTGGTATGGGCGCCGGCATATAGGTAGGTGGACAGACGGACAGACAGGTAAATAGACATACAGAATGAATGATCTGATGAAAACTAAATGAATAAAACTAAGAACGAGACAAAAAGAAGAGGAACGTTTCTGTTGATGGCGTGTGTTTAAAGGATACTGGGAATCTTGCCCGAGCCGAAGAAGAATTGAACCTTTGTCCGTCCGCGCGATGTGAACGTTTTTATTTATTGTGTGTGTGTGTGTGTGGGGGGGGGGGGGGGGGGGAGGGTGAGTAAGAGTGAGGGAGGGAGAGTGTTGAGGGGTGCAAAGTCACAAGACGGTGCCCATAACTATAACTTTTGAAAGAAACGGTGAGCCGAAGCGGAATCAAACCCATGACCGTTTGCTTCCCAGCCGGGTGCTTTTCCTATAATTACCACTGAGCCAAAGCGGCTGACGACACAGGAGCGACTCCCCGGCTGAAAACTATCCATTACCGCCGCTAAACACCGCCAAGGTATCGATTAGCTGCGGAATGCTTATCGGGCTTAGCATACTCTAGCTTCGTGTCTAATAAAGACTGAACCGGCCACCGAGAAATGCAGCCGTGCCCACCGTCTGACGTGAATACGCCTTTGACGAAGGGGAGAGTAAAAAGCCTGCATTTAGAAAACTGCCGTCACGACTGCGCGTGGTGACATTTGTTGCACTTCCACTATGTCGGTTATGAGAACCTCCCACAGTCGATCTGCGGTGTCTTGTCAGGGGTGAAATTCCACACGTGTTCCGGAAATACACCTGGAGTTTCTGTGCGTGGTGTGTAGCGAGATGTCTTTGACAGTCAGCCTTTCTGGTTCCTGGTTTCTGCCTGCTGGGTCGATTTCACTTCATTTCCCCCAACCCTCCTTTTTCTGACTACAGTGGCGCGGGACATGAACAGTGAATCAGGCTGTCATGTGATGAAGTGTATCTGCGCTGATGTGACCTTTGCGGTTGAATCAGCGTTAAATATCAAGTAGCAGAGTAGGTAAAGTAGTGAAAAACAGTCGCCTGGGCAGGTGAAACACTGGGATACAGTTACGTCACGGGCCCTTCTTTTT
>JABMCL010000436.1:87500-125000 GCA_018857735.1 Alviniconcha marisindica | reverse complement strand
AGATCATCAACCAGCATGAGTCCAAGCAGGGCATGGCCGCTAAAGGTGAGCACACTTCCAGCACTCAGCTGAGGAGTTCATCTTTTCTCCAGTCCATCTTCTACCTGCCTTTTATAGGCTGACGGTTTTTAAAGGGGTGTGAAGGAGGGGAACTGACATCTCATTCACTGATTCAGTCTCACAGTGAGAGTTGCTAGAGGTTTCATAATGGGTGAGAGAAATTAGATCATTCACACATATACATGCACACACACACACACATACACACACACACACACACACACACACACACACACACACACACACACACACACACACTCACATACACACCATGCACATCTGCATGCACATACACACATCTGCATTCATGCACACACACATGTGTATGCATACAGACACACACACACACACACACACACACACACACACACACACACACACACACACTGTATGCACAGTCATAATTAAACAGCCCGACTGCTTCTTACATGTATTACTTGTTTCTAATGCACGTTACAGTGTATGTTGACAGTCAGCGATGGAGAGAGCATGTTGGGGTCATGCAGAGACTGATGCTACAGACTGGATGTGTTTTGTGTGTGGCTGTCTTCCATTTGCCTTGCCATTTTCATTTTTATTATATTCTAATTTCTCGCTCTCTTTCTCTTTCCAGAAAAAGGTAAGATAAAATTATCCACACCATTTTGTAGCCAGGCCATTACTGCCCAGGGCATGTGTACATTGATTATTTGCTGCATCTTCAGTTCACTTTTCAGTGTGGATTGTATCTTCTTTTTGGATGACTGTGTACTTCTGGTTACATCATTTTGCATCTTCAGTTCATGTTTGGACTTATTTGAGTGTGGATGAGCTATCCCTTTTGGCTGCTTAATATTTTACTCCTACTTTAAGTCTGGTTTCATTCTGTTGCTGGAAATACACACCACCTAGGCTATGACAAGAATGAAACCAGAACTGTTTTAGCTTTCTTTTCGCATAGTGTGTGTGTGTGTGTGCGTGTGTGTGTACGTGTGCGTGTGTGCACATGTAAATGTGTTAAAATAAATCATGTACTCTTCTCTTGGAGTGTTTTATGGGATACTTTGGTGGACGTTTTGTCACAAGTTCTGGGCTAGGTGCATGTATATTTACCAAAGCTGGGGGAGGGGGGGGGGGGGTCTGTGGAGTTTTCTGCAGCATCACAGCAGTTCAGTTTACAAAGTTGGGGGGGTGGGTGGGGGTTGGCAGGATATCTCAAATGACTGTGTTGGTTGGCTTCCTATACATTTGCACATGTTGTTCCAACAACAAAGCCAAAGCTGTTCATAGGATAAAGTTATTTATCATCAGATAAAGTCATAGCTGTCATCAGATACAGATAAAGTCATAGCTGTCATCAGATAAAGTCACAGCTGTCATCATATAAAGCTGTAGCTGTTCATAGGTTATGGTCATTGCTGTCATCAGATAAAATCATAGCTGTCATCAGAGAAAGTCACAGCTGTTATCAGATAAAGCCATAGCTGTTCATAGGATATGGTCATAGCTGTCATCAGATAAAGTCATAGCTGTCATCAGATAGAGTCATAGCTGTCATCAGACAAAATCATAACTGTTCATAGGATAAAGCCATAACTATTAACAGAATAGGGCCATAGCTGTCATAGGATAGCACCACTACTGTTCATAGGGTAAAGCGTAAGCTTTTGATGAGTGCATCTACCCGCAGGGTCACAGTCAGTCAAGGGTCTAAGCTGTACATAGGGTAAAGTGTAAGCTGTCATGGGTGCATCTACCTGCAGGGTCACAATCACAGGGTCACAGTCAAGGGTCTAAGCTGTTCATAGGGTAAAGTGTAAGCTGTCATGGGTGCATCTACCCGCAGGGTCACAGTGACAGGTCAGAGTCACAGTGGCTGCAACACCTGTGCACATAGGTATTTTTGCAGAAGAAAAAAAAATGTTTCTGTGCGGAACAATGGAACACTTTAAGTTTCTTTATTTCGAAGCTGGTTCCCTACAGAATATATTTGTTGTGGTGGTTGAGTGAGAAAGAATTCTGTTTGAGTTTGAGTTTTTATGTTGGATTCTTCTTATGGCTTTGAAAAAGATTGAAAGGTGTGTGTGTGTGTGTGTGTGTGTGTGTTGTTTGTTTTGTAGAAGAGATTAGTGCATGGTGGTGCATGCCGTTATTTTTTCCTTATGAGTTGGCATGATACTTAGTTTCTTCTTATAAGTTGGCATGGTAAGACTTCCCTTATGAACTGGCATGATATGTTTCTCTATATGAGTTGGCATGATACTTAGTTTCTCCTAATGAACTGGCATGAAACATTTCTGATTATGAATTGACATAAAAGTTTCTGATTAGGAGTTGGCATGCTAATTAAGACTCTCACTATGAATTGGCATGATGAGCTTGTGTTGATTAATTCAAACCTCACTGTGAGTTGGCATGATGAGCTTGTGTTGATTAATTCAAACCTCACTGTGAGTTGGCGTGATGAGCTTGTGTTGATTAATTCAAACCTCACTGTGAGTTGGCGTGATGAGCTTGTGTTGATTAATTCAAACCTCACTGTGAGTTGGCATGATGAGCTTGTGTTGATTAATTCAAACCTCACAGTGAGTTGGCGTGATGAGCTTGTGTTGATTAATTCAAACCTCACAGTGAGTTGCCATGATGAGCTTATGTTGATTAATTCAAACCTCACTGTGAGTTGGCGTGAGGAGCTTATGTTGATTAATTCAAACCTCACTGTGAGTTGGCGTGATGAGCTTATGTTGATTAATTCAAACCTCACTGTGAGTTGGCGTGATGAGCTGATGTTGATTAATTCACACCTCACTGTGAGTAGGTGTGATGAGCTGATGTTGATTAATTCACACCTGACCCTGGAGCTGCCTGACACAGTGCTGTGTGAACTCCTCATTCAAGAGCTGCAGTCCTGAGACCTGCACTTCTCTTAGCCCTCACACACACCCGCACAAGTCACTGTCTTACACTCATTTCTACTGCTGGCAATTGTCTGCCTGTGTGTCCATGTGTGTGTTTATATGTGTGTCTGTGTGTGTGTTTGTTTGCATGTGTGTGTGTGTGTGTCCATATCTGTGTGTGTGTGTCCATATCTGTGTGTGTGTGTGTGTCCATATCTGTGTGTGTGTGTGTTGTATAGTTTGTGTGTGTGTGCTTCTTTAGTGGGGAAGTGGTCTGTGCTTTGTTGTGCTAAATACTTTAATTTCATGTATTTTTCACTCAGTAGGGAAAGCACTGGTATGTCTTTTGTTCCTTCCTAACATCTGTTGCTGAACTTCATTTTTTACACTCAGTAAAAAGGCGACTGGCATTTCTTTTAGTTCTTCCTGATGTGTTGCTGCAACTGCCATTTCTTCCTGCTGTGTTGCAACAACTGCTGTTTATTCCTGCTGTGTTGCTGCAACTGCCATTTCTTCCTGCTGTGTTGCAGCAACTGCTGTTTATTCCTGCTGTGTTGCTGCAACTGCCATTTCTTCCTGCTGTGTTGCAGCAACTGCATTTATTCCTGCTGTGTTGCAGCAACTGCTGTTTATTCCTGCTGTGTTGCAGCAACTGCCATTTCTTCCTGCTGTGTTGCAGCAACGTGTATGCTGTGGTTACTATTCTTCTGCTGTGTCCACTGTGTTACTGCTGTTACTGCCATTTCTTCCTGCTGTGTTGCTGAAACTGCCATTTCTTCCTGCTGTGTTGCAGCAACAACTATGTCTTCCTGCTGTGTTGCAGCAACTGCTGTTTCTTCCTGCTGTGTTGCAGCAACAGCTATGTCTTCCTGCTGTGTTGCAGCAACTGCTGTTTATTCTTGCTGTGTTGCAGCAACAGCTGTTTATTCTTGCTGTGTTGCAGCAACAGCTGTTTATTCTTGCTGTGTTGCTGCAACTGCTGTTTCTTCCTGCTGTGTTGCAGCAACTGCTGTTTATTCTTGCTGTGTTGCTGCAACTGCTGTTTCTTCCTGCTGTGTTGCAGCAGCTGCTGTTTCTTCCTGCTGTGTTGCAGCAACTGCTGTTTATTCTTGCTGTGTTGCAGCAACTGCTGTTTTTTCCTGCTGTGTTGCAGCAACTGCTGTTTATTCTTGCTGTGTTGCTGCAGCTGCTGTTTCTTCCTGCTGTGTTGTGGCAACAGCTGGAGGCAGTTGTGCAGCAAGAGGTGCAGCACCTGCCTTTCATCAGTGCTGTCAGAGCCACTCACGTAGGGCAAGGCCACGCACAGCACCTGCCTTTCATCAGTGCTGTCAGAGCCACTCACGTAGGGCAAGGCCACGCACAGCACCTGCCTTTCATCAGTACTGTCAGAGCCACTCACGTAGGGCAAGGCCACGCACAGCACCTGCCTTTCATCAGTACTGTCAGAGCCACTCACGTAGGGCAAGGCCACGCACAGCACCTGCCTTTCATCAGTGCTGTCAGAGCCACTCACGTAGGGCAAGGCCACGCACAGCACCTGCCTTTCATCAGTGCTGTCAGAGCCACTCACGTAGGGCAAGGCCACGCACAGCACCTGCCTTTCATCAGTGCTGTCAGAGCCACTCACGTAGGGCAAGGCCACGCACAGCACCTACCCATCACTAGTGCTGTGGCACACGGGGGCAAGGTCATTAGAGATCATTGTGCAACATGCATTAAGAGACGGGGCACTTGCGCATCGCTAGTGCTGTGGCACATGGGGGCAAGGTCATTAGAGGTCATTGTGCAACATGCATTAAGAGACGGGGCACTTGCGCATCGCTAGTGCTGTGGCACACGGGGGCAAGGTCATTAGAGGTCATTGTGCAACATGCATTAAGAGACGGGGCACTTGCGCATCGCTAGTGCTGTGGCACACACAGGCGAGGTCTTTGGAGGTCAGTGTGCAACAAGAGACTTGGCACTTGCACTACAGATATTCACACAGGTCAGGGGCATTAGAGGTCACTGATGTTGATTCAGCATGCAACAGTAGACCTTGCACTTGCCATCACCAGCGCTGTAAGGGGTCAAGGCCATCAGAAGTCTTTGTGCAAAAAGGGACTAGGCATTAATACTTTCTGAACTGCCTTTTTCATGGCCATGTTGATGCATATACATGTGTATGTTATTGTATAGCACCCTGGGCTCCCACCTTGTGTGGTAGATGGGCGCTATAGAACCCCCCTTAATTATTGGTATTAGATTCCTTACCCCCCCATTGCTGTGAACAGATCAGCTTTGGTGGCTGGTGTTAAAGAAAGTTCCAGGCCTCTGCCGCCTCCAGGCCTTACCACTGCCTCTGCCAGCTACAGCCTTGTCCCCTGCCACTGCCACAGGACTTAGTCAATCCCTTTAGACCTAATCCCCACTCAGCCTGAACCTGCTCACCCAAACAAAGCAAGTTTGTTGATTTGTCCCCTTTAAGCTAATGCACAGCATAGTCAGGGAGCATAAGTCCCCGCCCCCCCTCCAGCACTCTCCCCACAGAGAGTGTCATTTTGGTCCTCTCTCTCTCTCTCTCTCTCTCTCTCTCTCTCTCTCCTCTCTCTCCTCTCTCTCTCTCTCTCTCTCCCCCCTCCCTCTCTCTCTCTCCCCCCCCTCTCTCTCTCTCTCTCTCTCTCTCTCTCTCTCTCTCTCTCTCTCTCTCTCTCTCTCTCTCTCTCTCTCTCTCTCTCATTGACTCTCACGCATGCACACACACACACACTCTCTCTCTCTCACTCACACACACACACACACACACACACACACACACACACACACACACACACACACACACACACACACACACACACACACACACACACGCACACACACACACTCACACTATCATTGTACTGCTTGTTTCCAACCACTGTCACTACCCACACCTCTAGGGACACTTATACTTTCCCTACCATTACCACAACCTTGTGTTGCTGTTAGCTCTATCAGTGTACTGCTCGTTTCCAACCACTGTCATTGACATGCAGAAACCCAGCTCCTCAGTCTATACCGCTCCCCCCCCCCCCCTACCCCCCCCCCCCCCCCCCCCCCCCCCCCCCCCCCCCAACTCCCCCCTCTCCTTCCCATGTTCACTGTCTTCCCCTCACTGTCCTAAAGCTAGAAGTGTCTTGAACCGGCCCGATGCTATCGCCCTTTGATGTTTTCATGGGGCCCTTATGGGGCCATTCAGCACGGCTGGCACCTGTTACTGCCCTCCCTTTGGATAACGTGGGAATGGGTTGTACACCACTTTCCCTCAAACTGGCCACATTAGGGGCAGTGGTTGGCAACAAACACTTATTAACATGTGTGTGTGTGTGTGGGGGGGGGGGGGGGGGGGCAAAATGTCAAAGTAGTGCATGCACTCTGTTTAAATGGTTTCCTGCTATGCATGATGATGTAGTTCCCTACTTCTTGTTGTTGCTGGTGGGTTGGGTTGGTGGTTTGTAGTTGGGGCTGTTGTGGGTGGGTGGGTAGGTGATAGTTGTGGTTGGTGTGGGTGGGTGGGTAGGTGGTAGTTGTGGTTGGTGTGGGTAGGTGGTAGTTGTGGTTAGTGTGGGTGGGTGGGTAGGTGGTAGTTGTGGGTGGGTGGGTAGGTGGTAGTTGTGGTTGGTGTGGGTGGGTGGGTAGGTGGTTGTGGGTGGGTGGGTAGGTGGTAGTTTGTAGTTGTGGGTAGGTGGTAGTTGTGGTTGTTGTGGGTGGGTGGGTAGGTGGTAGTTTGTAGTTGTGGTTGGTGTGGGTAGGTGGTTGTTGTGGGTGGGGGGGGGGGGGGGGGGCAAGGCGGTGTGTTCAAGTTAGAGCAGTTGTTTGGGTTTCATGGTTGTGAAACACCTTACTCCTGTCTACAGTGTTTGCGTTATGCATGGACAGTTTTGTTTGTTTCTTGTTCTTTTATTTGTTAATTTTGTATTGTGTAGAGTGTGTGGTAGTGTCTCCAGAAGAAAAGAGCTACACCTTTTTCTGTCTGTGCATCCTTTCATTTTCATTATCGCACAGTTTAACCAATGTGTGCATTGCTGGACAAATAACACCAAATCATTATGGCATGTGCAGCACAGACAACAATTATGCCAGGATTCCATAGGTGCTTATGTAGATATGTAGCAGAGCTTAGGTCCATAGCAATCTGAGTCCAGTTCTGCAAATAAAACGGTGTTCACATTTGTGCCACTTAGCAATCCTTACTCCATCCACATCCACACCTACTTCAGTGCTTGTAGGACTCCAGCTTAAGACTGGTTTTCAAAGTAATTCACTGAGAGTAATAGACCGGCTGTGTGTGTGGAGGCATGAAGTATGATGTCTGTTGAGTCAAAAAGAAATGGGTTGTACTTGTAGTGAATGAACAATGACTGTGTAACAGAATATCCAGCGCACCTTCATGGTATAATCATGAATGCCAGCAATCACTGACTGACTGCTGACTTGTTGATTTTAACTGATTGTGAACTTACTCAAAGATTGAAAAATAATGGCCTTTCTGTAGCTTTATTTATTAAATGTCACCAGCACCCCCATACCTAGCTCATCCTGATATAACCATCACGGTTGACTGTGTGTTCAAAAGCTATTTCCTTCCTTCCTTCCCTGACCTCGTCCCCAGCTTCTTGCCTAACCCCCCCCCCCCCCCCCCCCCCCCCCCATCAGAAAACATTGAGGAGAAAGTATTAACACTTGCTGAAGAGCTTAGTACATTCAAGTACTGTTTTGTATTAATGCAGTGATAGAGAATTGAGAAAGCACGTACCCCTTCAACTAACGCTTGCTTTTTGTACATAAACCACCTGAGCCTGAGAGAAGATGACATGTACTCGTCATTGCAACTGTATGCCAGTATTTAAGCAATGCTATTTCGGTGTCTCTTGGAGTGTTTAGGGTTGTGAAGGAAGGCAGAATGATACTTAAATACTGCTTCATGTTTTCCCATTGACGCGTCCGTATAGATTCACAAAGCTGTTGCTTCCTAAGAGGTACAGGACCCATTTTTCGATGCAGTTATCGATTTTTTTAAATTAATTTAACAACAACAAAATCCTTAGCTTTTTCATGCAGTTATTTGCTATTAACAGTTGATCTGACCTGAGCAAACTCTGTTTCTTGCAGAAGTGTTTATCTTCTTCTTATTTCTTTTGACCAAACTGTATGAGTGCTTTGCGTGCTATTACACATATATATGCCATGTACCTGGAGTTTACCTTTGTGATTATTTACAAGTTTCTCTGTAAATAGAGACAAATGCCAGAAGATCATTTGTGTTTTAACAGGATGAAACTTGAAAGTCTGCAAAAATATGTGACTTTTAAAGTTCTTAAAGTAGGCATTTATTTTATGTCAGTTTCAAAAATCAACCCAGACTGATGCCTCTGATGGGATCAGCAGGTTCTCTAATCAGCACAGAATTAAATTTGCTGGAGAAATTCCTGTGACATTGTGCAAGAGAATACTGACAGAACACGTGTGTATCAGTAATATGATACTCCTTTATATCACTGCCCTTTTCATGATCAAAAGAAGCGCTGCGTCACTGTGTCAGGAGCTTTGTAACGAACCAAGCTGGAAAAAAATATAATCTGAAACAAGGACTGCTAGCGTTTTAAAACAGATAAAGGTTCAAAAGAACACTATTTATTAGGACAAGACAAAACCAGAAAATTTTACCCTGAAAATTTGCTCATTTTGTAATTCCTAATAAATAGCGTTCTTTTGAACCTTTATGTGTTAGGATCCTATTTTGAAGTTGATCTGTATGTTGTGTTCCCAGCTTTACAAGAAGTGACAGTGGTTTGGAGACCAAAGCTTTGGTTTGAAGTGTATCTGTTGGTGTGTTATCTTGTCTAAGGAAACAAGAATGAACAAAGCATGTTTTGGAATAATTTGGCCAGTGAAAGGTCAGCATTGTGGTTTGATGTGCGGAGAGTTGGATGTTACATATGGCTGAATTTGGATACAAGCAGTTAATACAGCAGTGTGATAATACTTCTGCAGACAGAGGTAGAGGGCATTTAACAAGAACATTGCCTCTTCCTGCGGGAATCAGTTAGTGCTCCAATTGCTTGTACAGTGGAAATCCCTAAAGGGAGAGTGCCTGGCAACTTCAGAATTACTCCATCTTGGTATCAGTTTGACCTTAGAATACAAACATTCAGGAAAAGACTACAGTTACAAACATTCAAGAAAAAAGTACAGTATGTATATTCTGAGCATTTTTTCAAGCAGATGTTTTATCCTAAAGGTAAAGAATCTCATGTATTAAGAAAGTTCAACTGCATGTGTTTTATTATATTCTGAGGAGAGTTATTGGTAATTGAAGATTTTCATTATGGACGATGCATGCTGCATGTCCAGGACATGCAAAGTTTGTGGGTTCATAGATAGTCCCCTATCGTTGTTGCACAAGTCACGCTGTTGCGTAGACTGCGTTGCTTGCTGTTCCCTGATGGTGGGTGTGGACTTGCTCAGGTCACCTGTCCCTGGAGGGCTTCCTGATGTTCCTGATGAGTGAAGAGAACAACCTGATCCCTGCAGACAAGCTGGACCTCAGCGAGGACATGAACCAACCCCTGGCCCACTACTTCATCAACTCTTCACACAACACCTACCTGACAGGTAAGGTTGATGCAGTTCTACAGCAGATACCTGAGATGATAATATATACATCTGTAGAGAGCTTTCCTTTAACTCACCACAGCAGATCAGAGAGAAAGACTCTCTCTCTCCCTCCCCCTCTCTCTCTCTCTACCCCTCCCTCCCTCTCTCTCTCTCTCTCTACCCCCCTCCCTCTCTCTCTCTCTCTCTCTCCCCCTCTCTCTCTCTACCCCTCCCTCCCTCTCTCTCTCTTCTCTTCTCTCTCTTCTGTGCATGTTTGTATTATTATTATTATGGGAGAGGGGGGGGGGGGGCTTGAAGAAACTGAAGGGAGCATACTTGACAACAGCCCCCCAAGTATTGAAAGGGTGTGTGGCTGGGGAGGAGGCTGTCAGAGAGAGAAAAAGGGTACGGAGACTGGAGACAGCATGATAAAGGCAATTAGCAAGCCCCCCCGCAGGGTACTAGACTGCTTGAGACCGGAGGCCACTCGCGCAGATTGGGGAAATAAAGTAGAAAGCTGGAAGTGTGGAGTCTGAAAAACCAGCAGTAGCCAGGGCTAACGTTCAGCAGCAGCACAGCTCTGCCTGCACCAGTTATTGGTTTTTCTTTCCTTGCCGCTGTCTAGCGGTCTAGCATTTTGCCCTCCCTCGCTTGCTTTGAATTGATCTAGTGTCATTTGATCGGAGGAGGAGTTGGACTGGATTATGAATGAGTGAATGATCATTTGTAATGCACATAAAGAAATTCCACGCAAGAATATGCATGTTTACGGTGCAGGGGTTGGGGAGAAAAAAAGCATTACCGTCACACGCCATAAGAAGCGCAATAAATGAAGGCAAATCCACCCACACCCACCCTTCCGCTGGGAAGGGGCTATATATCTGAGGGTTCACTGGCCACATCAGTTTGTTTCACGGTTCTTGGGCCCAGGAACATCGGATTAGATGGATGAAGCATGAGTTTGTTTGTTCATTGATTTATCGACAGCTTGCTGCGCTTGATTGATGGACTGATTTTACTGATGGAAATTTCTTGATGCGCTTGCAGGGCACCAGTTCACTGGCAAGTCATCAGTGGAAATCTATCGTCAGGTGCTTCTCAGTGGCTGTCGGTGCATTGAGCTGGACTGCTGGGATGGGAAAGGGCAGGATGAGGAGCCTGTGATCACTCATGGGTACACCATGTGTACTGAAATACCCTTTAAGGTTGGTCCATGATCTCTGATGGGTACACCATGTGTACTGAAATACCCTTTAAGGTTGGTCCATGATCTCTGATGGGAGCACCATGTGTACTGAAATACCCTTTAAGGTTGGTCCATGATCTCTGATGGGAGCACCATGTGTACCAAGATACCCTTTAATTAAGGTTGGTCCATGATCACTGATGGGTGCACCATGTGTACCGAAATACCCTTTAAGGTTGGTCCATGATCTCTGATGGGAGCACCATGTGTACCAAGATACCTTTTAAGGTTGGTCCATGATCATTGATCGGTGCACTATGTGTACTGAAATACCCCTTAGGGTTGCTTGTGATCACTCATGGGTGCACCATGTGTACTGAAATACCCTTTAATTAAGGTTGGTCCATGATCTCTGATGGGTGCACCATGTGTACTGAAATATTATTATTATTATTATTATTAATAATAATAAAAAAATACCCTTTAAGGTTGGTCCATGATCTCTGATGGGTGCACCATGTGTACCAAAATACCCTTTAAGGTTGGCTCATGATCTCAGATGGGTACACCATGTGTACTGAAATACCCTTTAAGGTTGGTCCATGATCATTGATGGGTGCACCATGTGTACCGAAATACCCTTTAACGTTGGTCCATGATCATAATCACAGGTGTCGTATGTACCGTTCAGAATAAGCTCATGGATAAGGTACCTCACCCTGCATGATGTGCAGCGGGTGAATGAACTGTGTGTGTACTGACATTCTGTTCAGTGTTAGCATATTGTTACTGGCAGTCATGTTGTGTACATTGACATTCCCTTCAGTACACACAAGTGTACCTGCCTGTGACGATATGCCAAAACCATCACTGGCAGGTACAGTGTATATTTCCTTCAGGGTTAGCATGCCATCGCTCACAGGCACACTATGTGTGTTGAATTTCCTTTCAAAGCCAGTACTCACTCTGGCATGGTACACTGCATATTGAGTGATTTCAAGCATTGGACAACCCTGGCACCTTGTATGTCAGGATGTGGTAGGAGCAGTGACAGAGAGTACTGTCATTCTGATACAGGTAGACAACTGTCCTTAACACTTCAAAATGTAGGTGTGTTTCAGCACCTGGTTGAAGCAGCCGAACAGAGTGATCTCATGCTGCTAGACATCTCTGTCTCCTTGACACTTTAAAATGGGTATGCATGTTTCAGGATGTGGTGGAAGCGATAGCCGAGAGTGCCTTCAAGACATCAGAATACCCTGTCATATTGTCTTTTGAGAACCACTGCGGGTGAGTTGCAGCAAGTTTTATGTCTGTGTATGTCTGTGTGTCCAGGCTTTGTCTAGAGGATATCTTCTGAACCGCTCTACCGTTTTTTTTACCAACCTTTGTATGGTGGTGCATCTTTGTGAGGCAGAGTATCATGCAAAGAAATTGGGTTGCTGTTTTCAAGGTCAAGGTCACAGTGAGGTCATATCATAAAATATTTCCTTTTACCGAACAAGGTGGTCTTTAAAGAATGGACAAGTGGGACAAAGTGGTCTTGAAAGAAGGGACAAATGGGGAAAAAGTGATCTTTAAAGAATGGACAAGTGGGACAAAGTGGTATTGAAAGAATGGACAAGTGGGACAAAGTGGTATTGAAAGAATGGACAAGTGGGACAAAGTGGTATTGAAAGAAGGGTCAGCTTCCATCATGGACCCATTGTGCTGATTTACATTTTGAGCAGCCATTGCTGGTTCAGGTTAATATGTTCCTACTGGTGATGTCCAGTGACGCTGGTTTTCTCTTCCTTCAGTCCCAGGCAACAAGCCAAGATGGCCAACTACTGCCGCTCCATATTTGGAGAAATGCTCCTGGATGCTCCGTTGGATTCACATCCGGTAACACCAGTTTATGTTCTCCTGAATGGCCAGCACAATATTCATAATGTGAAACTGAAGAGACAAAGAATATATAAGTCTGCATGTGTGTGTGTGTGTGTGTGTGGGGGGGGGGGTTACAGGTGTTTGTGTGTGTATGTGTATGTTACAGGTGTGTGTGTGTGTGTGTGTGTGTGTGTTATGGATGTGTGGATTACAGGTGGATGTGTGTTATGCAATATACAATCAGCAAGAAAGTAGTTTGGACCACACAGTGTGTTTTACCCACTACTTCGTGCTAACAGTGTTTACATTGGTGGTACTCTGTTGTATGAGCAGCCTGTGGCCAGGGTGTGGTTGTCAAACTGACCTTGTGTCACTGTCAACAAGATATAGAATTATATATATATATATAATTGTAACATACGACCAAGTGTAATGTATGACTGACTGTAATGTGACTGTAATGTAAGACTGACTGTAATGTAGGACTATTTGTGACACCTGACCAGCTGTAATGTATGGCTGTAATGTCTGACTAACTGTAATGACAGACTGTAATGTACAACTGATTGTAATGTACAACTGATTGTAATCTATGACTAATGTATGACTGTAATGTATTACTGACTGACTGACTGTGATGTATGACTGACTGTAATGCATGACTGACTGTAATGTAAGACTGACTGTAATATATGACTGTTTGTGACACCTGACCAGTTGTAATGTATGACTGTAATGTATGACTGACTGTAACGTCTGTAATGTATGACTGACTGTCATGTACAGCTGACTGTAATGTATGACTGACTGTAATGTATATCTAATTGTGACACCTGACCAGTTGTAATGTGGCTGTAATGTATGACTGACTGTAATGTATGATTAACTGTAATGTATGACTGTAATGTAAGGCTGACTGTAATGTATGACTAATTGTGACATATGACCAGTTGTAATGTATGACTGACTATAATGTATGACTAATTGTGACATACGACCAGTTGTAATGTATGAATGACTGTATTGTATGACTAATTGTGACACATGACCAGTTGTAATGTATGACTGACTGTATTGTATGACTAATTGTGACATACGACCAGTTGTAATGTATGACTGACTGTAATGTGTGACTAATTGTGACACACGACCAGTTGTAATGTATGACTGACTGTATTGTATGACTAATGTGACATACGACCAGTTGTAATGTATGACTGACTGTAATGTATGACTAATTGTGACATATGACCAGTTGTAATGTATGACGGACTATAATGTATGACTAATTGTGACATACGACCAGTTGTAATGTATGACTGGCTGTAATGTATGACTAATTGTGACACACGACCAGTTGTAATGTATGACTGTAATGTAAGGCTGACTGTAATGTATGACTAATTGTGACACATGACCAGTTGTAATGTATGACTGTAATGTAAGGCTGACTGTAATGTATGACTAATTGTGACATACGACCAGTTGTAATGTATGACTGACTGTAATGTATGACTAATTGTGACACACGACCAGTTGTAATGTATGACTGACTGTAATGTATGCTTTCAGCTGAAGCCGGACGTACCATTACCCAGCCCAGAGTTGCTGAAGAGAAAAATCATCGTTAAAAACAAGAAGAAACATTTTCACAAAGGAGGTTGGTGGACCCGAGATCTCTTTATGTGGTGTCTGTTTTGTGTCTCTGATTACACATGGGCAGACTGGGTGTCCAGATTCACTCCAAACCTGGCATCAAGGTTTGCTTTGTACTTTGAAGGGTCACTGACTGACCAGGCTCAGCATCTAGTTTCACTTTAAAAATAAATTTTAAAAACTGCATGAAGGTTTGCTTTCTAGAGGTATTGATTGATAGGCTCCGGGTCTAGTTTCACTATTAACTTAGTTCTTTGCAAAAAGGTTTGCTTTGTAGGAATATTGATTGATCAGGCTCAGTGTCTAATTACACCTTAAACTGGGTTCTTTGCAAGGTTTTCCTTGTAGGGATATTGATTGATCAGGCTCAGTGTCTAGTTTCACTATAAATTAAATGGGTTCATTGCAAGGTTTGCTTCGTATGGGTATTGGTTTGTGATCAGTCTCGGTGTCTAGTTTCACTGTAAATTAAATGGGTTCAGTCACTGCAAGGTTTGTTTTGTAGGGGCATTGGTTGGTGATCAGGCTCAGTGTCTAGCTTCACTATAAACTTGGTTCTGTGCAGTGTAATTTGCTTTGTAGGTGTATCAGTTGAATTGGGCTCAGTGTCTATTTTCACTATAAACTGTGTTCTATGCAGGGTAATTTCCTTCATAGGTGTATCGATTGAATCCGGCTCAGCGTCTAGTTTCATGGTCAGTTGGATACTGTGCGAAAGATGTCCTTTGTATGGATGCTGATGTGGCTTGGTGACATCTGATGTTTCTGAACATTGCTTGGTTGTTCAGACATTTTTATATTCAGTAGGCTGATTACTTGGCAGTCAGTGTTATCGTCTTGAGTTCACATTTTGTCTGTCCGTTATTCTGTAGCAAACCAGAACCAGAAGTCTAGTGCATCATCCAAGTCTCACAAGGCAGAATCGACCCACAAACCCAAACCCAGCAGTGACATGGAAGATGAAGGTGGGGGCGGAGGAGGTGGCAGCATCACAGGAGATGGAGCAGATGGGGACCTCCCCTCCCCCACCACACCCACAGGGCGCAAAATCAGTGCCACAGACGCATCACCCACCCACGGCGTGCTGGAAAAGAACATGTCTATCTGCAGTGATGGGGAGAAGGCGGAGATGGAGATGGGGATAGCGATGGGGGCATTTGACAGTGACTCTGACACCAGCGACAGTGAGGACGATGAGTCCGCTGCCGTGGAAATGTCAGAGGAGGAGAAGAGGCGAAGACAGAGAGTGAAGAGAGACAAGGTGAGATATGGTTGAGATTTCCTGTTTTGTGAACCAAGTTCTCATCTCATCTTTCCATACTTGCCTCGTCTTCTTTTTTTGGTTGAAGTGTTGCTTTACATCCACAGAAACCGTAGGTTTATTAGGGACGGGGAGCCCAGGACGTCCGCCTCGACTTAGGGTTTAGGGTTTATTAGGGACGGGGAGCCCAGGACGTCCGCCTCGACTTTCACACGGCTCCTGAGCTCCAAAAGACTTTTCGGTCGTATTGTTAGGACTGTTTTGTTTGATCACGTCCACATTGTCTTCTGTCTGCCGTTGTCAACTTTATTGTACATGCATGGGTGCATGCACACACACACACACACTCATGCACACACACACACGCACGCACGCATGCACGCACGCACGCACGCACGCACACACACACACACGTGTAGTTGCATGCACACATACAGGTGTTTATGTGTTACACCCATATTTTCCTGTTGTGGAACAAAGGTCTACTTGGGAATGTGCATGTCAGAATCAGACCATGTGCATGTCCGTGTGTGAATGCAGTGAAGAAGAAAGATGGGTCCGTTGTCACTGGGACTGATGACTGCCACTGTAACATTACAGGGTACAGCTGGCAAGGAGGCAGAGGCGGCCATGGAGATGTCAGCTTTGGTGAACTACATCCAGCCCATCCACTTCCATTCCTTTGAGTCCTCAGAGAGTGAGTACTGATGCACATACTTTCTGTTGACCTCTTCTCCTGTGTGTGTGTGTGTGTGTGTGTGTGTGTGTGTGGTGCGTGCGTGCGTGCATGATGTGTGTGTGTATGTGTGCATGCACACATGTGTGCATGTGTGCATGCATGCGTGCATGTGTGTGTGTGTGTACTTGTGTGCATGCATTCTATTCACCTGTGTGTGTGTGTGTGTGTGTGTGTGTGTGTGTGTGTGTGTGTGTGTGTGTGTGTGTGTGCAGGCCTGTATGTGCATGCATGCACTTGCATGTCATTTTATTCATGCCTTTCAAGGCTATGATGAATTGTCTTTAAAACGATAAGGGATAATATTCAGGAAATATGAAAAAAAATTCGGTATTAATTATTTTGCTGTTTGCAGAGCGGAACAAGTCCTATGAAATCTCATCATTTGTGGAAACTCAAGCTACAGCTAACCTCAAAGAATCTCCAGTTGAATTTGTCAAGTATCCTTTGACGTGATTGTTTCAAGGGTGTGCTTTTTTTACCTCTGAATCCATGAATCCTGATTTTCTTCCTCATGTCCACAGCAGCTCAAGGTGTGCCATATCACACCACTGGTTTTCTTCCTCGTGTCCACAGCAGCTCAAGGTGTGCCATATCACACCACTGGTTTTCTTCCTCGTGTCCACAGCAGCTCAAGGTGTGCCATATCACACCACTGGTTTTCTTCCTCGTGTCCACAGCAGCTCAAGGTGTGCCATATCACACCACTGGTTTTCCAAAGGCCAGAAATATTTTCACACAGTCTTCTTTCTTGTTCCATTGAAAGTTCTGCAACTGTTGTGTGTTATGTGTAGGTTTCCATGCCACCAGCTGTTATGCCTTCTTTTGTGGACAGTTTCTTCTTCTTCCTTTCTTATTTAACGTCTTTTTACATATGTGATTTTAAGACTGATCTTACAATTATCATGCTAACAACATGTATCAGCAAGTTGCACCAATAGAAATTTATGTTAAAAAACAACAACAACGTATTTGCAGTCAACAAACAACCATATATACATTTGTGTCTGTATATTGTGGAAAGTACATGGACATGGGTATTTAACATGCACAGTGATTGTGATGTGTGCTATGGTGAGTCAGCACAAGCATTGACTAGAAGAACCGAAAAGTTCCACACCCTGCTGCTGCTAGGAGTGGCACCCTGGGCTCTGGGCTTATAGTTCACTGCCTTAGCCCACTGGCCACAGACTCCCATCACAGTAGTAGTGACAGTCTTTGGCTCTGACTGCTGTTCTCAGGCCCTGGCAAATCGAACAGTCTTGCAGGCAGAAATAGACCCTTAGTTTTGTCAGAGCAGAAATTTGTGCTTTTGACAGCCGCCCTGTGTTCTCCCTGGACATTGCTTTGTGCCACTGTTTGCAGGTTAATGTGTTTGCAGTATTCCTTTGAAAGGCAGCAGGTAAAGTGGGTGTGCATTATATCATAGAGATCCAAAGTTTAGTTGTTCTGCATCCTTTGTCCCTGCTCAGGTCAGCACAGAGGTGTTGACACTTGACCCCCATTGCCTCGTCCTTGACCCCCTGGTCTCGACACATGACCCCCATTGCCTTGTCCTTGACCCTCTGGTCTTGCCACTTGACCCCCATTGCCTTGTCCTTGACCCCCTGGTCTTGCCACTTAACCCCCGTTGCCTCATCCTTGACCCTCTGGTCTTGACCCTTGACCCCCATTGCCTCATCCTTGACCCTCTGGTCTTGCCACTTGACCCCCATTGCCGTATCCTTGACCCCCAGGTCTTGACACCTGACCCCCATTGCTTTTTCCTTGACACCCTGGTCTTGATACTTGACCCCCAGTGCCTTGTCCTTGACCCTGTGGTCTTGACACTTGTCCCCACTGCTTTGTCCTTGACCCTCTGGTCTTGACACTTGGCCCCCATTACCTCATCCTTTACCCCTGACCTGCTGGACCCCTATCGCCATGCCCTTGACCCCTTGGCATAGATTTGTGTTTGAGAATGTCAGCTATCAGCCCTTGATGACACCATTTTTATTGGAGGAAAAACATTCTTGAGAGTTATGGTGATGTCATAGTAATGGTGATGTCTTAGTAACAGCTGCTGCAATTTCCACTGGTCAAACTTTTTATGGGTGACATGGAAGTGTGATAGTAACTGAATGTGCATCTAGTGCATGTTTAAGTTGTGTTTATTTCACAGTAATTTATGTTGGAGCTCATGATGTGATTGCTACTTGTCCATAAGGACATGTGCAAGGATGTGTGTTTGTGTCCATGCATGCCTATGTGTGCGAGTCTGTTTCTGTAAACTAGCATTTCAGTTTTACATAATGTGCAGCCATGGGGAAAATGTGCAGGATTACTTTTAGCCTAGACAGTAAAGTGCTGTGGATTCCTTAACGTTGCTCAGCTATAACAAGCGTCAGCTGAGTCGCATCTACCCCCGAGGAACGCGAGTGGACTCCAGCAACTTCATGCCACAGGTGTACTGGAACGCTGGCTGTCAGCTAGTGGCCCTCAACTTCCAGACACTGGGTGAGTTCCTCATTGTCATGGCAACGCACCCCAACCTTGCCCAGTGTTGGTGGCAGGGTACCCATACATAGTACACATTTCTCACACTGTAATGAAGACGTTCTGACCCTAATGTGTGTAGGACTTGTGAAGGAGAAAACAATCTAAAACGAGAATGACTGCTAGTGGACTTAAACTAGATCCAAACACTAAAGGTTGAAAAGAATGCTATTTATTATGCTTAAGTGTTGTTTTGTAGCTTGAAAAGGGGGATTACCTCAAAATTTTGCATGTTGGCTTTTGTCATAATGAACAGCACTCTTGACTGTTTACATGTTTGGATCTTGTGAAGGAAGAAAGCTCTTGGGAAAGGTGGTGGTGTGTAGTGAAACAAAGTCAACCAGTGATGCTCCATGCCCTTCAGGACAATTACTGTGTAGTGAAACAAAGTCAACCAGTGATGCTCCATGCCCTTCAGGACAATTACTGTGTAGTGAAACAAAGTCAACCAGCGATGCTCCATGCCCTTCAGGACAATTACTGTGTAGTGAAACAAAGTCAACCAGTGATGCTCCATGCCCTTCAGGACAATTACTGTGGACAACCAGTGTTCACAAAGTCATGGTGTTGGGCTAATGTAGGTTCTGAGGGAAAGTGGAACACATTGCAGTCAGGGGTTGGAGAAAGGTGGTGAACTCCTGCATTCCCAAGATGAGCTAAAAGCAGAATGTTGTGTAGTGCATATAGCCAACACAAATTTGAAGGCCAGGAAATGGTATCAGTTTGGTACTAAATGCTGTATCATAATTTATTCTGAATGTCCATGGGGGGGGGAGGGGGAGGGGTTCGCAAGCCCATTCTGTTTCATGCTTGAGATTTTGTAGATTTATTCTGTTATAATAAAGCGCATCCAGCCAATACCACATGGCAGTCAGCTCAAAAGCTTGTGTGAACGTAACGAAGGGAGGCAGAGTTTAGAGCTCAGTGTGGAACACCCTACTGCCTGGAACGCCAGTTCACCACATTCCACACCAACATGCAGAAAAAGTCAAGTGGATGTCCCACAGAACAAATACCTAAGTTGCTTCCTTTTGACTGAGTGATTTTGTAAAGACAGTGGTTCAGGTAACATGGACCGTTTTAGTTCACCAGCAAGACCTAGAATAGCAAAGTGTCATTTGCCTTGTGTGCTCGCAGATCTTGCCATGCAGATCAACCTGGGCATCTTTGAGTATAACGGGCGATCAGGATATGTCCTCAAGCCAGACTTCATGCGACGAGTGGACCGCCACTTTGACCCCTTTGCTGAATCAACTGTGGATGGCATCGTGGCAGGCTCTGTCACCATCAGGGTAATTTGGAAGGAATCAGGACTCTGCAGGCTTATACTCTCTCTCTTGCTCAATTATTTTGGTTGTTAGCCCATGCATGTATGTGTGTTGAGTGTGTGTGTTTTGTGTGTGTGTGTGTGTGTGTGTATGTGTGTGTGTGTGTACATGTGTGTGTGTATGTGTGTACATGTGTGTGTGTGTGTGTACATGTGTGTGTGTGTGTGTGTGTGTATGTGTGTGTGTGTGTGTGTGTTGTGTGTGTGTGTGTGTGTACATGTGTGTGTGTGTGTGTGTGTGTGTGTGTGTGTGTGTGTTGTGTCTGTGTGCATGTCTGTGTGTGCATGTTTGTGTTTTGTGTTTGGCAGTGTGCACATGCACTTGATCCCAGAGTGTGTGTCTGAGCAGTCTTGATCCCGTGAGTGAGTGTTTGTGTTTCATTGTTTTCGTATGAATAAGTACGTTCATTAGTGTATTATTATGCCATTGTTTTCGTATGAATAAGTATGTTCATTAGTGTATTATTATGCCATTGTTTTCGTATGAATAAGTACGTTCATTAGTGTATTATTATGCCATTGTTTTCATATGAATAAGTATGTTCATTAGTGTAATATTATGCCATTGTTTTCGTATGAATAAGTATGTTCATTAGTGTATTATTATGCCATTGTTTTCGTATGAATAAGTATGTTCATTAGTGTATTATTATGCCATTGATTTTTGTCTCGGCTATTTTATGCATCCCGTGTTTCAGTTCAGTTGTAAAGTGCTTTCACTTGTTAAAAATGTTGTATAAATTCCCTGTGATCGTTATTAAGAAAGTGTGAGTGTACTTTTAATGTCAGTGTGAGAGTGAACTTTTAATGTAAGTGCATGAGTGTAGTTTTAATGTAAGTGTGTGAGTGTACAGTAAGTGTGTGTGAGTGTATTTTTAATATAAGAGAGGGGCAGCTGGAGAATTGGGACTGGAAAGTGGCGCTTACCTGCAGATTGCTTGTTGCAGGTCATCTCCGGCCAGTTTTTGTCAGACAAGCGCCTCGGGACTTACGTTGAGGTGGACATGTATGGCCTTCCCACAGACACAGTGAGAAAGAAGTTTCGCACTAAAACTGTCCCCAACAATGGCCTCAACCCTGTGTACGACGAGGAGCCGTTTATTTTTAAGAAGGTGAGCGTTGCTGCTGAACTGTGGAGTCAGGGTGGAGCACATATGGGCTTTCTCGGGTGTGTAGACACCATTTTGAACTGAACTAAACTGTGACATTGCGCTGTAGTCTGGGAAGAAAACCCCTTGTTTTTCAAGTGTTCATGCTCACCCTTTTGTCTTATTTCATCAAAATGCATGGACTCATTGATCGGCCAGTTACTCCATGGTCGCCATTGGTTTGGCAGGCTCATCAGAGGATTGTGATGTGCCACAAGAGACCATGTGGTACGCATGAGTGTAATGAGAAAGAAGTGAACAGCTGACTGACAGCCACTCGAGATTGCGTGGTGTCTGGCTGGTTACCTCCCCTGGCACTAGTCTGACGGACAGTTTGCTCATGTTGCTGCTGCTGTGGGTTCATGCCTGTGCATATTCAACACCCTCTCTGTCTTCTTCACATCGTTCTCTGTCGTCAGTCATTGTGGATGCCCATGAAGATTGCATTTTGTCTTACGCCACCCACCCCCTCTCTCTTCCTTCAAAAACAGACTGAAGAGATTTCTCATCCTGCTATATTTTGACTGAATAACACTCCCTCACTGCTCTCTGTCTCTACCAGACATTTCTCATCCTGCTATATTTTGACTGAATAACACTCCCTCACTGCTCTCTGTCTCTACCAGAGATTTCTCATCCTGCTATATTTTGACTGAATAACACTCCCTCACTGCTCTCTGTCTCTACCAGAGATTTCTCATCCTGCTATATTTTGACTGAATAACACTCCCTCACTGCTCTCTGTCTCTACCAGAGATTTCTCATCCTGCTATATTTTGACTGAATAACACTCCCTCACTGCTCTCTGTCTCTACCAGAGATTTCTCATCCTGCTATATTTTGACTGAATAACACTCCCTCACTGCTCTCTGTCTCTACCAGAAGTGATGTGTCTGTCTCTGTTGCATATAGTTCTGTGTGAAGCTGTGTTGATGTGAAGACTGTTTGCTAGTTACAACATTGACAACAGTATTTATCCCCAGTGTACACATGTAATTACGTTTTGTATTGTTCAGCGGTTTCAGCGGCAGGGTAGGTGCTTGAAAAATATTCATCATTATTATTATTATTATTCTTCAGTGTATCATTTTTAGGTGCTTTAAAAATATTCATCATTATTATTATTATTATACAATGTATCACTTCTAGGTGCTTTAAAAATAGTCATCATTATTATTATTATTCAATGTATCATTTTTAGGTGCTTTAAAAATAGTCATCATTATTATTATTATTATAATAATTATTATTCAGTGTATCATTTTTAGGTGCTTTAAAATATTCATCATCATTATTATTATTATTATTCAATGTATCATTTTTAGGTGCTTTAAAAATATTCATCATTATTATTATTATTATTCAGTGTATCATTTTTAGGTGCTTTAAAAATATTCATCATTATTATTATTATTATTCTTCAGTGTATCATTTTTAGGTGCTTTAAAAATATTCATTATTATTATTATTATACAATGTATCACTTCTAGGTGCTTTAAAAATATTCATCATTATTATTATTATACAATGTATCACTTTATTATTGTAGTTGTATCATCCTGATATAATCGCACTGGTTGACTGGGCGTAAAACACCAATTTAATTGCTTATTCTATTTGTATTACTTTATTATTCTATTTATATCACTGTTTTGGGATGGCAGCAGCTGGGTGGGACCAATGCTTCAGTTAATGAAACGTTGGAGTTCCTGTTCGTGGTTGCTCTTGTCAGTGAAGGTCTGAATGCGGCTGTTTTGTGTGCTGCAGGTTGTGCTCCCAAACCTGGCCATCATCCGACTGGGGGTGTATGAGGAATCGGGCAAGCTGATTGGTCACCGCATCATGCCTGTGGAGGGACTGCGACCAGGTCAGATTTCTGTCTGTTACTCTTTAAATCATAATAAAATAGATTTCTACAGCACGCTATCTCGACAAATGTACACACAGCACTTTATAAGCAGAAAAGTCAACTTTGCAAACTTTACAGATGCCAGTGTCTTGACTTTTCTTCAGCATGTTGATGTTGCTTCCACAGCCTGTGTCTGTCGCAGGGTTTGCTAACCCTGGGTTCGTGCAGGTTGATGTTGCTGCCACAGCCTGTGTCTGTCGCAGGGTTTGCTAACACTTTAATGTCACCCTGGCTTTGTGCAGGTTGATGTTGCTGCCACAGCCTGTGTTTGTCGCAGGGTTTGCTAACACTTTAATGTCACCCTGGCTTCGTGCAGGTTATCGCCACATCCCTCTGCGTAACGAGTGTAACCAGGCACTGATGCTGCAGACCATCTTCGTTCACATCGTCATCAACGACTACGTCCCTGATCAGCTTGCAGGTATGACAGTCCCTTTTGTGGAACAAGACAGATTATCCGCGTTTTTACGCCTTGAAAATAGTGATTGGATGTCCACGAGTAAAAGGAATTCGTTACCCAAAGGCCTGGTCATTGCATCCAGAGGGCAGTTTAAGCTATCCACACAGGCATCCTTGACCCAAGGAGGATGGGGTGGGCTGACCATGCTGCCCGGGTGTAGCATAGAAACCCATCAGAGAAACACGCTCACCTGCGCCTCATCAGGGAATGATATCCACGGCTGTCTGACCACCAGGCCACTGTGGACTGACCCTTGGGTTAAATGAGTGAAATGGCACATGTACTTTATATTTTTTGTGTATATTATACATTTTTAGTTGTTATATGTATTACGTTTGTGAAACTTATAAAATGTTGGAGGATTTGTAAAGCGCAGTGAGTTTGTGTACACCAGAGAATAAGCGCTGTACAAAAGTTATCTATTGTTATTATTATTATTATTATTATTATTAAAAGAGTGAGAGTGATACACACAAATGGATCTGCAGTAAAAAGAACAACAAAACAGGCAGGTGGGGAATGATTTAATTGTTGAACCTTCCTGGTAATCTTTGCATGGGAGGAGGAAGTCAGCACCAGTACCACTCACGGTGGCCTGTGTTTGTGTGTGCAGCATACGCTGATGCCCTGCTGAACCCCATCGCTTACATCTCTCAGCTGGAGAAGCACACACAGCAACTGGAGATTCTTACAGAGGACTTTGAGAGTGATGTAAGTAGTCTTATCAGTGTTACTGGACTGATGGTCATGTTACCCCCCACCCCATCCCACCCCCAGATCGTGTCAAATTCAAGTATGATAAATTGCTGAAGTTAGTAGCCAGCGGAGGCTGCTTAAAGTGGCACAATCTTGTCAGAAATGTTCCAGACCTGCAGGTCCTGTCATGCAGGTTGCTATTTTACATCCACTTGTACATATGGCGATGAACAGCATGGAGTCCCTGTTTTTTTATGGGGGGTTTCAAACACTTTAGAGCTCAAAAGATGTATGGACTGGTGCAAACAGAACTCTTCGCTTATCCGCAAGCAACTTGGTCTGTCTTTCATCCAAACTTGACCATGCAAAACTATGGCTATTTATTCTAGACTTTTCCAAGACTAAGAATTTGTACAGTTTTCGTTTGAGTTTTCATAAAATTTAAAAAAAGGAGGGGGGTGGGGGAGGGGGAGGCTGGTTATTGTGTCATGTTAATATTCTGATAGCAGACCCCAAATTCTGACTGATTCCTGCTTGGGTATGGTCTTCAAAACTCTCTCTCTCTCACACACACACACACACACACACACACACACACACACACACACCACACACACACACAAAACAAAAAACACATGCAGGATTAATCCCCATCCTACTCCAAGCATACACAGGTACTACTTGTGTGCTGAACTACTCTTGGTTTCTGCATTCTGATAATCCAAGTAACAGGACAGCGTATTTGGTTGGTTGGGTCTGCTCATTGCTCCAGGTACTTTACAAATTGTTCTCCTCGTGGAGAACAAAGTACTTTAATAGTTTAAAATCTCTCTTTCCAACAGCATTGTCATGTTACTAACCTCGTATTTTGTAAATTTTGTCTTGTTCCAGGAAGCTAAGCCAACTCACAAATTTTCCGTAGGTTCTTTGTCTTGCATCCAAAATTTATACTTCCTGTACTTATTATTCCAATGAAATATGATTTTTTTTTGGTGTGGATATGGCATATACTGTATGTCTCCCAATTGTTTCTGTCTGAGGAAAGAACAGGTCCTGCCTGACTCCCCATTTTCCTGTGTATAAATATTGTGTAAGCATGTCTTGCAGTCCCTACATGTTGATGAGTTGGGTTTCCTTTTTGTTCATCTTTCATATCACCAGGAAGAAAATGTACGTGACTTTTCATCCCATCCCTCTCTCTGTTGTGATCATCATTTTCCCTTCTTTTTTCCCTCCTGTTTTCTTTTGCATTCACTCCTTTGTGTCACATTTTATCGTTTCAGGTTTGATTTTTGCCCACTTCTTGTAAAATAGCCAGTCTTTTAATGTAATTGTTTTAAACACTGAATTGTAGTTGACAGTTGGACAGTGGGTTGTCCATTTTCTCAGCTCTTTAAGGTCATGGTATCTGCAGCTCATTAGTGAAGCTTAACGACAGCATGTCAGTGCTATTTTCTCAGCTCTTTAAGGTCATGGTATCTGCAGCTCATTAGTAAAGCTTAAGGACAGTATTTCAGTGCTATTTTCACAGCCCTTTAAGGTCATGGTATCTGCAGCTCATTAGTGAAGCTTAAGGACAGTATTTCAGTGCTATTTTCACAGCTCTTTAAGGTCATGGTATCTGCAGCTCATTAGTAAAGCTTAACGACAGTATTTCAGTGCTATTTCACAGACCCTTTTCTTCATTTTCTCTTGCACTTTAAGGTCATGGCATCTGCAGCCTATGAGTGAAATTTAACTGCAGTATTTCAACGCTAGTGGCACGGACATTTTTCTTCATTTTCTCTTGCACTTTAAGGTCATGGCATCTGCAGCCCATGAGTAAAGCTTAACAACAGTATTTCAGTTCTGTTTGCACAGCCATTTTGTCTTTTTTTCCACTTTTTTCTCTTGCACTGTAGGCAGCAGCAAAAACTTTATTGGTGGTCTTTTTTTCACACCGTGTTTTTAGTGAGACCTTTCAAACTTTGTATGATCCCTGTGTTGGGTTCTGCATACATGTGCATATCGATTTCAGTGACCTTGACATCAGTTCAAAGTCACCGTAGGTTTTCAGTGTTTAAACTGTTTGATGTGCCCCTTAGATAATATTGATGTAGTCCGCCTTTATTTGAAAGTGAATCCTTTTCAGTTTTTGTTGTTGTTCATATTCTTTTAGTACATCATCACTTTATAAAGGAATAATGTAGCTCACTGCAAATTTCCACTCAAAACTAGAGATGAAGAAGGGAAAAAACTATTGGTTCAGATTTTCTTTTGATTTTTTTTTTAATTGTGTAAATACAATTTTGCATAGTAGATCAAACTTTGGCAGGCAACTTTTGCAGAAACTTGACTGTTAGCATTTTCTTGGATATACTTAAGCCACTTTAGTGGTTGGTATGACTTGTTTGAGACCAAATGATTCTGCAGTTCCGTCTGCCTTTTTATGCCAGTTTCTGTGACCATGGCCTACTTTCACGGTTACACTGGCAGTGGAAACATGGTTGATCTCAGCACAACTAGGTTATGTTTTATTGTCTTTATCGTTTGCTGCACGCATTCTCTCACAGCCAGTCTTTTTAGACTTTTCTGTTTCTGTCTGTTCACTAGGCTGCACCTAGAATTCTAAAACAGAATGCAATTGCTCATTGGTTTTTGCCAACTAGCTTCTTCTTTTTTCTTCTTCTTTTTTTTCTTTTTTTTTCTCTCTCTTTTCCTTGAGTTCTTTTTATTGGTACATTTTAGAGCAAATGTGCTTGCAACGTTTGCAATGTGATTTGGAAATAAAACAGTAGCACTACAACTTGCACTTTTGTTAAGAATATATATATTTATTGTTACTGTTTTCCAATGGCGTGTGCATATTAGCGTCTTGTTTATTATTAGTCCAAGCCGGTCAGCATCAGTTGGACTCCTATCAAATATTATAACTATATCACACTCATTTTCTTATAATTCTGATCCTGTTTCATCCAGTTTTTAAACATTTGTTTTATCACCATTTATATTTGTGTTCCTTTTTCAGGCAGGTAAATATTTCCCTGACACTTTTCACAGTTCCTTTCATGTGTTTGCACAGACCTACGCAAACTGACTTGTGTTCAGCTGCCATTATTATGTTGCCTGGCATTATTACCTTGACTGAGTTCACATTTTGCATTGTGTCATTTGATTCATTTTTGTTGATTATAATGAGTTTCTTTATCTCTTGCACTTTAAATCAGCTTCCAGATGATCTTGAGGACCCTGATGTAAGTGGTGAATGCATTAGTGCACCCCCCACCCCATACCCCCCACCCCTCCCTTGTCCCGCCTGTCTTGTGTGGAAATTGTCTTGATGGATGTTGTTGCTGTAAATCTGCTCCTGAAGACTGGGGTGTTGCAAAGCCTGCTGCTGGGTGATTGTCTGCAAGTAAACACCAAAGACAGACGGCCCTGTTAGAATTTAGCCTGAGGCAGAACATGGTATGTGATGGGCGGGAACTTTCAACTAGAAATGACCTGCTTTACCAACCCTTGGCAGAATCTTGTGCAGGATTCTTGATGTTGATGTTGTACGTCACCGAACCTAACTTTAGGTATAAATGCAATGGGATTATGTGTGGTTTCTGCTGCCATTGCACACTTATGCTGGAAATGAAGTAAGTAAATGTGGTGCTTAATGTCCACAGAAACCGTACGGCTTATTAGGGACGGGGAGAAGGGGGGGAAGGGGGTATGGAGGTGGGGGGAGAGGGAGATTATATACCTATCGCTACACTGTCACCACCAGAATGACTTCTGCATTAAGATGGGCAGCGATGAGAGCCAATTTAATGTTTCAGTAGGAAGTGATGGACAAAGTCACAAGAAAGTGTCCACAAACCACAACCTTTTTGAAGAGAAAGGAGAGCCGAAGCAGTATCAAACCGAAGTCCTTCCGCTTACCAACCTAACGCCTTACCGCTAGGCCAAACCGGCTCACTGCTGGAAATGAATCGAGCAAAGTCCTTTTGAACTCTCATGTCAGCGGCCTGTCAAAGATGGTAGGCACATAGTCCTGAACTGTTTCTGAAGTTCCATAGGCATAGGGGAAAAAACAGGTTTAAAAAACAAAACAAAACAAAACGGGGGGAAAAAAAAGGGTAGTACCCTTCAAGACAAAATGTGGCTGTATTAATGGAAGTAGTCAAGGGGGAGGGGGGGGGGGGGATTCAGGACGGTGAAGTAAAAATTGTTGTATGCTGTAGCCTCTGATTCTGAGGCACTTGGTAACCTACCTCTGAGTTGAAGTTGGGGAATGCTTAAAAAAGAACAAGAAAAAAAGGGGGTGGTACAGGACAGTGAAGTAAAAATTGTTGTATATATATGCTAGCCTCTGATTCTGAGGCACCTGGTAACCCTGCCTCTGAGTTGAAGTCAGGGATGTTTAAAAAAAAAAAAGGGGGGGGGGGTAGCACAGCACAGCTTTCTATTGTATGGGTGTGGCTTGCCATAACAAACATTAAGGTGTTACGCTGAGCTGCACCAGCAGAGACTGATGTGAAAGCTGTGGTTCTGTTGTGTCTCCTGGCACCGCTGACGGGGCATGACTGTGTTGGCATTACACCTTTTCTCTGTGACACCTCCTGTCAGTGTTTGAAGCTGCATGATGTTGCTGAACACAGGTGTGTTCCCATACCTGCATAACTCCTACTAGCACCAAGTACTGCATGGAGACTGGATGCTGTGGTGATGCGTTTAGCTACAGCGTCAGAGATTTGCTGTATCGGTGGTCTGTGTGTGATTCCTGTATGCAGCCTGGATGCTGACTGTCTGCACTGTCAAATACCCAGTGGACTGTCTGGACTGTCAAATACCCAGTGCAACTGTTTGTTGTTAGCACACTAAAAATGTGAGAATTGTAACTGTGGATGTGGTGCAAGATATCTGCTGTGAGTGACCCCTCTGTTACAAAGTTGCTATGCTATGTTTTTAGTACACTAAAAATGTGAGGATTGTAAATCTCAATGTGATGCAAGATGTATGCTGAGTGAGTGATCCCTCTGTTACAAAGTCACTACGCTATGTTTTGTTGTGATATGTAATTGGTTAGAAAAATTGTCATTTGTTTCTTCTTCTTTTTATTTTTTTCAATCAGCATTTCTGGGTCTGATTAAAACAAAACAAACACAAAGGGAAAGAACAACTGCACATGTACACACAAAGGGAAAGAAGAAGAACTTCACATGCAAACACAAAGGGAAAGAAGAAGAAGTTCACATGCACACACAAAGGGAAAGAAGAAGAACTTCACATGTACACACAAAGGGAAAGAAGAAGAACTTCACATGCAAACACAAAGGGAAAGAAGAAGAACTTCACATGTACACACAAAGGGAAAGAAGAAGAACTTCACATGCAAACACAAAGGGAAAGAAGAAGAACTTCACATGCACACACAAAGGGAAAGAAGAAGTTCACATGTGCACACAAAGGGAAAGAAGAAGTTCACATGCACACACAAGGGAAAAGAAGTTCACATGCACACACAAGGGAAAAGAAGTTCACATGCACACACAAAGGGAAAGAAGAAGAAGTTCACATGCACACACAAAGGGAAAGAAGAAGTTCACATGCACACACAAGGGAAAAGAAGTTCACATGCACACACAAGGGAAAGAAGAAGAAGTTCACATGCACACACAAAGGGAAAAGAAGAAGTTCACATGCACACACAAGGGGAAAGAAGAAGAACTTCACATGCACACACAAAGGGAAAGAAGAAGAAGTTCACAGGCACACACAAAGGGAAAGAAGAAGTTCACATGCACACACAAAGGGAAAGAAGAAGAAGTTCACATGCACACAGAAAGGGAAAGAAGAAGAAGTTCACATGCACACACAAAGGGAAAGAAGAAGTTCACATGCACACACAAGGGGAAAGAAGAAGTTCACATGCACACACAAAATGCCCTTGTAGTGTGGACATACAGTGTCATGACAGTGTTGTTCAGTGTGTTGGCCCTGAAGGCAGACAGTCACACTGTCCTGGCCCTCCTGATGCAAGGCCTGGACACTTCACCATTTACAGACTCTTGCTATTTCCATACAATTTACAAATGAACTCTTGCTGTTTCCATACAATTTACAAATGAACTCTCGTGGTTTCCATACTATTTACAAATGAATACTTGGTATTTCCATACAATTTACAAATGAACTCTTGGTATTTCCATACAATTTACAAATGAACTCTTGGTATTTCCATACAATTTATAAATGAACTCACTGTTTCCATACAATTTACAAATGAACTCACTGTTTCCATACAATTTACAAATGAACTCTTAGTATTTCCATACAATTTACAAATGAGCTCTTGGTATTTCCATACAGTTTGCAAATGAACTTTTGATATTTCCATACAGTTTGCAAATGAACTCTTGGTATTTCCATACAATTTGCAAGTGAACTCTTGGTATTTCCATACAATTTGCAAATGAACTCCTTGCCAAAGATCACCCCTCTTTTTAAGACTAGGTTTTGGAGAACTGTTCCCCTTTTCATGCATTTCTTACTGTCAAAGGATTCTGCATTTCATGCTATATCATATCATTGTCCTGTAAGTGACACCTTGACAACAACTTAAAACTTGACATTTGAGGGTTTGGGTGGTTAGCGTCCACAACCGTCATGGCTTCCCCCACGAATAACATGCAGACCTGTCAGTGTGTTACTGCGTGTACTGTGACTGATGAACTGACCGACTTCCCTGTGACTCTGTGTGTGTGTGTGTGTGTGTGTGTGTGTGTGTGTGTGTGTGTGTGTGTGTGTGTGTGTGTGTGCATTGTGGCATGATGAGAGAAATGCACCCTCAGAAGGGCACCACCAGTGAGTGTTGTGGACAGTGTGTGGCCTGTGGTACCGTAGCACTTCCTGGCTACAGGTTGTTCATAGAACTCCTTCACACAAGGAGAGGGGCAGTCAAGAGATGGAGATCAGGCAAGAGACAGACAGACAAGGTGGGGGGGTGGGGGGTGTTAGTTAGTAATTAGATTTTAACATCCTGTCAACCACACAGAGTCGCCTCAGGACTAACTGAGCAAGAGACAGACAGGCAGGCAGAGGGAGGGACGCACAAAGAGGGAGGGATGGAGACAGATTCAGGGAGGGGAGAGACAGAGAGGGAGAGAGCAGAGAAAGAGAAGGAGGGAGACGTAGACATGAAGGATGAGACATAATTCTTTATTTACGAGGGTGATAGATAACCATGTATACCTTTTTTTAATCCAGCCCTCACCCAAACAAGGGTCTGTTCTAGATCTCTTTATACATGTACACATTTTCTAAGCTACAGAGAGCGTGAGAGAACAGGAGGGGGAAAGAGGGAGAGACAGAAGGGGGAAAGAAGGAGAGACAAAAGGGGGAGAGACAGAAGAGGGAGAGACAGAAGGGGAAAGAGGGAGAGACAGAAGGGGGAGAGGGAGAGAACGGGGGGGGAGAACAGGAGGGGGAGAGAGGGAGAGACAGAAGGGGGAGAGAGGAGACAGAGGGAAGAGGGGGGGAGACAGGAGGAGAGAATTCGGGGGACAACGGGGAGAGAATGGGGGGAGAACAAGAGAGAGGGAGAGAACAGGAGGAGAGGGGAGAGAACAAGAGGGAGGAGAGAGGGAGAGAATGGGGGGGGAGGAGGGGGGAGAAAGAGAGGGAGAGAGAGGGGGAACAGGAGAGAGGGAGAGAAAGGGGGGGGGGGGGGGAAGAGGGGGAGAGAGGGAGGGAGGGGGGGGGGGAAGGAGGGGGAGACGGAGAGAATAGGGAGAAGGGGCGAGGGGGGGGGGGGCAGGAAGAGGAGAGAACGGGGGGGGGGGGAGAGAGAAGGAATGGGTGTTTTGTGTGTGCCACAGTTCTTTGGCCAAATTTAGAAAGTTGCTGCTTCTGTTATGACTACATCTGTGGTAATGGTTTGTGTTTGTTATCATGTTTTCTTAAACTCTAAATAAAGTAATTCAAGTTCTGTCTTAGTCATATGCAATTGTCATCTGTGTTTCTTCAAATCTAAGTGAAGTTGCTTTCGCATTTGAGCCTGCTCCACTCAGAGCCCTCATGCAGTGATTTTGCTTGTCTTGTAGTTTTCATGCTCCAATTATCATACTATAAATAGACTTTTGTTGGAGTGAGCGAAAGAACAAACACTGGGATGGTTGTGTTAGGTTACACCAGCTTTGCTGGACAATGGTCAGTGTCTACATAACTATTCTTTATTGAGAAGGAAATCTGGGACGATTAATCCTGTGACTTAGTTTTACATTATTTAAGCACACTATCATTGTATATTATTTTTAAGCATGCCACCATCATATGAAATTGGTCTGTTTGATTGTCTTCAACATCCTTGACAGCATTAAGCTTGTGTGCATGAATTAATCTTAACCACCAAACCACTAGAGTAATAATCACAAATGGTGTCTTTGACTTGTTGATAACCTCATTCTAATCGTTAAAGGAATACTTCCATCTTGCTACTGTCGCCACCTTGGTTGGGTTGCTAAGCAACCATGTTTAGTATGATTAAAATATTTTGTTGCGACAAGCATACTTTTGTCGTGACAAAAGACTTTTTGCTCCCGCCAATGATAAAAAACATGTACCAGTACTTATTGTATTGCATAGCAAAAGATTGCCCCCGCCAAGCACGTGCCGAGGCCTGTTGCGGTGCTGGAGTGTTTTGCTAGAAGAGCACTTACAGAAACAGCGACCAGGGAATATTCATGAGATGAGGTCATCTCGGTAATAGATTGAAAGTGAGGCTTTAAGCAGTGGTGTGTGAGTTGCAGACAACAGAATATCTACACACTCTCGCCATGTTTTGCACACGATGCACCCCAGCCTCACTTTCAGTCTCATGACCCATATTGGCCTAGCCTCTGAAGAACGGTGGATGGCTTTGGTGGTGAGCCTCACGAGGGCATGCGTGCCTGTGGCTGTCCTTGCAGGAGGAGAAAGGCGACGAGGCCGACAGGCTGCCCAACTCCGCCATCAAGGACATGGGCGAGAAGATGCAGCAGCGCCAGAACTCCGTCAACACCCGACCCAGTCGCGTGGACATGAGCCCCACCTCCGAGAACAAGACCCTGCCGTCCCGCCCGTCGCTGAGCCGCATGGGATCCTCCCAGCACGTGCTGGTCAGCAAGCAGGAGAGCGTGCAGTCCGGCAACAGCCAGGCCAGCAGCGGCTCAGGTAGGCAGATCCTCCACGCCGCACCTCTTCTTATCGCCTCTGGCGGATCCCAACTGTGGGGGAAGGACAGAGACGAGGGAGTGTGTTCTTCTCACTGTTTTCTTGTCCTGCACCGTTTTTTGCTGTTGTCAGAGATGTGGTGTGATTGTCAGGGCAAGTGTGTTGGTGTCATGCCAGGGGGGATCTGGTGCTGCTCTAGTCATTTTCACTGCTGTGGTGGAGTCAGTTGTGGTCTGAGGAAAGCACACTGTCAGCTTGGTGTATTTTATTTGTCCTGTGTTTGTCGTTGGTTTGTTTTTTGTTGGTATGGTAGGATGGAGTTATCGGCCAGTCTAAGGTCTGCTGTCGTGTTCCTTGACGGATGTGTGACACCAGTCACATGTTGTTGATTCACTTTGTATAGCACTGGGAATCTCTCTTGTTGCTGTCAAATGTGCATGAGAGTCATCATGGCTATGTCTTGAATCAGACCTTATTGTTATGTCATCTCTGTTTTGGCCTCATTGATTGCTGTGCACTGTGTTACCTTGCTTGTGCCCTGCCCTGTCTTCCCTTGTTGTGCCCTGCCCTGCCCTGTCTTCCCTTGTTGTGCCCTGCCCTGTCTTCCCTTGTTGTGCCCTGCCCTGTCTTCCCTTGTTGTGCCCGTTCTTCCCTGTTGTGTCCTGTTTTCCCTTGTTGTGCCCTGCCCTGTCTTCCCTTGTTGTGCCCTGCCCTGTCTTCCCTTGTTGTGCCCTGCCCTGCCTTCCCTTGTTGTGCCCAGCCCTGTCTTGCCATGTGCCCTGCCCTGTCTTCCCTTGTTGTGCCCAGCCCTGCCTTCCCTTTTTGCCCTGCCCTGTCTTGCCATGTGCCCTGCCCTGTCTTCCCATGTTGTGTCCTGTCTTCCCTTGTTGTGCCCTGTCCTGTCTTCCCATGTTGTGCCCTGCCCTGTCTTCCCATGTTGTGTCCTGTTTTCCCTTGTTGTGCCCTGCCCTGTCTTCCCTTGTTGTGCCCTGCCCTGCCTTCCCTTGTGCCCTGCCCTGTCTTGCCATGTGCCCTACCCTGTCTTCCCATGTTGTGTCCTGTTTTCCCTTGTTGTGCCCTGTCTTGTCTTCCTTTGTTGTGCCCTGTCCTGTCTTCCCTTGTTTGCCCAGTCCTGTCTTCCCTTGTGCCCTGTCCTGTCTTCCCATGTTGTGCCCTGCCCTGTCTTCCTTTGTTGTGCCCGATCCTGTCTTTCTGTGCTTGTTGTGCCCTGCCCTGTCTTCCTGAGTTACTTTGATGTGCCTAGTCTTGTTTCAAAGGCAACATTGAGGAGACCAGCAAAATGAAGTGGAGCACATATGGGATGTCCTGAGCACTTAAATGTACCATCCTGAACTGATCTGCCTTGTCTGGTTTGCCTTCCATTTGTCTGATGTTTGTTTAAACCTTGATTTTGTTTTATGGCCCTGCCCTGTGTTTGCTTCTCTCAACTCGTGGTTGTTGTTCCAAGTGACTGGTGACCATGGCCACAGGTGACCCTTGTGATCATTTGCAGCATGCAGCCTCTCTGCTAGCCGACTATCGCAATTCAAGCAGGCAAATGCAAAATGAAACAGTCTCACCCTGTTTGATGAAAACGCTCAAATAACCCAGCATCATATGCTAAAAACATACCAACACAATCTGCTCAAGGGTGGAGAATAGCACTATATAAAAATGATCACTTAGCAAGTCAGTATAATACCCCAAAAAGTCAGTTTTCCCTTCCATCCAGAAGACTAGATGCTTAGCCCACAACTGTAAAATCAGTGGATGAAAGGGGGCTAATGGCTAATACGCTGGACTGTAACTCCAGTGGCTAAGGTTCGACCCCAGAGCAGGGTGAAGGGACATCTTTCACTTCTTCCTAGTCAACACTTCAGCAGACTTGTCACTGCCTCGCTTTTGCCTGCATAGCATGCAGTAAGATCATTACACAGGTTAAAGATCCCATGTCCTTGTTTCCATAGGAGAAGGCCTTGCTAACAGCCAGTGGCATGGGAACACACAGACAATCAGAATAATGACAGAATAATGTAGATGAGAATTGCCAGTACTCTTAGCAGAAGACTCAGAGAAGGGAAGAAGGTCACTGCCTGACTTGGGATTTGAAGCCACAGCCTGTTGAACCCAAGTTGAGTGTTTTCACCACACAGCCATGCGGCCTCCTTGTTGTTTTGTTTTGTTCTTGCTGTGTTTTGTTGTCTGGATTTGGAGCATGCATGACTGACCCACATTGCTGTTTACAGGTTCTGTGTAAGGTCCACGATCTTCATTGTTGTGTGTTTTGTTCTCCGTGCTTGAATGACTACTGTTGGCATTTCAACATTTGTAGGGAAAATGCTGAAGTTGTCAGATGCAAACCTGCAGTTGTTGTTGTGTGAGTAGAAACCATTTGGGTGCCCCTAATAACGTTCTTCAGGGATGTAAAACAGAGAGAAGGGAAACGAGGTTGGTTCTGAAACTGGTATGAAATTACGTGCTTATTTGCCTAACTTGATGCTTTCAGTTTTGCTGAAAGATAACAAGGCGGTGGTTGCCCTTGTGTTCCAAAAGCCTAATATGTAGATATACAGTATGGCTTTCAGGTATGTTTTTACCTACAGAAAATGTTTAATGATTTCTTTCTTGGACAATTTCTGTAGTGCTTTTGCATATGCATTTGTAGCATTTCAGTTGATCTGTTTGTTTATATTGACAGTGTACTCATAATGCGCATCAATTCAAAGCAAATGCTTTAATAATTAGGAACTGTGACAGTTGTGTGATTGCCTGCAGACCCTGAAAGATGTTGCCTTGAGCATAACGCAAATGGTCCTTCCGTTACTGTACAGTACTGGGACCGAGTACAGTATGTTGTGTGCATCATTTCTGTGGCCTCATCAAGGAAATCACTTATGTAGCCAATTTTATGTTGCACTGTGGAGAGTGTATTCGTGGAGAGCAGAAGACAGGAATATAAAAAAATATAAAAAATAAAACATTATGGATACATTTGACATTCTGTATGATCCAGAGCAACCCTTGTAAGTAAATTGAATAATAAAAACAGAGACGAAGAAAAGAAAGGACACTGGGCAGTCACAAGTGAAGGTTCCTTATGGCCGCTCGTTTCCGACTCTCTCTGTTTTATGACCCTGCTTATTGACTCACAGGGTGATATTATTCCACAGCTTTTTCTCTTCCACTAATCCTCATTTCTTCACTCCATCTTTCTTCTCTGTGCGCTTCATTCCATCTATTCAGCCATGTAATTTCTGTGTGGCCAGGCAAGCCACTGTATCCCATGCTTACGCCTAGCTGTCAAATGCGTACTTAGTGTGTAGCAAAAACAGCTACCAGTACCTCTATTCCTCTGCGCCAAAAGCCTTTTTGAACAGCCTTCAACCTTCAGTTTCAGACTTGGGCATTTTTGGACAGTATTAAAGTAATTTATTTATACAAATGATGAGCATTGCGATATGTTATCTACAGTTTCGGGTATAGCTTTTGTTTGTGCTTTCTTTCTCATTGCAGTTGTTGATGTTGGGGTATAGATTAAAAATAAAAATAAATATTGATAGACCTTTTCGTTCTTTTTCTTCTCTTTTTTCCGGGAGGGGGTGGGGTGGGGTGAAATCATATTTGTTTATCATTCATTTCTGTTGTTGTATGGTTGCTGTTGTTAATATTTGTAGACAAGGCTGACTCAGTTGTGTGATTCCAAGTGCAGCAGTGGTGTATATTGCCACGAAAAATAACCAAGTGCTTAATGACCTGTACCATTACAATGCTGATGTAGCTTTGCCATCCTTCTTCCTGCCCCCCCCCCCCATCCTCTTCCTCTCCCTGCTCCTCTCCTCACCTTCTCCCTCCTCCCCCCCCTCACACACACACACACACACACACACACACACACACACACACACACACCACACACACACACACACACACACACACACACTCCACACACACACCACACCACACACACACACAACACACACACCACA
>JABMCL010000436.1:45000-82500 GCA_018857735.1 Alviniconcha marisindica | reverse complement strand
CGGTTCAGTGAAGCTGGTTTGCACAGGTCAATGCCCTTTGTAATCTTTTGCGCAAGAAGTCACGAGAGGTCGCAGCGTCACTTCCGGGCCGATTTCTGAGTAGGCATTGCTTCACGCTGTGTATAACAATGGAAGTTGAACCTAGAGTTGTGAAGCAATACAAATGCCACCACTGTTGCAGTTGCAAGAAATACTGGGGAAAGGGGATGGAGGGTGGGAAAAAAGTGTGGGGTCAAGGTCATGAACAAAAAGGACATTATTGAAGGTCATGGCCAAAGTGTGGATATTACAGTCAAAGCATTGCATGTGCCTGTTCAGTTTCTCATGTCATGCTGATGTGCAGGTAAGTAAGGTGTCAGTTAATGGGTACATATACACACTGTGTGGGCTTAAAGCAAATGTGTCTAGTGCTAGATCTGTAGTTTTGCTGTCTTCTGTAATTGTTTTAGCATTCTGTATTCTAGTATCACAGGCACACAACTACTGCATGACTAAGTTGAAAATAATGATGTACAACAGGCATACAAATCATGTGTATGTATCTGAAGCTGACATTAATCAGAGAGCCGTGACAAAATTATTTAAACATGAAGTTTCCTCTTTTTTTCTAAATTACCGTATTATCAAACAGTTTTTTTTTTTTTTTTTTTTTACCCAAAGCCCTCTTTTCCCATGCAAAACAAAAAATGTACTCAAAGCTGTTTTTGCCTTTGTTTCCAGCACCGTGAGATGAAGTACAAGCATGCTGAGGTCATGATGGCGATGAGCCGTGACCATTTCCAGGCTGAGCTGGATGTCTACAGGCGCCACCACAACGCCATCTACGAGGCTCTGTTGGAGGTGATGGCTGCCAACCACAACTGCCACAAGAAGGCACTGGAGGAGATCCACGACCGCGACGTGGTGGAGCTGAAGAAGGCCATGGACCCGCAGCTCCGGGAACACATGAAGCAGCTGGCCAAGAAACACAAGGACAAGCAGGAACTGTCCAGGTGGGTTACACAGCTGCTTCCTGCTCTTTTTCTCCTCCTCTTCCTCAGTTTGTGCCACCCATTCCTCCATAGATCCTACAAACAGGCAGCTGGGAAAAATGTTCAGGTGTCACAGCCTTCGCCCCCCCCTTTTTTTTTGATCTCCTCCATCTCCAAGATGCTATGAATCTGTAACACACGAAGCAGCTGGCCAAGAACACAAGGACAAGACAGGAACTGCTGGGTGGAATTGCAAAGTGCTTCCTTACTCCTTTTCCTTGTTCCCCTCCCTCCTCTTCCTCTGTTTCCGCGAACGTCACCTCCCCATCCTCAAGTCAGGAACAGTGAGCAGCTCCCCTTCAGGGCCCAAGGCAAACGGGGACAGCTCTCCATGGGTCCTTCAATCAAACAGGTGGAGCCCTCCTCCTTTTGGGTCCTCCATCAGCTCAGGTGGCGCACCTCCTCCTTATGGTCCTTGAATCTAAGACAGTGAAGCAGCTCCTCTTAAGGATCCTTAAGTCGGAACAGGTGGAGCAAGCGCTCCTCTTTCATGGCGTCCTTCAAGTCAGGACAGCCCCCCTCCTTCATCTCCGTCAAGTAAGAAGCAGCTCCTCCTTCATGGGTCCTCCAAGTCAGGAACAGGGTGGAGCAGCCTCTCTTCATGGTCCTTATCAGTCACCTCCTCCTTCATGGCGTCCCTCCTCTAATGTCAGGAACAGGTGGAGCAGCCTCCTCTTCATGGGTCCTATCAGAAAGGTCAGAGGGCCAACAGGATGGAGCAGCCTCCTCTTCATGGGTCCTTCGAAGTCAGAGGGCAACAGGTGGAGCAGCCTCCTCTTTCATGGGTCCTGCCAAGTCAGGAACAGGTGGAGCAGCCTCCTCTTCATGGGTCCTTGAAGTCAGGACAGGTGGAGCAGCCTCCTCTTTCATGGGTCCTTGAAGTCAGGACAGGTGGAGCAGCCTCCTCCTTCATGGGTCCTGCAAGTCAGGAACAGGTGGAGCAGCCTCCTCCTTCATGGGTCCTCGAAGTCAGGAACAGGTGGAGCAGCCTCCTCCTTCATGGGTCCTGAAGTCAGGGACAGGTGGAGCAGCCTCCTCTTTCATGGGTCCTTGAAGTCAGGACAGGTGGAGCAGCCTCCTCTTTATGGGTCCTTGAAGTCAGGGACAGGTGGAGCAGCCTCCTCCTTTCATGGGTCCTTGAAGTCAGGGACAGGTGGAGCAGCCTCCTCTTTCATGGGTCCTTGAAGTCAGGAACAGGTGGAGCAGCCTCCTCTTCATGGGTCCTCAAGTCAGGAACAGGTGGAGCAGCCTCCTCCTTCATGGGTCCTTGAAGTCAGGAACAGGTGGAGCAGCCTCCTCTTTCATGGGTCCTTGAAGTCAGGACAGGTGGAGCAGCCTCCTCTTTCATGGGTCCTTGAAGTCAGGACAGGTGGAGCAGCCTCCTCTTTCATGGGTCCTTGAAGTCAGGGACAGGTGGAGCAGCCTCCTCTTCATGGGTCCTTGAAGTCAGGGACAGGTGGAGCAGCCTCCTCTTTCATGGGTCCTTGAAGTCAGGACAGGTGGAGCAGCCTAGCCTCCTCTTCATGGGTCCTTGAAGTCAGGAACAGGTGGAGCAGCCTCCTCTTCATGGGTCCTTGAAGTCAGGAACAGGTGGAGCAGCCTCCTCTTTCATGGGTCCTTGAAGTCAAGGACAGGTGGAGCAGCCTCCTCTTTAATGGGTCCTTGAAGTCAGGGACAGGTGGAGCAGCCTCCTCCTTCATGGGTCCTCAAAGTAAGGGACAGGTGGAGCAGCCTCCTCTTTCATGGGTCCTTGAAGTCAGGGACAGGTGGAGCAGCCTCCTCTTTCATGGGTCCTTGAAGTCAAGGACAGGTGGAGCAGCCTCCTCTTTCATGGGTCCTTGAAGTCAGGAACAGGTGGAGCAGCTGGTTAGAAAGACCAGGACAAGCAAAAACAGGAACAGTGGACATAATTATGTTGCTTGTGTACTGTGGATGATGATGTCTTTTGCTTCGAGCAGATGAAGTACTGTTTGTGTTGTGTGGTTGATGTACTGTTTGTGTTGCGTGGTTGATGTACTGTTTGTGTTGCGTGGTTGATGTACTGTTTGTGTTGTGTGGTTGATGTACTGTTTGGGTTGTGCGGTTGATGTACTGTTTGTGTTGTGTGGTTGATGTACTGTTTGTGTTGTGTGGTTGATGTACTGTTTGGATCCACTGGCTGATGTTTGTGTTCTCATGCATTATCAATTGGTTTGTTTTTCAGAATCAAGCGTGAAGCGCAGCAAAAGCATGTAGGAGCTGCTGTTGCAGAGCGACAAAGGGTAAGATGTGTGTGTGTGTGTGGGGGGGGGGGGGTTACTTTGTTGCTATACCCCCCATAATGAAATGGGGGGTATTGGAACCACCTATCATGTGTTTGGTGTACTAGTCATGGGTGTGTGTGTGTGGGGGGGGGGGGGGTCATTGGAACCACCTATGTTTGGTGTGTGTTCCAGTTGGATGGGTGTTTGTGAGTATGTGTGTGTGTGTGCAGTGGATCTCCTGTGTTTGGTGCTCCAACTGGGTGACTTGTTCACACGGCTGTGTTTGATGTTCCAGTTGAATGACTTTCTGGCTTATGCACTTACTGCTGCTGATCCAGTTGAGTGACGTTCTGACTTGATCACCTGACTGTTCTAGTTGAGGTCAGCTTGTTCACGTGGCTGCCTGGTGTTCCAGTTGAGTGACGTTCTGACTTGATCACATGACTGTTCTAGTTGAGGTCAGCTTGTTCACGTGGCTGCCTGGTGTTCCAGTTGAGTGACGTTCTGACTTGATCACATGACTGTTCTAGTTGAGGTCAGCTTGTTCACATGGCTGCCTGGTGTTCCAGTTGAGTGACATTCTGACTTGATCACATGACTGCTTGGTGTTCTGGTTCACTGGTTTACTGGCTTGTTGACATGGTTGTGTTTGGTGTTCCAGTTGAGTGACCTGCTGGACAAGCGCAAGCAGGACCTGCAGGTCAAGCTGGATGAGATTCGCAAAGAGTTGGAGAAAGAGAAGGAAGAGGTAGGTGTTGCTGCTCAGTCCTGCTAGAATGGTGTCAAGAGAGACCACTGGACTTAGGATAAGAACTGTAGACCTCGCAATGATGATGAATGTTGACATGTAGACCTCACAATGATGATAAATGTGGACATGTAGACCTCACAATGATGATGAATGTTGACATGTAGACTGTACAATGATGATGAATGTTGACATGTAGACCTCAAAATGATGATGAATGTTGACATGTAGACCTCACAATGATGATGAATGTTGACATGTAGACATCACAATGATGATGAATGTTGACATATAGACCTCAAAATGATGATGAATGTTGACATGTAGACCTCACAGTGATGATGAATGTTGACATGTAGACCTCACAATGATGATGAATGTTGACATGTAGACCTCACAATAGTGATGAATGTTGACATGTAGACGGTACAATGATGATAAATGTTGACATGTAGACCTCAAAATGATGATGAATGTTGACATGTAGACATCACAATGATGATGAATGTTGACATGTAGACCTCAAAGTGATGATGAATGTTGACATGTAGACCTCACAATGATGATGAATGTTGACATGTAGACATCACAATGATGATGAATGTTGACATATAAACCTCAAAATGATGATGAATGTTGACATGTAGACCTCACGATGATGATGAATGTTGACATGTAGACCTCACAATGATGATGAATGTTGACATGTAGACCTCACAATGGTGATGAATGTTGACATGTAGACTGTACAGTGATGATAAATGTTGACATGTAGACATCACAGTGATGATGAATGTGGACATGTAGACTGTACAATGATGATGAATATTGAATGTAGACCTCACAATGATGATGAATGTTGACATGTAGACCATACAGTGAATAATGGACCAGACTTAGTGATTTACAGATCAGATTAACTGTGTACTTGACCAGACTGAGTAAGTAGTAGACCAGACTGAGTGAATAGGAGACCAGACAGAGCGAGTAATAGACCAGATTGGGTGAGTAGTAAACCAGACTGAGTGAATAGGAGACCAGACAGAGCGAGTAATAGACCAGATTGGGTGAGTAGTAAACCAGATTGAGTGAGCAGTGGACCAAACTGAGTGCTGGTGGACCAAACTGAGTAGTGGACCAAGCCAGTATCTCACAGTGATGCAGCACACAGTTCCTCTGTGGACCTTTGCTCAGACCGTTAGCCTTACCACACTACAACAAAGAAGATAGCAACCCATTCCCATAGCAACCCATTCCCAACCCATTCCCAGACCTTCCTTCTGAGGTCCCCTTCACTCAGTTGAAATAAACTTTGCTTTGCTCAGATAGCAACCCATTCCCACATTGACACAAACTTCGCTCCTTCTGAAGTCCCCCTCAGTCGACTGAAATAGACTTTGCTTTGCTCAGATAGCAACCCATTCCCACATTGACGCAAACTTCGCTCCTTCTGAAGTCCCCCTCAGTCGACTGAAATAGACTTTGCTTTGCTCAGATAGCAACCCATTCCCACATTGACACAAACTTCGCTCCTTCTGAAGTCCCCCTCAGTCGACTGAAATAGACTTTGCTTTGCTCAGATAGCAACCCATTCCCACATTGACACAAACTTCACTCCTTCTGAAGTCCCCCTCAGTCGACTGAAATAGACTTTGCTTTGCTCAGATAGCAACCCATTCCCACATTGACGCAAACTTCGCTCCTTTTGAAGTCCCCCTCAGTCGACTGAAATAGACTTTGCTTTGCTCAGATAGCAACCCATTCCCACACTGACGCAAACTTCGCTCCTTCTGAAGTCCCCTTCACTCCGGTGAAACAGACTTTGCTCCAATTTCACAAGTTGCTCATTCAGAGCGGTACTGCTGTATTGCTGTTGGCCTGGGCAGATGGTTCCACTGAAGCTGGTTTTCTCCCCTGATTGTGCAGGGTCTGAAGTGCTACCAGGAGGAGTATGAAGAGAAGTGCCGGAAACTTCAGCAGGCCTTTGACGCCGAGATCCAGGCCTTTGGGGTGGGCGACGAGGACAATGACGATGACAACAACACAGATAAGAACACCATCAACAGCAGCCCCACGAGCGGCGGCAACGTGGTCAACGGGCCCAGCACGAATGGTACGGGCCAAGGTTCACCAGGCGTTGGCCCTCACGTGTCCTCCATCATGGTGAACGGCGCAAAGAGCCCCGTCATGGACAACGTCATGGACAACGCAGCTGGAGATGGGCAGGAGGCCGCTGGGGACGAAAAGCTGGACAGCAGGGAGAAGGTGAACAGCAAGGAGGAGCTGACCAACATGTGAAGGAAGAAAGCCAAGGAGAGAAGACAGTGGAGGTGAATGCAGACAAAACACCAGCACACCCAACAGAGACACAGGGTATGTGTCCTCTGTAACAGGACAGAGTCAGTGATGGCTCTTACTGAACAGCAGGGACAACTTCTGCAGATGGCGGATGGAAGTGTGAATGCCAGACCAAGAGGTCAGTGTGAAACGGAGATGTCATGAGGGCGTGAGGCGGTGATTGCATAATGAGGGTGTGAGATATGGAATCGTGTTATGAGTGGTGTGAGCCAAGCATTGTGTTTTGAGGGTGGTGTGAGACAGAGATCATTCAGGAAGGGTTTGAAATCGACTGTAATATGATCTGTTGAAAACCATTCAGCTGAAGGGACTTCTCAGTGTGCAAATGTACTGCATAAAATAAACATTTTGCTGCACTGGCACATCACACATTGATAGTTTAAAACGCTGTGGTTGACTTCATTTGCAACTTTTCTCCTACTTAAAGGCACTTTCATGAGTGTTATTTTTGTGATGTGTTTTGTGAAGTGACTACAGTCATGTGAAGCTCAAAGTCATTCTCAGTACCCCTTTCGCAGCCTCCCTCCCCTGACCAGGTGTAGCAGGCGGCACTGTGAGTGCACTGGTTGTGCAAAGTTCATTCTTTTTGTCTTCTTCTGCCCACCAACACTACTGGGTGTACACGGGGTCTCCAGTATTTTGACATTCTGTGTCGGCCATCTGCAATACAGTGATACAAATAAAACATTTATGCATCAATTGAAATGCATTCGGCAAGTCTTTACCTTTTTGCTCCATCCTTGTGTGCTTATGTATTTGTGGGCCTTTTTTAAGTTTTTTATGTTTACAAAGTTAATCCAGTGTGTGTGTGTGTGTGTGTGTGTGTGTGTGTGTGTGTGTGTGGAGAGAGAGAGAGAGAGATTTAAAAAAAAGATTGTTCCGAGTCACTATTGCCAACAGTTAGTGCTAGAACTTGTGATACTTCTTGATTATTTATCTGTGTCTGTAAATAGTCATTGTGTATGTCTGTGTAGGTATGAATGAAACCAATCTGTGTGTGAGAAACAGACAGTCAGAAATGCATTTAGTAGGTTAGGAGTGTATTTGTGTTTGCTGCACTCTTGCGTTTGATGGCCTTATCGTGTTTATTAACCGTAGCAGGAAAACAGAAACACAACAGATATTGCAGAGATCTAAGAGGATGATGGTGACTGTTTGTCAAAAGCAGGAAGTAAACAGAAGAGGGGTTTTCAGGCGAAGGAGATGCTGAGAAAACAAATGGTGATTGACTGTGTGCTGAATTATATAAGAATATTTCACTCGTCTTTCTTTACATTGTTTAAAGTGCCTGCAGAACTTGACTATTCAATTTTGCCTGCCACACATAGTGAAACCAGAGCAAAAAAGGGTGACGGTGCCAGTCCACACTATTGCCAAATCATTCTGGCTGAGACAGTGTAGCATGATGGTATTGGACGGTTCAGTGAAGCTGGTTTGCATGAGTGAATGCCCATTGTAATCTTTTGCCCAAAAAGTCGTGAGAGGTCGCAACGTCACTTCTGGGCCGATTTCTGAGTAGGCATTGCTTCACGCTGTGTATAACAATGGAAGTTGAACCTAGAATTGCGAAGCAGCACAAATGCCGCCACTGTTGCAGTTGCAAAAATAACCGGGAAAAGGGGATGGAGGGTGGGAAAAAAGTGTCTTTGCGTCATTTTTTGCTGACCAGAAGATTGCGAGTTCCTGGAAAAAATGCATTTTGGGACATTTTATAGCACAAGCAACACGTTATTGCTTGTTGCCAGACACATTCTGACTATGGGCCTCCAAAAATTTATTTAAAATTGGCTGTGTAAAATTCACAAATTCACTGTCACCGCCTTCCATTGTGAAGAAAGTACACACCGGAAGTAAAAGTAGCCAAGGGACTTAAGCGATGCTGGGCAAAAGTCAAGGGAGTTAACAACCCCACCTGAACCCCCAATAGGGTCCTTGTCTCACCTTGCCTATTGAAATGTTGGTCCACACCAATGCTTCCTTGCAGACAACTTGTATGCGGTATTAAGCAAGTTTGTTAACAAACAACAAACTGACCCTTTGATTTAAGATTTGAATATTCCCGGAAGGGCAATCCATTTCCATGAAGCCAATTTAACTGATGCACTGGATAGAAATGTGTTTGCATGCACTTTAAAAGCACAGTGGAACTTCTGCAGGCAATCTTTGCCTCTTATAAGCTTTGAAAAGATGTGTTCTTCTTCACAAAATCGTCCTAAGCAATTGTTATGATATTGACCTTGTTTCAAGGTCAAAAGAGCCCCCCCAAAGTGTAACGGAGCTGGGTTTTCTTAGAACTGTGCCAGTCTGGTGATTGGATTATAGAAGAGAACTGACAGGATGTGTAAACAAGCCCTCACCAAAGACTGCCCCCTTGTTTCAGCAAGACCTCTTTTTTTTTCCTTCTGACTTTTAGGTGACCCTTAGTACTGCCATCCAATGCATTGCTTGTTTATTGAGTTTGAAACAAAGTTTGTGCCTATGTAGCAATATGTTTTCCAGATTCTTCTTCTGTTTATGTGAGTGGCATTCGATTCATTTGACTGTTTGTGACTTTTGTTGCCGCTTAGCTCAAGAACGTGTTGTTTTCCATGCTGTGTTGTGGTTTAGCGTTGTGCCTGATGGCAGCATGTGTATTCATACCTTTGTACTTTCACAAGCTGTGGTGTGTTTTTGGTAGTGTTACTAGTGAGGGCTTAGTTGTATTTTGTGTGTGCTTAAATGTATTGTGCTGTGGTAGAACTGTTCAAAAACTTCAAGTTGATTTTGTATCTTCTTTTGTTACCAACCTGTGCACCTGAAACAAAAGACTGTATGATAGCAGCCTGATTGAACAGATCAAGCAATGGACATTTCGTGGTCATTGCTCATTTGTCAATAATAATAAAAAAGGTCAGTTGGCGTTTCACTTTTTTCTCTATGCAAACAGCTAGAGGTGAACAGCAGTGTAGAAATGTAAGCTGTGCACAGTTCCTATGGTGTTGAGTGACTGCCTGTGCTTCATTTGCGGTCCAGTGTCCAATCTATGGTGACAGCAGGTTGGCTGTGAAGGGTCAGTCCACAGTCACCCTGGAGGACGTTGCTAGTCCCTGCCAGTTTCTCCTGAGATCCATCAGGTCATTGGGCCCAGTGTGAGCGATGGGCCCGATGTGGCAGCTAATGTTATCAAGTGTTAGGTATTCATAGCTGCAGGATGTGCTCCAGTGTTGGGAGGCCATTGCCACAAGGACAGTCGTCTGTACAGGACAGTTTCTGCCCACATTGGATCATGAGTAGTCACCCTCATGTTGATTTTCTCTGTTTGTGTTTTGAGCATGCTGTGACTAATGAGTTTGAAAACTGCACAGAACAGCAGTGTGAAAGGCATGGTGGTGAACTCCTGACCTGTACAGCTGAATGTTTAGCGTACTGGTGGGTGAAAACAGTTTGCAGGCACATCTGTCACAGGCATAGGCAGGAAGATGGGAAGGAAATAGCTGAGACCTCCGTGTCTTATCTAAGAGTGGGGGAAGGATGGGGGGAGCAGCACAACCTGGAAAATGCTGTGTTCACTTGATAGGTCTTGGTTGTCTGTGGTGTACTGTCCCTGTTGGTGATCTTGTGTCAGATTCAGGTGTAGCTGAGGATCCAGTGCAGCCCCCACTTGAAAACCCTGTATGCATAGAATGCTGATAGATTTTAAGCCAAGTCAGGCCTATGATAGTGATGGAATTTGGTCTAAGTTCAGCATGCTGCCCTTATGCATGAGTCCTGGTTAGACTTTCCAGTAACTATCAACAGGTGCTTGGATTTCCTGCCATCTTATCTTTGTACACATGCACATGGTGGAATTCCTTTGCCTTTCCATTTTATTTTATTTTTTTATTTTTTCTTCTCAATATGCACATACAATTATATTTCAACCTTCTTCCAGTTACACATGCCAGCATGCAGAATCTTGATTGCAAGGCTCACATTCAGTTTGGGATCAGTTCACAGTCATTCTGAACTTTTGTTGTTATCCTACTAATAATTTGGTGCAGTTTGTCCTGGGGGGGGGGGGGGGAAATCTCTGTCAACAGTTTTTGGGGTTTTTTTGTTTTGTTTTTTTCTATTGAAGAGTGATTACTGGAGGAGGAAGTTGCTTCAAAGTTGGCAGTATGATCAAGTCTTTTCATTGGTCTGTGTTTTGGGGATTGTCAGGCGAATGACATTGATCAGAGCTGTAAAGAGGCAGTCAGTGTGTTGTGCATACAGCCCCAGTTGTGTGTCAAACTGGAACCAACCCTGTGTGTACAGCCCCAGTTGTGTGTCAAACTGGAACCAGCCCTGTGCATACAGCCCCAGTTGTGTGTCAAACTGGAACCAGCCCTGTGCATACAGCCCCAGTTGTGTGTCAAACTGGAACCAGCCCTGTGCGTACAGCCCCAGTTGTGTGTCAAGCTGGAACCAGCCCTGTGCATACAGCCCCAGTTGTGTGTCAAACTGGAACCAGCCCTGTGCGTACAGCCCCAGTTGTGTGTCAAACTGGAACCAGCCCTGTGCATACAGCCCCAGTTGTGTGTCAAACTGGAACCAACCCTACACTGTGTTGTCACTTTGACTGTGCTCTTTTGGCTGCTCTGCTAGTAGATTAGTGCAGGTTTTTATTCCACCAAGATTGCACTGGCGCTTTGTTGATGTTATTGTCTGGTATTGGTTCTTGTACTGGGATCCAGTGCATATGTCCTCTTTACACTAAGAGTAGTGAATATAGTGTGAAATTACTCCTCTGTGACATAAACAACTGGCATTGCTGTGTCCCTATTTGTTGTGGATCAGTTCCTGTACTGGTATCCAGTATGGATTATTTTCAGCCAAGGTCAGCGTAAATGTACCATGTCATCCTTTGTGATCATCTAGCATGGCTCCTGCACTGAGTTCCTTGTCTGTTGGTTGGCCACCTCAGCACTGTAGTTGTACGCAGTATGTGTGGCCAGGTGGCTGTTGTAACCTGTAAGTGGTACACACACTGTGACATTCACAGCTGGCCAACTTTTTTGTCTCAGCATGCTTTGCCTTGCTTTTTTTTTGAGGGTCTTTTTTTCAGTATATTTTCTTGAAACATTCCAGCATCATTTGTATTACTACAGTATCTCACCTGTGTTTTGTATTGGTATTATCTTCACTGACTGCCCTTTGTATCTTGATAACCTCGAGCTTTCATGGAAAAAAGATACATACTGTTTTTATTTGGGGTTAATTTCTTCTCTCTCTCTCTCTCTCTCTCTCTCTCTCTCTCTCTCTCTCTCTCTCTCTCTCTCTCTCTCTCCACCCCCCTCTCTCTCTCTCTCTTTAACATGCTGCCAAAGTATGAAGGCAGAAGAATGATTAACAGAATGAAGACCTGAATGTTTAATATGTATCTATATGTATATGTGTGTGTATTTTCCTTGACATGTCTAGCATCAGCAAAATGCTCTACCATCCATTGTACATTTATTTGTCCTGAAGAAAGATCCTTTTAACATAGATGTGCATATTCTGTGACCTCTTTAGCATCAGCAAAATGCTCCACCATCCTTTGTACATTTTTGCTGGCAGAAGCTGAGCACAGAATTGTATTCTTGGTCAAGCAGATGTTGCTCTGATCTGCCTGTGGAGCATGTGGGTGGGACTGTCTTTGAATTGCTGGTGTCAATTTGCAGCCTGCTATTCAGCTAAGACTGAAGTTGGAAATGAGGGGTGCTGTGCCCACGTATGGTGTAAACTTTCTTTACATATGTACCATAAAAGTTTCAATAACCCAGATGTGATATTTGTATTATGATTAATTCTAGAGCTGTGTCTACAGTTTTGGTTTGTGTCTGTTGTTTCTTGCAAGTTGACTGCATATTAATACTTGTATGTCTGTATTGTGTTATTGTCTCATCCATCACTACCCTTTGCAAAAGACAGACAAGCTGTTGTATATGCCAAATCCAGTCTTCATCCACACTGGGCAATTATTCACTATCGCTTTCACACTGATCACACATTTGCTTCTGGTACATATTCATTTAGTTTTTTGTTTGTTTTCTGGCACCTGTGGTGGCATGCTTCGTCATCTGGTCCAAAAGTGTTATTTTTGGTCATACTAGTCTTGGCCAGCCAGCACAACAACTGTGGACCCCAGATGTCACTGAGATCATCCAGGTACTGAGTGTATACATCACAACAACTGTGGACCCCAGATGTCACTGAGATCATCCAGGTACTGAGTGTATACATCACAACAACTCTGGACCCCAGATGTCACTGAGATCATCCAGGTACTGAGTGTATACATCAGGGCAAATGGCAGGTTCCTGTGCTGTGGGTGCTGGACTTGAGGGGGACATTTTATTGAACACTTTTGTCACATAAGTCATTAGGTATCAGTCTTATGAGTTTAAAAATGGCCCTGGGCAAAGAGTACCTTCCTGAGAATTGCAAAGATCCTGTGATGATTTTTTGAAGATATGACTTGTGACATAAAGAAAAAATGCACACAAACATGGAGAGAGAGAAAAAACAGTCAAATGTTTTCTATTTGTTTAATTTATTTATTCTCTCTCTCTCTCTGTCTCTGTCTCTCTCTCTGTCTCTCTCTCTGTCTCTGTCTCTCTCTTTGTTTCTGTTTCTGTCTGTCTCTCTCTCTCTCTCTCTCTCTCTCTCTCTCTCTCTCTCTCTCTCTCTCTCTCTCTCTCTCTCAATTAAAAAAAAAATTAAGGCTCAGTTTCAGTTGATTGGAAATGCTTCAGTAAGTCCACCTGGTACAAGATTCTCAATGCATTAGCTCAAGAGCACAGTAATTAATTATTTTATTCCTGATTCTGAGTAGTGGAATTTCAGAACATGATGTGCATCACCACCTGAGCTTGGCTTTAAAGAAAATTGCATACATGGGGTAAACATTTTTTCTTTGTGTGTGTGTGTGTGTGTGTGTGTGTGTTTAATTTTGCAGCATGGTGTTCATATTTCTGTTGCACATCACTAAGTCTTTCTTCTGATGGTAATCTAAAAAGTGTGCCTATTAATAAGTCATATGTGATATATTGTATTGCATATTTATTTGTGTAGTAGCAGAAAATTACCCACCAGTTTTATTTGACATTGTGTCAAAAAAGAAAGATGATTGCATTAATTTTATTTTTATATTTGTTGTTTTAATTTCGTTTCCGCCTGGTTGTTATGGTAAGTGTTGAAAGCTGGGGTACACTGATTTTCTACGCACAAAATCTTCCATTCACTCAGGCCATGATACAGCATATGAAAGAGTTAGGGGCTGTCACCAGGACATTGTCATGCATATGTTGTAAGAGACTTGGTAAGGTAGAAAAAGAGACTCCTTTTCTTTCATTACAGCTCAATGGCCTTTCCACAAGCAGAAGTATAATTATGTCGAACAGGCTTTTCTTGCGTCGGTCCTTCCTGCCTCTTTTCTTTTGTGATGTTCTTCAGTTATGTGTAGTTTCAGAATGCTGCAAACCAGTTGACCCTGGTCCTTGCAGTCAGTAGAAGATTCCGTGCAGAGCTAGATTATTATATGAATTATCATTAAGTTTGCATACGTCTTTTCCCCCAATAATCCAGAAGTATCATTTTTGTTTGCATCCTAAACAAGATTTGAACATGGTCAAAGCACTTGGGAGGTTTATTGTTATACATGCCAAGTTTTAAGCTTTTTTCTTCTGACTTTTTTCATCCTATTCCTCCCCCCCCCCCCCGCTTCCTTCAACTTTTTCTTCATATTGCTGTTTTTGTCCGAAACCAACCAACCACACACACACACACAGAGACATGCATGCACACACACATGTGCGCACGCACACCCAGGGATAATTATAAGTGACTCTTTTTTTTTCTGCCAGAATCTGCCTTGGTGTAGCAGTTCTGTATTTATTCTACCGGAGGGCCATTTATTCCAGCCAAACTTTCTGGGCCTGGGCTGAGACCCGGCACAGAACACTGTCTTTTTCCTTACAGTCGGCTGTCCCAGGACAGATGTGAGCTGTGTTCAGCTTGACTCCAGAGTAGGGCTGAGCACTTCTCACTGCATGTCATCTGAGCTTGGAGCGATAATGAAGTCAAGTTTGTGGCCTGATTGTGAAGGCATTCGTAGATGAAGTCAAGTTTGTGATTCAGGCCTGATTGTGAAGGCATTCGTAGATGAAGTCAAGTTTGTGATTCAGGCCTGATTGTGAAGGCATTCGTAGATGAAGTCAAGTTTGTGATTCAGGCCTGATCTGATGGCATTCGTACATTGTAGTGGGACCCATGTTTTTAAAACAGCTGCAGTATTCTGATCTGTTTGTTCTTTGTTGACTGTTCAGATATTACAACATTTCCTTTCTTCGTCTTCTCACCCAGTGTACATAGTCATTGCTTGTAAACCCATCATCATCTATCACCTCAAAGTTAAGTGTCATTCTGTACTTGTGTACACCATCTTGGAAACATGCAAAACACAGAATTATTTGTTTTCAATTGAGTAATGTAAGCCTCCTTTAAAAAAAAGAAAAAAAGAAAGAGGTTTTAGTTTTTCTCTCTTTTCATTGATGCCGTTTTCTTTAATGCAAATGTGTATAAAGCAAGAAGAAATGTTTTATCAATGATGCAATTTTTCTCTCCTCTTTTTATTCTTCTTGGAGCGTAACTGTTTTTATTGTACAAACCAAAGAGTATATGAGCAGATAGTACATGTTTTGCCAAGTAAAAATAATCTGTTAGTAAAATTGACACAGACCTCTGATTTGATTAAACACATATATATGTACACATGCACACACATGCATGCATACACAGAAACATGTATGCACACATGCATGCATACCCAAAAACATGTATGCACACACATACCCACAAACAAATCATGTACACATGCACACACGCATGCACGTATGCATGCGCACTCACACACACACACAGACAAATGTGCACATGTGCATACCCTATGGCTTCATGTTCAGCTGCATTTGTTGTTGTACTTCAGGGAAGGCATAAAATGCTTTACTTGTTACATTTATAGAGTGTGTCAACATTCAAGAAAGTAATTTGTTCATGGGATCACTGGTTTGCACAATTTTCATGTTACTTTGACAGCTTCTGATTTCTTCACTTTGATTATGGGGACAGGCTCCCGGCTGTGCAAAGATCATTTGTTCATGGGTTCTCTCATTTGACACCATTGTCCTGTTACTTGGACAGCTTTGGACTTCCTTCTCGCACCCCCATGGGTGCTGGGGACAAGCTCCTAGCTGTGTAAACTTCAGTTCCTTGGTTAGAGTGGGAGCTTCATACAGGTAGTCATGTTCCAGGTTGAATCAGCATTGCAGGAGCAGTTGCTCTTCATAACACATTAGGGATCAGCATGAGGGCATGTTACAATGCATTAGGGATCATCAGCATGAGATGTTACAACACATTAGGGATCAGCATGTCATGTTACAACACATTATGAATCAGCACGAAATGATGTTACAATGCATTATGGATCAGCATGAGATCATGTTACAATGCATTAGGGATCAGCATGAGATCATGTTACAATGCACTAGGGATCAGCATGAGATCATGTTACACTGCATTAGGGATCAGCAAGAGATGTTACAATGCATTAGGGATCAGCATGAGATTGTGTTACACTTCATTAGGGATCAGCATGAGATGTTACAATGCATTAGGGATCAGCATGAGATGTTACAATGCATTAGGGATCAGCATGAGATCATGTTACACTGCACTAGGGATCAGCACGAGATCCAGGGGGTGATCTGCAAACTGACTGTTAGATTCCTATCAAGCAGCTAGAAGAGGTATTATATTTTTGTAGGGTATGCATAAGAAAACACTTCAGAAACTTGTGAAATGCTCTCAACAATGGGTTGAAAAGACGGGGTCATTTATTCAAGTTTCAAAGAGTGTGTGTGTGTGTGTGTGTGTGTGTGTAAAGAAAACAGGAGTTCCAAATAGCAGAAAACAGCATTAAATCCTAAATACCACCCCCACCCCCACCCCCACCACACACACACCTGCCCCTCTCATTTCAAACATTTTTTGAGTTGTATTTTTTTTTTTTTAAATATATATATGTATAAATCTTATGTGTTTATTTTGAATACAAAATATATCTGTCTTCATTTTGTTGTCATTGTTGTGAATTATTTCTATTGGTCCCGTTGTGATTCCGCCTACGCAGCACCAACGTATTTAATACAATGCATATATATGTATACACCACAAAACCAACATCTGTGTAGGGCTGTCCTTTGTTAAACTTGTTTCACATGTCATGTGATGACTTATTCATATTTTATGTGTCTGTCTCTGTCTCACTAATTCCTTACTCAGAATAAACCTTGTTGTTGACTAAACTGCTTCTTGAGTGTGTGTATGCCTCTGTGTGTGTGTGTGTGTGTGTGTGTGTGCGTGCATGCGTGCGTGCGGGGTTGGTGGGTTGGTAGGGGTGTCTCCAGGTACTTAGGGCTGTGTGAATGTGTGTGTGTGTGTGTGTGTGGTGGAGCGGGAGGGGTCTGCAGGCTCTGTGTGTGTGTGTGTGTGTGTGTGTGTGCAGAGTATACAGGATGAAATATTAAGTTCTGGACTAATTGTGTCCAGTGCTATGAGAAAAGAAGACACAAATCAATTATTCAAACAAAAATATGTGGAAGTTTCATCAAATAGGCTTCACGGTCTACAGGAGGCAGCCGGATGAATCCAACCTTTGCCATCAATAGCAAGCATAAGTCATAAACAAAACTGCAACATTCAGCCACTAGACAACCCTGCCATATCCACCTGCTGTATAGTTTCAGCTGCTAGACATGTCTGCCATACCCATCTGCTGTATTATTTCAGCCACTAGACCCTGCCATACCCATCTGCTGTACTATTTCAGCCACTAGACCCTGTCATACCCATCTGCTGTACTATTTCAGCCACTAGACAGCCTGCCATACCCACCTGCTGTATTATTTCAGCCACTAGACAGCCTGTCATACCCACCTGCTGTATTATTTCAGCCACTAGACAGCCTGCCATACCTATCTGCTGTATTATTTCAGCCACTAGACAGCCTGCCATACCCACCTGCTGTATTGTCCTGCACCCTCCTGTCCAGCAGATTACAGTATGTTCTTGCTCCCACGCTCTGTTGCTGACTGACTGACCTGCATACAGGTGTAACCCACGGTCCCACCCAGGGTCATCCTTCCAATCCCACCTGTCCAGGTCCAAGTTGTTTTTTCTGGTTTATTTACATGCATGCAGTCACACCACACACGCATGCACACATGCATGTATGCATGCATACATTGATGCATGCACGCACGCACACATGCACACTCGTGCATGCACACACACACACACATTATTATACACTAAATGAATTAAGGAACTTGGGTTGCATGTCACTGGAAAACATTCCCAATGTTGTTCAAAAATAGACCTGTAGTAAGCCTTCAAAAATCTTCTGGACGGGGTACAAAATTTACAAGACTCTTTGTACAGTATGATGAACAAAAAAGAATACAACAAATTCACGCAAAGCATACTGTCAAAAAGAAAATAAATACCATAGAAGGGGCATATATACAGCCAATCTGATCATAATAATGATGGACAGCCCTTACGCAGTGCCAGTCTAATAGCAATGGATAGCTCTTAAAGACTATAGCAGGCTGAGAACTCCAGACAGATGGAATGATGAAACTGAAAGAGCTCCGGCCAAAAGATGTCAAATTATGTTAACAAATTTTCAAAAGCTTCTCACTTTAGGATCAATGAGTGCATGGAGTTTGATATATGCAGAGCAAAGCTGAAAGGTAAAGTTGGAGTGTAGGTATGTGCTGTCGAAGTGGCATTTACATGATAAATAATGAGTGGCATTTACACGATAAATAATGAGTGACATTTACATGATAAGTAATGAGTGGCACTTACATGATAAGTAATGAGTGGCATTTACATGATAAGTAATGAGTGGCTCTTAAATGAGATGTAATGAGTGGCATTTACATGATAAGTAATGAGTGGCACTTAAATGAGATGTAATGTGTGGCATTTACATGATAAGTAATGAGTGGCACTTACATGACAAGTAATGAGTAGCATTTACATGATAAGTTATGAATGGCACTTACTGGTACTTACATGATATGTAATGAGTGGCACTTACATGATATGTAATGTGTGGCACTTACATGATATGTAATGAGTGGCATTTACATGATAAGTAATAAGTGGCATTTACAATATATATAATGAGTGGCACTGACATGATAAGTAATGAATGGCACTTTCACATGATAAGCAATGAGTGGCGCAAAGAACATGGCCGAGATCGAGTAATCAACGATCAAGGGTTTTGATTTCAGTGACTGTGGTCACAATGACTGATGTAAAATGGACGTGTGTGATTGATGCAAACGTGACGCTAATTTGAAGTTCCAAAGTAAATTATTAACCACACAAACTTCACACATATTTGCAAAATATATGTTCCAGCAGAACCATTCTCCCATTTCTTGTGTAATAAAATTGATAATCTAAATCGAAACGTCGCCACCCAAACGAATGTTTTGTTATTTGCCACTTGGAGGTCATCTCTGGTGGCCACGCCCCCTCAGTGCTCAAGCAGCAACTATTTTTGGCGCCTAATAGTGCATAAAATTACTGCCTACGTGGATAACTGAAGTCATTTTTTTTCGGAAACTAGGTAAGAACATTCAGTCTGTGTTCATTAAAGCCTTCAAAGAAAAGATGTGAGATAAATTGACAGGTTTACAAATATAACTTTTCTGCATTTTTTAATTCAAGCAACGTGTAATATTTTTAAGGGGTTAAAAAAATTGTTAATAAAAATAAATAAATCCTATGGTAGTCTTTTGAAACTGTGATTTTTACTTTGACGCCTTCGAGTAATCAGAGAATGTTGACGTCACACGCAGGGAGCAAAATGGCGGAAGCCGAATTGAATGTTGATAGTCTCATCAACAGACTTCTCGAAGGTCCGTAAGATTACCATCCTTGTGCAAATATTTATACATAAACTTGTTCCAATAATCCTATACGATTTATGTTAGCGTTTGCTCATTCTTATAATAGTTCGATGCGTAGGTTAATTTTGTCGTCTGGTTGTAATTTGTGAAGTTCTCTGACGGGATATATTCGGGTCGTGACTTCTTTTGCTATCGGGCAAAGTTTCAGTTCAACGGACTGCAAAGCTGATTTTAGTATCATGTTCACGACTTTTAATTTGTTTGCAGCAAGAGGATGTCGGCCAGGAAAGACTGTGCAGATGACAGAAGCAGAGGTACGAGGCCTTTGCTTGAAATCGCGAGAAATATTCCTCAGCCAGCCAATTTTGCTAGAGTTGGAGGCACCACTGAAGATCTGTGGTAAGTGATAATTTTATGATACAGTTAGTAGTTACACAGTCTTTCCAACCGGTTGTAGCAGAGTCTTTATAACTGTGCTGCAGGACTGAGTGTATACTTGTGAGCCATAAACAGTAATCATTATAATACATGTATAAAATACTACCAATGGCAATGTAATATTTATTGTTACATTGTAAACAGACATTACACATACCAGTTGTACTAAATTCAGGAAGTGAAAAGGAGTCTTCACTGTTCCCATTGTTAAAGAACTTGAGTTCCCAAAAGGGTACCTCGACCTGACTGCATCCCCAGCTCTCCTCTTCTGACCATCATTGGTGCAATGGTCTGGTTACTTATGGTAGTGCAAGATTGGGCTCTGGCCCAGTTGTTTGCACTAGTTACACAGTACCAGATCCCTTTGATTAAAAATACGCTGGTCCATGAGATCCAGTTCATCATGAAATGCACAGCATGATCATGCTGCAGTGACATTGCTGGCAGCTGTTAGTTTTATGGAAGATTGTAGCTTCATCTTGTCAACTTGTGAATGATTGGCTGCTTTTTGCCAAAGTTTGAACAATATTTTGTGTTTTATTGACCATTTCAAAGTTGCAAGCTGTGGAGTCGAACTACTCGTCAAAATGACTTTACTTTTCAGGTGACATTCATGGCCAGTACACAGATTTACTGCGACTATTTGAGTATGGAGGATTTCCACCAGAGTCCAATTACCTCTTCCTGGGGGACTATGTGGACAGGGGCAAGCAGTCACTGGAGACCATCTGCTTGTTACTGGCCTACAAAATAAAGTATCCAGAAAACTTCTTCCTCCTTCGGGGCAATCATGAGTGTGCCAGTATCAACCGCATTTATGGCTTTTATGATGAGTGTAAGTGTGACAGTGACATCCACACACCTGTGCCTGTCAGTATCAGTTTTGTGTGTACATGTATACATGTACACTGTGTTGTGTGCCTATCACTAGTATCAGTCTTACAAGTGTGTGTACACAGTGTTGTGTGCCTGTCACTGAGTGTCAGTCTTGTGTATACATACATGTACACTATGCCGTGTGCCTATCAGCCTTATGTATATTACACTGTTAGCTGTATCATTATCTGCAGTGCTTTTGTTGAGTTGATCAATCTAGAGAGTGTGCTACCACATGGCAGGTGTTGATTAAAACAAGCCCTAGTTCCGTGCGTGTACTTCGGTCTTTTTCAGTTTTGGCATCTGGTTGACATAAATTTAGCGATGTTACACCTAAACCAATGTGTTTGTCTTGAGATCTGTATGTGCTATTTTTGGTTTCGAAAGCAAAATTTAAATAATGCATGGATATGATGCGTGATGATTGCATCATCTGTACTTAATAAATAGTCCAAGGGGAGTGCACTCTGTTATCCTGAGTTAACAGCTCACACAGGAAGGCAAGAGTTAGAATGGCTGGCTGCCGTGTTTGCATGCTTGCATTCATAGCTATCATTTAAGAGAGAACTCTTCAAGATTTTCTGGCTACACAAAAACTCAAACGGTTATTCTAAAATTTTGTGATAATCCATTAAATCACTCTGGTTATATAGTGTGTTTGGGTATGAAGTTGGATATATGTGTTAGGTGTGTGTCTAATACATGTGTGTGTATGGTGACTGGCATTGATAAGACTGGTATTATATATTATTGTTTTATTGCTGTGTTGTCTTAATCGGCAATTGCCCCTTTGTACTTCTGGCTGTAGGCAAGCGGAGGTTCAACGTGAAGCTGTGGAAAACATTCACTGACTGTTTTAACTGCCTACCCATCGCTGCTATCATTGATGAAAAAATCTTCTGCTGCCATGGAGGTAGGTCTGTTTGTTATCTGTCTTTCTCTCTCTCAGCCTTTCTTTGTCGAAAGTTAATAAACTTTCTTGGTCCAGGATTTGCCAGAACTTCCTGGCAGTTAAGTTAATTTCCACTCGCGCGCACATGCATATGCATGCACGCACACATGTGTACACACACACACACACACTCACTTAGACTACACATGCATGCACACAGAGTGAGAGACACGTATGGAGGTATATACACATTTTCAGACCAAAATGTATCTGCTTGGCTACCCCTTTAAAGATGAGGTGTATCTATTATGACAAAAAGAGCTGGCTATGCTATGGACAGAGACAGGGTCACACTCCGAGCATCGCTTTTCAGCACCTTCCTCCAAACTCTGCCAGATTTGGTTACGCCACTGAAGGGGCACTCTTTATCTCCGCGCAGCTGTCCACCAACGCGGTCAGCACTCTCCGAAAGGTTTGGGTACTGATAAGACTGTGGAAGCAACCTAGCGCCCAAGCATGCACGTAAACATGAGACGCATCCACCCCGGGTATAAAAAAAAGTTCCATCTCGATTTAAACGATTTTGGTTTATTTGAGCTGGCGTAAGCAACATAGTCAGTTATAAAACAAACGTCTGATATCATTTCAGTTGTTTGTAACAAACTTACTACTGTTTGAGCACCAACAAAAAGCTGCTTGTTAACTGACAGTTTTGTGGACCCTGTGGCGTAACTAAATACAGCAGTGGTTGAAGGAAGGATGTCGTAAACCAGTGCTTGGAGTTTGAGACAGGGTAGGTGTGTCTTCAACTAGTTGCAGATTCTGTGTCCCTGGGCAGCAGGAGGTCCAAGCACTGTTCTTGTCTTTGTTCCAGGCTTGTCCCCAGACTTACAGTCCATGGAGCAGATCCGGAGAATCATGCGACCAACAGACGTTCCAGACACAGGTCAGCGCTTCCACCCCTCCTTGCCCCTAGGGCTGGCTGGCAGTTGCCTACCTGACACTTTAGTTTTGACAGCATGGCTGGCAGGCACCAGACAGACCCAAATGTAGTGCATTTCTTTTTTTTCTTTCTTTTTTAATTCAGCAGGGTTCGCACAGTCTTTGAAGGTCTTTGAAAGTTTGGGAAAAATGGAATGCACTTTTCAAGGCCTTGAAAGTTTGAAAACTGAGTGGGGTTTGTGAAAGTTTGTGAATTTTGTGGTCTTCAGAGCACTAGGGAAAATCTATCAGGTTATCAGTCATAAACTGCATTTCCCAAGACCGAACAGTAGTTAAAAAAAAGAAGAATTACTGTGCCAAATCACAAAGAACGCACTTCCTATCAGTTTTGAGTGATAGAGTATGTTAGCCATTGGCTACAGTAACTTGAGTAAGGGTGGCGCCCCTTTACCAGATGTGCAGAAGAGTTGCATATCTTTGCATTGCTTTTCTATGCCATATTGTAGGCATCATACCAGGTTTTGCATTTTCAGCTACGTTTGGCTCATGAAAAAGGTTTGTGAAAAGTTTTTGAATTTTGAAAGGATTTTTCTGTATGAACCCTAAATTGGCTGACATTACATGCTTACAAATAGAATAGTCAGGTCATTTTGGTGTGTAATGGTGGTCAGGTTCTTCGTTCTTATGGCCTGGATGGATGCAAGGCAGATATTTTCTGCTTAAGAACCACATGCATATTTCATGGCACAAACCTACGATGGTTTGTTTCTACACATTTGTTCTTGCCTGGCAATAAAATCTCCATACGCACAAACAGTTAAAGGCTAGCTGACTATCGTTTGGTCTCCATGTGCATAGCAAGTAGACATGGCTCTGGAGTAACCTCATAGCAGACAGCTCACAAGTCAATGTGCTTGAAGTGAAGAAAATGATTACTGATCTGGATTTTCATTGTGATAAAAATGATTCAGATGATAATGCCTGTGCAGCAATAATTTTGCTCAGTGGTAAGCAGAAATGGTGATGCAGGACAAAATATTGTTTGTCCAACAGGGACAGCATCATTTGGAAATGATGGCTGCAGCTGCCTTCTTACTGGCTAATGCCAGGAAATATAGCTGGTTAAGCCAGGAAAAATAGCTGGTTAGTCCATGAAATACAGCTGGTTAGGCCGGGAAATATAGCTGGTTAGACCAAGGAAAATAGCTGGTTAGGCCAGGAAATATAGCTGGTTAGGCCAGGGAATATAGCTGGTTAGGCCAGGAAATATTGCTGGTTAGGCCAGGAAATATAGCTGGTTAGGCCAGGGAATATAGCTGGTTAGGCCAGGGAATGTAGCTGGTTAGGCCAGAAAGTATAGCTGGTTAGGCCAGGGAATATAGCTGGTTAGGTCAGGGAATAAAGCTGGTTAGGCCAGAAAGTATAGCTGGTTAGGCCAGGAATATAGTTGGTTAGGCCAGGGAATATAGCTGGTTAGGCCAGGGAATAAAGCTGGTTAGGCCAGAAAGTATAGCTGGTTAGGCCAGGAATATAGTTGGTTAGGCTAGGGAAAATAGATGGTTAGGCCAGGGAAAAGTAGAGTGCACAAGTATCCAGAAAACATTTGGCAAAACGTGTCTGGCTGTGTATGCCATGAAGTGTTTTTCAAAGCACCTCCTGCACTGCCATGAAGTGTTTGCAGGCCCGCAAGCCCTATTTCCACCCTGGAAACTGGAGTGTGTGGAGTCTTGGTATTGTCTGGCTGTACAATATGACTACAAAACATAGGACTTTTCAGGGCAAGCCCCTATTTCAAGTGACAAAAAAACTTATCTAGTTTCAGTTGTTGTGTGTTCCGAATCTTTTATTTTTATTTTTACCATAGCCTGTTTTCCTCATCATGGGAAATTTTGAGGTTACATCACATTCCTGTTGTGAATATGAGCCACCATGAGTGTTACTGTTAGCTGTTCTTCTGTCAAAGCGATGCGGTTATTTTCATTTGAGCTCTCACATGTGCCTGGAAAAGCAATGGCCTCTTGATGGTTGTTATGTTGTTGCAGGGTTGTTGTGTGACTTGCTGTGGTCAGACCCAGACAATGGACTTGATGGTTTTGATGTTGTTGCAGGGTTGTTGTGTGACTTGCTGTGGTCAGACCCAGACAATGGACTTGATGGTTTTGATGTTGTTGCAGGGTTGTTGTGTGACTTGCTGTGGTCAGACCCAGACAATGGACTTGATGGTTTTGATGTTGTTGCAGGGTTGTTGTGTGACTTGCTGTGGTCAGACCCAGACAATGGACTTGATGGTTTTGATGTTGTTGCAGGGTTGTTGTGTGACTTGCTGTGGTCAGACCCAGACAAGGATGTACAGGGCTGGGGTGAAAATGACAGAGGAGTGTCCTTCACCTTTGGGGCAGATGTGGTCAGCAAGTTCCTCAACCGGCATGACCTTGACCTCATTACCAGGGCACACCAAGTATGTGGCCTGTCGATCAGCTTCATTGATGATAGATTGCAAATATGATTGAAATTACTAATCAGGTGGTGGATGCTTGGTGTAGTATGAAGCAAAAGAAAAATGCTGATTATTTAAAGGTACTAGACTTCTTGAAACAGGTTTCATCCAACAGGTAGAAGAGGGGAAAAAACCCACAGGAAACACCCATAGAAAGAAGGATTTTATTATAAAATGGTCCCTTGGCTTTCTGTTCAGTTTTTGTCATGAGCGATGGATCAGCAGTACACAGCAGCATCAAGTGATGCAGTGTCCTACCTTGCCAGTGTTGCACCCACTGCTTCTTTGGTGATGGGCAGGAAAGGTGCCTGCTCCCATGCCGGAGGGGCAAGGTCAAAAGGCCATGGGTCGCCATTAGGCCAGCTGTGACACTTGGTGGTGCTTTTCTAAAATACCACACAAGGATTCAAAATTTGAAATATCAATAGGCATTTGAAAACAAAAGCCTATATTTTAAGTTTTTATTTGATCACTTCTGTCTCCTCAACACAAGATCTGTTTTGAGAAGACTAGTTCCTTTAACTGCCACTGCTATGTGCCCCAGAGTTGTGCCTGTGGTGCTGTACTTAACATGTTTGGATGTTTGAATGTCCCTGCTGCCAAAATCCTCATGTACAATTGCAATCAGAAACTTTGAATGATCATTATGATGGCTTTATGAAATTACAAGAAAAGCTGATCTAGAATTGATCCAATACTTTCATTTATCCCTACCCAGCTCTAATATTTCATTGATAAATATGAACAATCCAGGCGAAACTGTTGTGTGATAGATATGAACAATCTGTGCTAAGCTGTTGGGTGGTAAATATGAACAGTCTCTGCTAAATTCTTGGGTGATATGAACTATCTAGGCTAAACTGTTGGGTGATAAAGATGAACTATCCATGCTAAACTGATGGGTGATAAATATGAACAGTCCATGCTAAACTGTTAGGTAGTAAATATGAACAATCTGTGCTAAACTGTTGGGTGATAAAGATGAACTATCCATGCTAAACTGATGGGTGATAAATATGAACAATCTGTGCTAAACTGTTGGGTGATAAATATGAACAATCCATGCTAAGCTGTTGGGTGATAAATATGAACAATCCATGCTAAACTGTTGGGTGATAAATATGAATGATCTGTGCTAAGCTGTTGGGTGATAAATATGAATGATCTGTGCTAAGCTGTTGGGTGATAAATATGAATGATCTGTGCTAAGCTGTTGGGTGATAAATATGAATGATCTGTGCTAAGCTGTTGGGTGATAAATATGAATGATCTGTGCTAAGCTGTTGGGCAGGTTCATGCCCCTCAGTCAAACTACAGTCTCTGCATTGTAGGTGTATGTTGATCAAATGAATTGAGTAACAAATCCGTTGAAAGTGAGTCATCTGAGCTTTTATTCTTCTGGTTTGATAGTCAGATAAAGAAATATAAATTCAGAAAAGGACTGTGTTTCTTTTCTATAGTACACATCCGATACTCATTCCTTTAAAAAATATTTTATTTTTGAAGCCGTGGCCTGACTAGAAAAATGTGTGGCCATCAAACACGAGGCAGTGTGGGATCTACTCAGTACTGTGTTGTGCAATTTAAACTCTTCAAATTGTGACAGATTACTGAAGAGATATGTTGCTGATACAGTGAGCAAGATGCACTGTATTTTTGCAGGTTGTTGAAGATGGCTACGAGTTCTTTGCCAAGCGACAGCTGGTCACTTTGTTCTCAGCCCCCAACTACTGTGGGGAGTTTGACAATGCAGGAGGCATGATGTCTGTTGATGAAACGCTCATGTGCTCTTTTCAGGTCAGTAGTCATTGCTTGTTGTGTGATGCAGGAAAACTCTCATGTGCTCTTTTCAGGTAGTTAGTCATTGCTTGTTGTGATGCAGGAAAACTCTCATGTGCTCTTTTCAGGTAGTTAGTCATTGCTTGTTGTGTGATGCAGGAAAACTCTCATGTGCTCTTTTAAGGTAATTCATCATTGTTTGTTGCATGGTGTAGGAAAAGAACAAAAATTTAACATTTTGACTGAAAGGCCACCTTCATTTCAACACCTTTTTCACTCCTCTGAGAAACATGTCAGTTTCATTTCTCTGCTGCTGCACTGTTCAGTTGGTTTTGTTTCTTGTTCTGCTGTGTTTAACCCGTTGGGTTGTGGTTTGGATGGATGTCTTTGTCAGTGGTACAGATACTCACCTGCTATTTGGTTGACTGATATTATTATTTTTCCATTTGATTCATGAATCATTGCTTGCTCTTAGTACGTTTTTCCCCGGACCAGGTTCTGACTTTTCCATACAAATTGCAGTGCATGTATTTCAAAGAAATATAACTTGACACATTGTGGACTATGCAAACACCTTATGATTGGCCTTTTCTCAGAAACTAGTTTGGTGAAATCTTTCAAATATTGCATGAAGATAACCCTATTTAAGTTGATGCATTCCAACTAGTTTGGTGACTGATCAAATCATAATAACATCACAGATGGGTTGGAAAGATGAAGCCAGGTTGTGTTTTCATGTCAAGTTCTGATTCAGCTGAGTTCCAGCTTTGTATGATTGTTGTACATACGGACTTGATCAGGTGCATGAAGTTCTGGCCATCAAGGCAGTTTTACATCTGTGTCAAACTGATTCGCTTCTTGCCTCAGCTGTCGGCATAGCTGTGTTTTCTCAAATGCTGTTCAAGCAAGGGCTTGGAAAAAACATATGACAGTAACCCCTGTTGAACTTTATGCATTCAGTCTAGTTTTGGTCACCGTGACTCATTTTCATGGTGGCACTAGAGGGGAAAAAAAGAAAAAAAAGGTTTTCCTGTTTTAAATGTGTTGACTAAGCATTTCTTGTTATCATGCTGGATCTTGTGTAAAGACATTAAAACTGCCACTCAAGAAATTGAAGTCCATTCTCAGGACTGCAGACCTTGTTCATGGGGGGGGGGGGGGGGGGTACTCTATTCTTTTCCTGTTTATTATGTGCCAGTTACTGTCTGGGTTTGCAGATCCTGAAGCCATCCGAGAAGAAAGCCAAGTACCAGTATGGAGGATTGAACTCTGGACGCCCCATCACCCCACCAAGAGGCGGTGGCCCTCCCAAGAAGAAATGATCTGTGTCACATATTGTCCATTTGTTGTTTCTGTAATCTGTTCGTTAGTGGTCGCTGCAAGTGCTTTGTCCATTGTTTGTCCAGCCAATTTTGCCCAGCCCATTTCTGTTTGTGGGACATTTTTGTCACATCATGTCGTTTGTATTGTTCCTCATAGAGTTGTACCCTAGAGGTTTTGTTTGTGTGAGAAACAAGGGTCATGAACAGTCTGACATATCGCTGTGTGTAACACACCCAGTTTCAGCTTTGTCACGTGTGGCATGTTTCACTTGATAGTGGTAAACACAGGTTTGTTTCTTATTGCCGAGGTTTTGTTTCGGGGGAGTAACTTTGTATGGGGTGCGGGGGTTCTTGGTTTAACGTTCTCAACTGCCTGTGAAGCTGTTTAATTATTACCTTTCTCTGGGCCAGGGACCACCATTTGTCTCCCTTTCCAAAAAGTGGTATTTTGACTGGCTTTGATTTTGTGTGATAATTATTATTATATCATTAACATGAGTATATCTTCTTCTTTTTTTAAACCTCTATTTTGTCTGCTGCTCTTTTTGTTTCTTTTTCTTTCTGTAAATTGTCAGTCTGTGGTATCACCGCGCATGCTGCCAACAGCCCAGATATCCTGCCAGGGGTTTCAAAACATTCGTCTTTTTTCTTCTTTCTTCTCTCTGCAACTGGCCTTTAGCCAGAGCTGGATGAGAGTTTGGGTGTATAGCAGTTTCCCTGGCTTCTACCTGAAGATTTGTAGGCACGTGCACAACTGTACAGTACAGCCAGCCGTGTTTTGACTCGAGCAGTAGGTGAAATGGTTAAAGAAAGAATTAAAAGTAGAAACAAAAAGGTTAACTTAGGCAGGGTTTGCAGTGACTGTCTGTCTCTAGCTGAGGTTCCTTGCTCAAACTGTGCAGACACTGGTCTGGCTTTGCTTGCTTTTACTGGTGTATTTGTAGAGGCAACTATACAGCTGCCGCTTTATCGTTTTGTATGAATCTTCTTTTTCCATATACATTTCTCTCAGTGTCAGTGTGTGTGTGTGTGTGTGTGTGTGTGTGTGTGTGTGTGTGTGTGTGTGTGTGCCTTCATCTCTGAGGTGCTGCACATTTCAAGAGCTGTATCAAGAACCTTGAACTTGATGTAATTGATAGACAAAGCAGCATGGTTCCACTTTGACTTTAAACATTTTTTTTTAAAACATAGGTTCCAGTAGTCTGTTTAATTAAAAGTAAAACATTTTGGTGTATATTTCAAAGACTTCTCTTTCACGAATGACTTGTATGAAAATTGAAAATATGGACAGTTGCTGTTTGTCATTACAGTGGTACTTTCAAAATGTTTGAAGTGGTAAAGCTACGTAACCAGCAAAACCATTGCTTGTTCCCTGTGTGTTGTCTTGCAGATGAAATGGGGATTGGAAATGGCCCAAAAAGTTTATTATCAGCTTGTGACGACTTGCAGGGCTGTGTGTGTGTGTGTGTTGGGGGGGGGGGGGGGGGGGGGTAGTTGGTTCCAGACCTGGAGTGGTTCTGACCAAGTGAAATGATCACCAGTCTTAGAGGATTAGGGTTTGAATCCCCATAAGAGGTGCAGGTCTTGTATTTACACTGGTTGTGCGGGTTTCTGTGTGTGTGTGTGTTTAAGATCCCTGTACTCCCGTTTGCTCCCCCTGTTACCTGTACTTTCAACATTTCTCAGTTCTCAGTGCTATAATTGCTGACAACGGTACAGATGTGAACAGCTGGGTCCCAACGCGTACGTGGAGTAGCCCCAGGAGGCAGCAGACTTCAACACTGCTGCTCTGTGGTGCTTTCAGTGACCCAGAAAACACTGAGATCCAGGTGCTGATCACTCAGATTGTTAGCTGTGAAGACAGGGTTGTTATCACGCAAACATGGTCACTCCTGGTTTACCACAGGAGTAACTCTGCCATCTTAAACAGGCAGTGCTTCTTGTTGCTCTGGTGTTTTGTTGTACTGCCGTCTTAAACAGGCAGTGCTTCTTGTTGCTCTGGTGTTTTGTTGTACTGCCGTCTTAAACAGGCAGTGCTTCTTGTTGCTCTGGTGTTTTGTTGGACTGCCGTAATGGTCATTCACCAACGTTCCAGGGAGGTTTTCCCATGAAATATGCAGGCACTCTTTACTTTTAAGTCACACACAAGCACAAACATCTTGTGAACTTATTCTCTGATGTGCTTTGAAAATGACATTGGAACTTTTTTTTTTAAAGGCAACTTTGGGGAAACTTGTGAGAGTGGAGCTGGAGTACATGTATTCAAGCGGACTGTGTGAACGTGTAGATAGCCTCCTCACCTGGGCTGGACTGAACTGAATGACTTGAAGAGGGCCTTAACATGGGGAGGCTGCCCATTTTGTATGAAGTTGTCACAGCTGTGGATGCTGTACCTGTTTTTTTCTCTTTAAAAAAAAAAAAAGGGGGAGATAGTTTATTTCTGTTGTTAGTGTAACGTTGAAACTGGTTGTCCTTTTTACTGTCAAATGTTTCCCTCTCATGTTCACAGGTTGTTTAGTAATTGTGGCTGGCATTTTTTGGTTTGCCTCGTGAAGTTTTTGTATGTTTATTATTTATTTACAGTTTTTATAACTCATACCCCATGCTTTTCAACGAAATGCACCCACCCCCCCTCCCCCCCGCCACCACATGACTCAGAAATGTGTTATGTTTTGATTTGTGGTGTTGCGCCACACTCTGCATTAAATCATTATAGACTGCTGCAAGTTATTGATGATGCTGCTACACGTAGGTGTGCTTCTTACTGTCGTCTGTATGCATGAATGAGGCTCTGCTTCGCATTGTTGTTGGTAACATGAAAGAGTCATGAATGAGGCTCTGCTTCTCATTGTTGTGGGTAGCATGAATGAGGCTGTCCTTGTTGTTGTTGTTGGTAGCATGAATGAGGCATGAGTGAGGCTCTGCTTCTTGTTGTTGTTGGTAGCATGACTGAGGCTCTCCTTGTTGTTGGTAGCATGAATGAGGCATGAGTGAGGCTCTGCTTCTCGTTGTTGTTGGTAGCATGAATGAGGCATGAATGATGGAATTCCAGTATCACTGCATCTCTTTCCATGAACGTGAACCAGAGAAGTGAGATGTGTGTGACAGATGTTTAATATGGGCACTGCTGTCTGCAGTGTGACAGGTGTTTAATATGGGCACTGCTGTCTGCAGTGTGACAGGTGTTTAATATGGGCACTGCTGTCTGCAGTGTGCAACTCGGTGCTCAAATGGCGAGTTTTTGTAAGGATAACACCGTTAAGCTGGAATACCACCTGATGTTCAACATTCTGAACACTAAGACCATTAGGCTAAAAAGTCGAGGTAAAAAAGAAAGGGCCAGCATGCTGATGAAAACTTTGTGTTTTGTGAGTGTGAGGGAGTTAGGTAATGTGTGACAAGGCGCTGCCATAGCGTTACTGTGATAAAGTGCATAAGGTGAAATGACACAGTCATTCCCTGGCTGACTTGTTCCCCAGACTTCACCCAGTCTGCTCTTTGCTTGGGGATCTGTCCTAGCGTTGAACAAAAATGATTTTCTTTTTAATTCACCTATGAAAGAGGCTGACACCCCCGGGCCCCCACCCCCACCCCCATTTGACAGCTTCTTGTCACTGACACATGCACTGTGTTCCTGATGACATTCACTGTCATGACCGACAAAACACACTTGTACAGAGTCGTGCTGCGGTGAAAGGGCAAAACAATTGTGTACAAATGAAAAGGCTGCTCAACTCTTTGGTGCTTTACTTGGCTGGCAAGCAGACGGATCCCGGTTTGGGACGTGTGTCTGCCCGCCTTTCTCTTTCCACAATTGTGCTGTGGGCAACGCTGCCTCAGTGACTGACTGTGCCCTGGGCAGTGAATGACGGACACTACAGCCACTCGCCTCACACAGTCCTTGTGATGGTCACGGTGTCGCATCTGGACTTCAGTCCCAGCCACCGCATTCACAAAGGCTTCTGCGTCCTTAAGCGTTGATTTAGAAAAGCAGTCTGTTTGTGTATCATTATTATTTGGGGAAGGGGGAAGGAGGTTGCCAAGGTTTTGTTCTTGTGTGCTGAAAGAAAAGGTACCATTTTTAATCTCATTTTTAAACAGACTATGCAGATTTTGTGGATTGAACTGAAAGCGGAGAAGAAAGCTGCAGCTTTTGGCGTAGCCAGGCTTTTCAGTGTGTGTTTATGCCAGCCCTCTAATGCTGGCCTTGTGCTGTGTGTGGTCTGTATGCCAGCCTTAGAGCGCTGGCCTTGTGCTGTGTGTGGTCTGTATGCCAGCCTTAGAGCGCCGGCCTTGTGCTGTGTGTGGTCCGTATGCCAGCCTTAGAATGCTGGCCTTGTGCTGTGTGTAAAGTGCCCGCGATGTGGAAGTAAAGGAGAATGGATGATGGATTGTGTCTAATGGGATGCTCTTGAACAAATTCCTTGATGGTGAAAAGCTGGGTAAGACAAACTGATTCTGATGGTCTTACTGTGCTCTCTTCAGCGCTTTCAGGATTTTTTTGATTTTTTTTTGCGCTGTGCAGAAGTGTCTTATTATTATTCCTCGTATTATTATTATTATGACTTGTTTCCTTGCAGTTTTTTCTTTTAACCTAATATCAAACAAGAATGTGAAGAAGACGTTTTGGCGACTGCTCTCAGCCACTTTTCTTGTCCGCAGTGCTGTGTGAAAACATGCCGCTTTTTTTTCTTCCATTGTGCAAATGTATCACCTTTTTGTGGAGGGCAGAGGGGTATTTTCATGTTGAGCTTGATGAATCTATGCATTTTTTTTCTCCGCAATTTTACTTGTTGACATGGATGACTGTTGCCAACTGTTTACACTGAATGTTGTTTAGCGATGCAGGATGCTGCCTCAGTATTGTGAGCTTTTGTAAGATGCTACAGTGTAAGAGGAAAGCTTTGCACAGGATCCCAGCGGTGGGTGTGGCAGGTGGAAGGGGGGCTGTTGTAGCAGTGATGTGACACGGTGCTGTGTGGTCTGCCTGCACCCTCACACTGAACACGTGCAACACAGGCCGCTCATGGCAGGGATTCTAGGGGTCTCCAGGCAGTACCAGGAGCCTCTTAGCAATCACTGTTACTCTTTGAAGGCCACTGTTCCTGCCACCGTTTCCTGGTTCTGTGTACAGGAGCCCCTCTGTAGGGACTCTTATGAGCACTTTTCCTGCGACCGTTTCCTGGTTCTGTGTACAGGAGCCCCTCTGTAGGGACTCTTATGGCTACTGTTCCTGCGACCGTTTCCTGGTTCTGTGTACAGGAGCCTCTCTGTAGGGACTCTTATGGCTACTGTTCCTGCGACCGTTTCCTGGTTCTGTGTACAGGAGTCCCTCTGTAGGGACTCTTACGACCACTTTTTGTGAAATCTTTCCCTTCTGTGTGCACCCAGCACAAAAATGGTATCACCTTTTTGTAACATTTTCCTGTCTGTGCACTTCACAAAACTGAGATCACCTTTTTGTGAAATTTCCCTGTTCCATGTGCACACTTCACAAGGATGGCCTCGGTCCTATTTTGACAAGCACTTGTTGTGAAACCTTTCCCTTCTGCTCTAACTATCCCTTCGCCAAGGACGACCCCCATCCGAGACCATTTTTGTTGATCTTTAATGTGCCCTTAAAACCGGGGTTCTGCTGTACTTAAGAAGTATGAAAACCTTTATCCCTTTGTTAACGTCATTTTGGTGTTTGTTCAACTGCTGTTGACTTTGTAATGTATATATATATATGGTATTTACTGCACCGGTAGCGACTAAAAGTATCTTGTGTAGAATGATTCACTGCATGGAGAGAGGAGCACAACTTGACGAACAGACTGTGTAGTTGTCAGTATCATGCATGCTTTTTGCAAGCTTTCATAACTCCATCAGTTTGTGTTTGATGTGAAATTAGTTGAATGTACGCATAGTTATTTTAAATGTTGCCTACTTTGCCTGTTTCCTCAAGTTGATTAGTTAACTTCTTGTTTGTTGTTCCACTTAGGTCGATGGAGACGTGTACCCCCCAGTTTTATACGATGCTGAAATATCTGTCATTTCATTGTCACTGCCATTAATGAAACCTGCCTTCTCAGAACACGTTTGTCTGGTAACAGACCGAAGAGATCCACTCAGTGATGCAAAAGTTGAAAGTACCGAGTTTGTCTCCAGATACCCTGTTGGTTGTCTGCTGAATTTAGAGACCAGGTTTTGAGAGTGAGGATGAGTGAAACCAGATGGGTAAGCACCGTCATGGCTCATGTGCCACATGCTGCTGCTGCTTTGGTGTTTGGCGTTGAGCGGTGCCAGCACACCCGGTGTCTGTCAGATCAGTGTCTGCACTGAAAAGACTCTGAAATCGATAGGAGACAAAATCCTGTCTTCATTTATTTTCTTAGTTTGGATCTCTTCTACATGTTGGACAGCGTATGTTTTGAGAAGGTTAGTTCCTTTAAGTACACGTAACACGCCATACACAGGCACGCACGCACTCACTCTGTCGTGTGAAAACTGTACATATGACGGAAGTAAGTTGCCTTACTTTTTGTGAAGCGTGTACAAAGGATAACTTAATTCTCTGCTGTTCCACTTTTCACATTCAAAACTTTCAAGTAATGTATCAAAAGAAAAATTGGTTGATTGAGAAAACCAGCATAAAAAATATGACAGTCAATGTTTTGCATTGTTTTTATTTGTTTGCTCTCTCTCTCTCTCTCACCGCAAAGGTTGACTGGGCGTAAAACACCAAGTTACTTGCTTTCTCTCTCTCTCTCTCTCTCTCTCTCTCTCTCTCTCTCTCTCTCTCTCTCTCTCTCTAACACTCACACACACCACTGTCAAATCTGAACGATAACCTCTGTTAGTTTTGACCAGTGCATACCAGTTGCGTGGCTTTGGCCCGATATGTGAAGTGACAATGAAAGACGTACATTATTCCCTCTTTGGATATAGGTCATCAGAGCAATTGCTGTACTTCTTGGTCTGTCCAAAGGACTAGGTGCTGAGTCCCTTACCCTCATACTATGGGGAGATGGGGAAGGGAATACGGTTACTGCCTGCATTGATATTCAAACTAGCAACTTCTCAATCCTCAGTCTTAGCCACTGAACCGCATCCTCCATTGCATCGCCCTGGAGTTCAGCTATGACAGCAGGTTTTCATGACACCTTGATATTAAACTGAGAGTGCATGCACACTCCTCTCTCACACAAACACTCTCTCTCTCTTACTCGCACTCACCACACACACACACACACACTCTCTCTCTCACACACACACACATCTCTCTCTCTCTCTCTCTCACTCTCACACACACACACACACAAGCGCATGCACATTTTATTAAGAATTTATTGCACGAATCACACAAACTGTATTCATTAACCCTTTCAATCACAAATAGCACCTGCTTTGTAGATAAATGTTTTGCCACTTGCGAAAACAGATCATGCAGTAGCAGTAAAGGGTTAGCTAACTGATCACAGCAAGCAATCACATTACCGGTATTGAGCAGCAAGAATTAAAACAAATTTCCGGCTGATCGTCTGAAACAGCAGTCTAATGATGTAGCCATAAGTGAACTTAAAGAGTACATAATTTTGAGAAACAGTATTTATTTGTGGAACCTCAGTTGTAAGAGTTGTCTGACAGAGACACGAGGCTGCATATAAATCCACAGTGAAGCACAGCTGGTAATATTTGTAAATAATATGGGTATATTTCACCTAAAGCAAAAAAACTAAAAGCATACAAATATCACTAGTACTACTGGTACACACAAGCTTGCATACACTGCATCATGTAACAATAGTTTGATGTGAGTGAGTTATAGCTTGATTTAATGATTTTTCAGTTATCTCAGGATGTGATTGTCTGAAAATCTTTAGCAAAAATCTTATCCCCAAAGAACACATTCGATATTTCTTCAGAGTTTTTATGAAGGCAGAACAGTGGAATGTAAGATTAAAAAAATGTTTAAAGCTAACCAAAAACTTCAGCAAAAGTTTTATCCCCAAAGAACACGTTTGATATTTTCTTTAAATATACTTTTTATGCAGGCAGACCAGTGGATTGTAACGTTAAAAATGTCCAACCGTAACCAGAAACCGCAGAGCTGACATTGCTGCAGTCATAGAGCGCTGTGGCCGACTTCACGATGCAGCAGTAGGTGTTGCGATTCCTCGACTGGGGCAAGTCCCTCGGACAGTGGCGTGTGATGGATAGCTTAAGAAAGAAGCTGCATGGATAGTGTGGTCTGCGTGTCTGTTGTCACCGTGCCCTGGTGCTGTAGCAGCGATACGACCAGGCTGGCAGCAGTTTAATCACAGTCTCTTGGGCAGGCGTCAAATGTACAGCATCTGCAATGGAATCGTTGGTGTCAGTGCGCGTCAAGATACAAGACAACTTGGGCAAAACACCGGCCTCGGCAGCTTCATGCAATGGCCTGATCTGAATAATCATGACAAATTATGAAATAAGATTTGATGAATTTACAAGACAATCGGATCATAAATTTGTCAATTAACTACTTTATTTTCATATTGACAATGTTACACGGGGAGGGGTGCTGATTATACCGACATTGTGGGAAAGTGTGGGAGGGTGTGCTGATTATACCGACATTGTGAGAAAGTGTGGGAGGGTGTGCTGATTATACCGACATTGTGGGAAAGTGGGAGGGTGTGCTGATTATACCGACATTGTGGGAAAGTGGGAGGGTGTGCTGATTATACCGACATTTGGGGGGGAGGGTGTGCTGATTATACCGACATTGTGGGAAAGTGTGGGAGGGTGTGCTGATTATACCAACATTGTGGGGAAAGTGTGGGAGGGTGTGCTGATTATACCGACATTGTGGGAAAGTCTGATTATATCGACATTGTGGGGAAAGTGTGGGAGGGTGTGCTGATTATACCGACATTGTGGGGAAAGTGTGGGAGGGTGTGCTGATTATGCCGACATTGTGGGAAAGTGTGGGAGGGTGTGGTCATCATGACCGTGACGCGGTGGTCCACGTGTCTGGCCTTACTGGCAGTTGGGAAGCAGGACGGCAGGAAGCGCAGACCCGAGGCTCAGTAGAACTCGGGCTCAAAGTAGTCGCAGCCGCCGCTGAGGTAGATGTGGCAGATGCGGTCCGGGTTGATGCGGTGGTTGAAATCCAGGTAGCGCCGGTGATTCACAAACACCTGCCGCCCGCAAGCAAAACGTACTGATTACTGTAAAGATCAAAACTGCCAACCTCATTTGTCGCGGCCATCATCTGGTGAACTTGGAATAGTACAAAGAAGTTTAATATGAATTACCATTATTTCCCACTGCACCCATCGGGTAAAGTTGAAGCTCACTTCTGATATATGTTTTGCTGTTTGCCTTCACGGATGATTAATCCAGAATGCGGAAAATTACTGCAGTGAGTTACAAG
>JABMCL010000436.1:27500-35000 GCA_018857735.1 Alviniconcha marisindica | reverse complement strand
CAAGCAGCCATATAAAAACGGCAGCTCTGATGCTGCCGTTACCGACAGTTTCACACCACCGAGGAGAAAACGAACAGCACCGTCCCACGAACCACTGCAGACCACAAATTATTAAAGAAAATGTGCATTCACGCATCATGCGCTGTCCAATCGGCTTCGAGTTTTCGGCGTCATGCGCGTTGCATTGTTGGTGAAACAATGGAGAGTCCCGCCCTTAAAAAAGTAAACATAAGCAGTTTGCTATTTTGGAGCCTTTTGACGACCCGCGCATGTGAAACAAGAACCAGATTTATGGACTCTTTAGCTAATCTGGACACAAGGCTATCCGCCTTGAACTTTATTTGGTCACTGTGCATACAGGCCTTAGCCAATATAATAGTACATCCATGGATATAGGGCCATGAGTATATCTGTGTAAAGCTGTAAACTGGTGCATGGTTGTATGGTGTACACAGAACGTGCGTCGAGACGGCAGCAGTTTCACCTGACGCCAGCCAGGTAGGCCTGACAAGTAAAGGCTGTAGGCCAGTTCGTTGTCTATTCAACCCGCGCCGTGTAAAAGCTACAGTCACTCATTGTGGGTCTGCTCGGATGCAGAGAACGGCGCCATCGTTGCCATTGCGAAACGCTTAGGGTTCATCTCACGATGAGTGTTCATGTAAATACAACTAAAAAATGTCCGTGGTTGACGTCACGCGCAGCTCGCACACAACGACACCGGCATTCCCTGCGCGCATGACCGGAAGTCTGCAGTCCACCCAGACACTGTGACGACTGTCGACGCGGCGTTCAATAGTGCTGTGGCACTGATTATTGAAAACGTGTCCACTGAACGACGTCCTTCCCAGACTTGCCAGTATAGCTTTTTTTTCTTCTCCTTCTTTCTTTTCTTTTTTGTCAGAACAGAGTGCGTGCGTGCGTGCCGACATACGTGCGCGCGCGCGCGTGTGTGTGTTTGCCGTATGTGTGTGTGTGAGTGAGTGAGTAAGACAGACAGGCAGGCAGACAGAGAGAGAGAGAGACAGCGAGAGACAGACAGAGAGAGAGAAACACGTAGAGACAGACAGACAGACAGAGACGGAGAGAGAAAAACAGAGAGAGAGAGAGAGTGTGTGTGTGTGTGTGTGTGTGTGTGTGTGTGTGTGTGTGTGTGGTGTGTGTGTGTGTGTGTGTCAGTGTGACAGGATGTATTGCAGGTACGAACTCGTGTCGACTAGGGCTGACACATAGTGAAGACTGCCCATGCCAGACAGGACCACAGTCCCCAGACCTGTTCTACAGTTCTGCCCCCAGTCAAAGAATTAAGAAGGCAGCAGGGGCCCCACGGACCAACGCTGCGAGAAGAGCCGTGAGGCAACATGGAGGACCTTCCGACAACTACAACCTACCTCTACACCACAGGACTCACCACGTGGGGAAAGAATAAAAAAGCATAAAGAAGAACAAGAAGAATAAAAAGAGCAAAGATGAACAAGGAGGAGAAGAATAAAAAGCATAAAGAAGAACACTGAGGAGAAGAATAAAAAGAGTAAAGAAGAACAAGGAGAGGAAGAATAAAAAGAATAAAGAAGAACAAGGAGAGAGAATAAAAAGAATAAAGAAGAACAAGGAGAGGAATAAAAAGACTAAAGAAGAAGAAGAATAACAAGAATAAAGAAGAACAAGGAGAGGAATAAAAAGACTAAAGAAGAAGAAGAATAACAAGAATAAAGAAGAACAAGAGGAACAAAAAGAATAAAGAAGAACAAGGAGGAGAGGAATAAAAAGAATAAAGAAGAAGAAGAATAAAAAGAACTAAAGGAGGAGAAGAATAAAAAGAATAAAGAAGAACCAGGAAAAGAAGAATAAAAAGAAGAAAGAAGAACAAGACGAATAAAAAGACTAAAGAAGAAGAAGGAGGAGAAGAATACAAAGAGTAAAGAAGAAGGAGGAGAAGAATAAAAAGAAGAAAGAAGAACCAGAAGAATAAAAAGACTAAAGAACATGGAGGAGAAGAATAGAAAGAAGAAAGAACAAGGAAGAGAAGAAGAAAACGAAGAAAGAAGAACCAGAAGAAGAAAAAGACTAAAGAACATGGAGGAGAAGAATAAAAAAGAAGAAAGAACAAGGAAGAGAAGAAGAAAACGAAGAAAGAAGAACCAGAAGAAGAAAAAGACTAAAGACGAACAAGGAGGAGGAGGAGAGTAGGTTCAGCAGCCCAGCGCGAGGCGGAAAGGCAGAACGCCGCAAGCCAACAGGACTCACGTTGAACCGGCCCTCGGTGGCGATGAAGAAGGCGTCGAAGAACTCCCCGCGCTTGAAGGCGAAGTCGTTCTCAAAGCCGCGCTGCTCCTCGCCCCAGTCCCCGCCCAGCCTGGCGTTCAGCACCACGTCCTCCTCGTCCTGCCGAGGGTTGAAGTGGAACCCGATCGTCTCGCCCTCGCTGTCGCACTGGAAGTTCACCACGAACCTGCAACCGCCATAGCGGGACAGAAACATGACCGTTGCTGGCACTGCTGATAAAGGAGACGGTTGAAGTCAAGGCTGCAACCGCCACAACGGGGCAGAAACATGACCGTTGCTGGCACTGTTGTCTTCTGTTAATAAAGGAGACGGTTGAAGTCAAGGCTGCAACCGCCATAGCGGGGCAGAAACATGACCGTTGCTGGCACTGTTGTCATCTGTTAATAAAGAGACGGTTGAAGTTAAAGCTGCAACTACCATAGCGGGGCAGAAACATGACCGTTGCTGACACTGTTGCCATCTGTTGATAAAGGTGACGGTTGAAGTCAAGACTGGTTGTGTCAGTCTGCATCCACCATAGTGGAAGATGAACACGGACGTTGCTGTCTTTATCGATAAGGAACGTGACGGTTGAGGTGAAGGCAACCTGCGACCACCATAGTGGGGGATAAACACAGCTGTCACGTTATCAATAACGGTTGTGCTTACCCCCCGTTATTGGTAGCGTGACGGTTGGAGGATAAACACAAACCGTTATTGATAACGTGACGGTTGGAGGATAAACACAACGGTTATTGATAAAACGACAGTTGGAGGATAAACACAAACCGTTATTGATAACGTGATGGTTGGAGGATAAACACAAACCGTTATTGATAACGTGCTGGTTGGAGGATAAACACAAACCGTTATTGATAACGTGATGGTTGGAGGATAAACACAAACCGTTATTGATAAGGTGATGGTTGGAGGATAAACACAGCGGTTACTGATAGCACGAAGGCCGTGGTATAAATATAACCGTTATTAATAAGGTGAAGGCTGAAGTGAAGGCTGGTTCCGTCTCCGACAATGTCACACTGGGAGTTCAACCCAAACCAAACGTGTGACCGACACGATCACTGGAAAAGAAAAGAAAAGCAATCTGCCATCACAGTCAGAAAAGAGACGACGGCCTTTTTTCCGCACTGGCTGCCACGGCAGGTGAAGAAAGGACGATGCAGAAGGTCCATTTCCGCCACTGATCACGCCATCGCCTTCAGAAAGGAGATCGTCACGAGGGTCATTTCTCGCAACGAACTGCCCACAACTGTGAGTAAAGGTGAAAGAGGTCCACTTCTCGCCACACAGCGAAAGTGACCGATCACTGTTAGGATTAAGTCAGAGCTACATACCAACCACTATCACATAACAAATTCACACACACACACTCTCTCTCTCTCTCTCTCTCTCTCTCTCTCTCTCTCTCTCTCTCTCTCTCTCTCATTTTCTCCACACACACACACACACACACACACACACACACACACACACACACACAAAACTCACTCACACACACACACACACACACACACACACACACACACACACACACACACACACACACCACACACACACCATCTCTCTCATCTCTCCTCCTTCGTATCTCTACATACACAAACACACACACACACACTCTCTCTCTCTCTCACTACATACACACACAACACACACACACACACACACACACACACACACACACACACACACACACACACACACTCACACACACACACACAACACACTCACACACACACACACACACACACCACACACACACACACACACACACACACACACATGCGCCCTCTGTTCGTATGAGTCACCCGTCCACCGACCCACCTCTCAGCATCATCCTTGACCATTCCGCGCACCCGGACGGCCTGTCCGATCTTCAGTCCTCCAGGGAAGTGTCCGAAGAAAGGTGTTCGCTGCAAGTGGACCGGTCAACGCTCAGACATGTGTGTGTGTGTGTGTGTGTGTGTGTGTGTGTGTGTGTGTGTGTGTGTGTGTGTGTTGTGTGTGTGTGTGGAGTGAGTGTATGTGTGAGTGAGTGGTGTGTGGTGTGTGTGTGTGTGTGTGTGTGTGTGTGTGTGTGTGTGTGTGTGTGTGTGTGTATGGTGTGTGTGTGTGTGTTCGCGAGCGTGTGTTGTGCGTTTGTGTGTGTGTGTATGTGTGAGTGAGTGTGTGTGTGTGTGTGTGTGTGTGTGTGTGTGTGTGTGTGTGTGTGTGTGTGAACTGTTATTATGCTATGGAACCAGTTCAGGGTAGGCCTGGGATGCAGCCACTCCCTTTGCTGATCAAAACGTGCACCACTCCACACAAAAACACTTCAGCAATGTGCTGTACAAATAGCTACACCGCATCGCTGTTATTCCCTTCCCTCACCCGGAGCTCTGTGAATACGTTTTGGGTAGCAGATCAATGCCACGCCCACCTTCTGTCTTCAACAACCTATCTGCTAAACGAACGCAGCGCCCTCGTGTGGCATGCATTTTCAAAAGCAAAACAGACAAACCTCCCAACCTCCCAACGTATAATTATTGTGACGCACAAATCGACAGATGAGGCTCAATTATAAAAACCTATCGTCAAAGCCAGACTGCAGGCAGGCAGCCTACGAAAGTAACTGGATAGCACGGCCCGATCTGTGCATTCCTGGAGTGGAGCGAACGGAATGAGCAAAAGCTTCAGAACTCTCCCAGGGGACAAAGGTACTTTTCCACTGTCCTCTTCTATTCACAGCAATGCTTTCTTTCCACCCTTTCTAATTCAGGAGGCCATCTCTTTTCTCGGCAAAGACGGGAAGATAATGACACAGAAATGTCTGCTGAGAATTGATTGTTCAATGTTTCTCCGTCACGTAATAAAAGAGACAGTAAGGAGCTAAAACAGACCACATATTCCCGGAGTGTTCAACCCATCGCTTCTTGTTATCCACACACACACACACACACACACACACACACACACACACACACACACACACACACACACACACGCGCGCGCGCGCGAACACACACACACACACACACACACACACACACAGCCTCCCCCGCCCACATCAACCACCACTACCCCACCCTCTCCCTACCCTCACTGTCCCCACCCCATTATCAGCCCTCCCCCCCCCCCACCCCCACACACACACTCTCTCCCCATCCCCACTCTGACCCCCCCCCTCCCCCCACACACATCCTCTCCCACCCCAGTATCAGCCCCCTCCCCCCCACACACACTCTCCCCATCCCCACTGTGACCCCCCCCCTCCCCCCCACACACATCCTCTCCCCACCCCCACTATCACCCCCCCCCCCAGACACACACACACACCCTCTCCTACCCACCTGACCCCCCCCCCCACACACACACACACACATACCCTCTCCCCCCCCATTATCAGCACTCCCCCCCCCCCCCACACACACACCCTCTTCCCCCCCACCACCCCACACCCCCCCTCTCCCCGCCCTTCTGACCCCCCCCCCCCCCCCCCCCCCGCCACCACCACCCTTTCCCAGCCCTACTATCAGGCACCTCCCCCCCCCCCACACACACACCTCTCCTCACCCACCCACTGCACCTCAGGTCCCCCCTCACACACACACCCTCTCCCCACCCCCACCATCAGCCACACCCCCTCACCTCAATCCCTACCCCACCCCACCCCACCCCACCCCGTCCAGGAGGAAGCATGGACTCACGCAGTTGTTCTGCACCAGGGTCTCGTAGTACTCGGCGCCGTCCGTCAGCTGCAGGTAGCGCACCTCGGAGGGCGGGATGCGGTGGTTGAAGCACACGAAGTCCCAGTTGTTCACCAGGATGCGGTAGCAGTCCGGGGTGGTCATGATGCGGATGGTGAACTTACGCCCGTTGTCAAAAGGAAACCTGCACCACAAATACTTCTGCTGCTAACAATGGAGGAAATTTACCCGCCTACAGAATACAAGTACAACAGCTATTTACCTGCGTCTCTCCCCAGAATACAAGTACAATAGCTATTTACCTGCATCTCTCCCAAAATACAAGTGCAATAGCTATTTACCTGCATCTCTCCCAAGAATACAAGTGCAATAGCTATTTACCTGCTCTCTCCCAAGAATACAAGTGCAATAGCTATTTACCGCTCTCTCCCAAGAATACAAGTGCAATAGCTATTTACCCGCGTCTCTCCCAAGAATACAAGTGCAATAGCTATTTACCCGCGTCTCTCCCAAGAATACAAGTGCAATAGCTATTTACCCGCGTCTCTCCCCAAAAATACAAGTGCAATAGCTATTTACCCGCGTCTCTCCCAAGAATACAAGTGCAATAGCTATTTACCCGCGTCTCTCCCAAGAATACAAGTGCAATAGCTATTTACCTGCCTCTCTCCCAAGAACACAAGTGCAATAGCTATTTACCTGCCTCTCTCCCCAGAAGACAAGTGCAATAGCTATTTACCTGCGTCTCTCCCCAGAAGACAAGTGCAATAGCTATTTACCTGCATCTCTCCCCAGAAGACAAGTGCAATAGCTATTTACCTGCATCTCTCCCCAGAAGACAAGTGCAATAGCTATTTACCTGCATCTCTCCCCAGAAGACAAGTGCAATAGCTATTTACCTGCATCTCTCCCCAGAAGACAAGTGCAATAGCTATTTACCTGCATCTCTCCCCAGAAGACAAGTGCAATAGCTATTTACCTGCATCTCTCCCCAGAAGACAAGTGCAATAGCTATTTACCTGCATCTCTCCCCAGAAGACAAGTGCAATAGCTATTTACCTGCATCTCTCCCCAGAAGACAAGTGCAATAGCTATTTACCTGCATCTCTCCCCAGAAGACAAGTGCAATAGCTATTTACCTGCATCTCTCCCCAGAAGACAAGTGCAATAGCTATTTACCTGCATCTCTCCCCAGAAGACAAGTGCAATAGCTATTTACCTGCATCTCTCCCCAGAAGACAAGTGCAATAGCTATTTACCTGCATCTCTCCCCAGAAGACAAGTGCAATAGCTATTTACCTGCATCTCTCCCCAGAAGACAAGTGCAATAGCTATTTACCTGCATCTCTCCCCAGAAGACAAGTGCAATAGCTATTTACCTGCATCTCTCCCCAGAAGACAAGTGCAATAGCTATTTACCTGCATCTCTCCCCAGAAGACAAGTGCAATAGCTATTTACCTGCATCTCTCCCCAGAAGACAAGTGCAATAGCTATTTACCTGCATCTCTCCCCAGAAGACAAGTGCAATAGCTA
>JABMCL010000436.1:12500-20000 GCA_018857735.1 Alviniconcha marisindica | reverse complement strand
ACAGCTTCACAGGGTCCACACAACACACACAGCTTCACATGGTCCACACAACACACAGCTTCACATGATCCACACAACACAGAGTTTCACATGATCCACACAACACACAGCTTTACATGATCCACACAACACAGAGTTTCACATGATCCACACAACACACAGTTTCAGATGATCCACACAACACACAGCTTCACATGATCCACACAACACAGAGTTTCACATGATCCACACAACACAGCTTCACATGATCCACACAACACACGGCTCCACAATTGTCACACAACACACAGCTTCACATGATCCACACATCACAGCTTCAAATGATCCACACAACACACAGCTGTACAAAATGCATACAACACAGCTTTATATGATCCACACACTGCAACACAACTTCACATGATCTACATAACACACAGCTCCACATGATCTACACAACACATAACTTCACATGATCTACACAACACACAACTTCACATAATCTACACAACACACAGATTCACATGATCCACACAACACACAGCTCCACCTGATCAACACAACACAGACTGACCCAGATTGTCATTAGCACACAGCTCCACATGGTCCACACAGCACACGGCTTCACATGGTCCACACAGCACACGGCTTCACATGGTCCACACAGCACACGGCTTCACATGGTCCACACAGAACACGGCTTCACAAGACCCACGCGAGACACACAGCTGTCATTTGTTTCCTTCGCTTCACAAGATTTATACAATACACACAGCTGTCATTTGTTTCCTTCGTTTCACAAGATTCATACAATACACACAGCTGTCATTTGTTTCCTTCGTTTCACAAGATTCATACAATACACACAGCTGTCATTTGTTTCCTTCGTTTTACAACATTCATACAACACACACAGCTGTCATTTGTTTCCTTCGCTTCACAAGATTCATACAACACACACAGCTGTCATTTGTTTCCTTCGCTTCACAAGATTCATACAACACACACAGCTGTCATTTGTTTCCTTCGCTTCACAAGATTCATACAACACACACAGCTGTCATTTGTTTCCTTCGCTTCACAAGATTCATACAACACACACAGCTCAGGCATTTATCTTTTCATTTTCCTCAGCTAGAGAGTCTGTTTGGTCGTGGTTTTGAAAAAGGCATTATTTTGCCCGAAATGAGCACCTTGTTCTTTCGTGTTCTATGCGAAATGTGTCATTCATACAATGTGGTTTGCATCATTCCCTCAGTTTCCGGTAAACATCGACTTTTCCGGTAAACATCGACTTTTGAAACGAAGCCTCCCCTTCTTGTTTGCCCAGGCCTTCCTGTAGAATTTGAAGAAAGGTGTGTCTGTGTGTGGCAGTTGAATGTAGATGGATGCATATGGATAGGGAGAGGGGGGAGGGAGAGAGCATGAGAGATCTAGGCAAGAGAAGGAGGCACGGGTTGGATGGGTGAAAAGACAGATTCAAATTGGTGTCGTTGTTTGAGATCATTAATATTTTGTTAATTGTTGTATGAGTGGACGAGTGTGGTGTGTCTGTGTGTGGCAGTTGAATGTAGATGGATGCATATGGATAGGGAGAGGGGGGAGGGAGAGAGCATGAGAGATCTAGGCAAGCGAAGGAGGCACGGGTTGGATGGGTGAAAAGACAGATTCAAATGGGTGTCGTTGTTTGAGATCATTAATATTTTGTTAATTGTTGTATGAGTGGACGAGCGGAGACTGGTGTGCGCGTGTCAGTGTGTGTGTGTGTGTGTGTGTGTGTGTGTGTGTGTGTGTGTGTGTGTGTGTGTGTGTGTTGTTCGATAGGCGATAATGGTAATTTAAGCTACAATAATTAAAGTTTTGTTTCCGAAAATGTATGTTAATGTGGTTTTTGTTATGTTTGTACAGCGCAGTGAGTTTAACTCTGGTTAAAGAATAGCGCTTTATAAGAATTATTTATTATTATTATTATTGTCAGTTTCGGGTGTTTAGAGACCATCTTGACACAAGGCAAATTTGGTGAAAGAGACTACAAGGTAAAGCTGTGATGCTTTGTGAAAGCACGTTGGTGAAAGAGACAGAAAAGGATGACTACGCAGCTGAGTCACGTGACCAAAGTGCAGCAAAATGTCTCATCAGCAGGACAGCTCAGGGTTACGCTATGCACCACACGGGGTGAAGGGCCAGGCAAAACAGGCTAGTACCGCCGAGCAACAGGCTATACGCACTGCTCTTGTAAAACCTACCCTAGTGTGGGTGCGTCAGAGCAAAGATTATAAAGCATTTATAATCTTTGGTCACAGTGCATGGGGACATCGATGAGGGACAGACAGGTGGAGGGGGGTTGGGCGGTGGGGGGCGGGGGTTGGGGGGTTGGGGGGGGGGGGGGCAACGGCATTATGACTTGTTATTGTGTTCTGTACTCCGACTTAGTCTGACACCTGCCTTGTGCAATAGCCTTGACACCTGGCAATGATACTCAGTGTAGGATCTGAATGAGGTGGTTGTTCCTGTTGTCTTCTGAGTGTAATTCTTTCTAGAGCACTCTGTAATAGTGATATAGATAGAAATGCTCATTTAATCAGTATGCACTCTTTCTCTCTCGCTCTCACTCACCCCCCACCTCCCCTCTTTCCCCATTCTCTCTCCCCGCATCTCCACCCGAGATGGAAAATGTTATTCAAAAATAAATAAATAAAAATGTATATATTGACAAGTGTTCAAGCGTAATTATGCAAAAGATGCACACGCACGCACGCACGCACGCACGCACGCACGCACGCACGCACGCACGCACGCACGCACGCACACACACACACACACACACACACACACACACACACACACACACACACACACACAATTGTATGTTGTAAAGTATTCCCTGTTACTGTATTTAATGTGTTGCAGGTATAGGCTATTCCGTCGTATGTTATAAAATATTGCCTAGCACTGTATTGTATTGTAATGTATTATAAGCTATTGCATATATAGGCCTTCCATTGCATGTTGTAAAGTATTGCCTAGCCCTGTATTGTAATGTAATGTGTTGCATATATAGGCTGTTCCATTGTATGTTGTAAAGTATTGCCTAGCATTGTATCGTAATGTGTTGCATATATAGGCTATTCCATTGTATGTTGTAAAGTATTGCCTAGCCCTGTACTGTATTGTAATGTGTTGTATAGATAGGCTATTCCATTGTATGTTGTAAAGTATTGCCTAGCCCTGTACTGTATTGTAATGTGTTATATACATAGGCTATTCCATTGTATGTTGTAAAGTATTAGTACTGTATTGTAATGTTTGTATAGATAGGCTATTCCATTGTATGTTGTAAAGTATTGCCTAGCCCTGTACTGTATTGTAATGTGTTATATACATAGGCTATTCCATTGTATGTTGTAAAGTATTGCCTAGCCCTGTACTGTACTGTAATGCACTGAGTGAAGGCTATGCTATGTTTTTGTATTGACTTTATTTCTCGTACGTTACTATATTTCATTGCATTGTACTGTATTACACGGCCGGTGTAATCAGAGACAGTAGCAGTCAACACGTCCTACCAGGCACGCGTCGGGTTTCAGTCGATAAACTCCAGGGCCCGTATGCATGGGAAAGGGTTTTGCTACCCTGTGGGTAAACGCTACCCAGGAGGTAGCTACCTTGGCGGTAAGAATTTGGTTTGGTTCGCATGCATGAGTCACGGAAGAGCCGGCAGGTAGCTAACTGTCGGTTATTTTTAGATGATGGAACTCATACGCATCAGGCAATTCAGTCTCTTCTGGAGCGCATGGCAACAACAAAATAAAAAATAAAAAATGAAAAAATAGTGGACGCGCTGAATGCAAATAGGAAGACAAAACAGGTCAGGAAACCCAATTACACTCACGAAGAGATCACTGTGCTCCCCGAAGAAGTGGCTACGAATAAAGTGATTATTCAGAGCACCTTAAATAGCGAGGTGACCAACCAACAAAAGAGCCAGTTGTGGCAGGATATCGCAAGAAAAGGAAGCAACCGCGGTGTGTGCGTTCGAACACCAGACCAAGTTCGTGAAAAGCTGAGTGACATGAAGAAAGACTTCTTCTTCAGAGAGGAAAAAAACAAAACGACAACAACAACAACAACAAAACAAGAAACAAACAAACAAAAAATGGGGAACTGGAGCCGTCCGGGACAAACCGTTTGACGAGCTATTGATGTTCATTGTTGGCAGATTCAGCGCTGTTCTCCGGCCTGTGAAAACGGGAGGTAGCGCGCCCTTCCGACTCAAATGTTCGAGCTCCGCTTTCAGTTCGTTTGTCATTTGGAGAATATCCGCTCGTCGGAATCTAAACTGCCAAAACAGTTCCAGATCATTAAATTTGTGTAAAGGGTTTGTCCTGTCCCGAAAAATCCGATTTCTTCGAAGTAGTCGTCTCTGGCGGTAGCGTAGCAGAATAAGAGCGGCCATTTTTAAGTCCGTTACCTCCTCCGGGTAGCGTTTACAGGGAGGAACTCGCAGCGGTAAATTAACCCCAAGGCAGGCGCGGCGGGTAGCGCGCCTACCTGGCACCCATGCATAGCGATTTGTCAGTCTACCCCGGGACGTAGCCGTTACCTTGGAGGTAGCGCGCCTACCTTGGACCCATGCATACGGGCCCAGCAGGGTGCGTGCAGTCAGAGACAATACCACTGATACCACTGAACACGTGTGTGTAAAGTACCCGCCGAGTTTTCATCCATCAGCAACGGAAATGCCAAGGGCATGTACGAAGTATAGCTTTCTCTTTCTCGGCAACAACAGAAAAACAATGCGCACGCGCGCGCACACATACACACACGCGCGCGCGCGCTCGCTCACGCACGCACGCACGCACGCACGCACGCACACACACACACACACAACACACACACACACACACACACACACGCACACACACACACAATGAAGCTGCAGCCAGGAAGGCAGGCAGAGAGACAGACAGAGACAAACAGGCAGACAGTGGACTTTACGTCCTATGAACTGCGCACGGTCACCTCAGGACGAAGAGATACAAAGAGAGAGGCACGGACAGAGAGGCACAGAGAGGCACACAGAGAGAGACAGACAGACAGACAGACAGACGGGCAGGCAGGCAGGCAGGCAGACAAGCAGACAGACAGAGAGAGGCACGGACAGAGAGACAGACAGACAGGCAGGCAGACAAGCAGACAGAGACAGAGAGACAGACAGGAGACAGAGAGAGAGAGAGACAGAGAGGTCGCATTGACAGGCAGTGAGACAGACAGACAGACAGAGGAAGAGAGGGACAGATATAGAGAGCTGTGTATAAATGATGTGTAGTACAGCTAACTAATCACAATTTGTATAAAGGCTGGCGCTTACTTCCTGTGCGGTTTAAATGAGAACTGCTTTCTTCGCGCCAGACAATAAATAACCGGTACTAGGTCGCTCACCCAGGCAAGCCCACCACCTCGCTCTCTGACAGAGTGAAGGGGTCGCACGATTTGTTGAAACTCGGTGTCTGCGTTTTATGTCAAAGCACGTGTACGCACATATTCCGTGACGTTTTGGTGGTTCTCGACGTTAGTGCCCAGTCAGTCATGAAGGTCACAGGTGAAATCATCGGCCATGAAGTCATGACACAAAGTCCCACACACTGTTCATCTTACACGTCACTTCCTTCTTTTATCTGAAGAGGGCTTGAGGAAATCAAGTTGAATGAACGGCAGCGGTGAATTCCTGGCAGTAGGCAAAGCATGCGAGGCAATATTCTAAACTACCCTAGGTTTTTAAAGAGCGGAACGTTGATAGCTCTGGGTGCTCTGCAGAGATCTGGCGACAGCCATAGCACACTACTGACTGACTCCTCAGCTAATCCGTTCAGGTGTCGGACAGAGCGTGAAGTGATTAAGTGATGATGCGTGAACGGTGCCGCGGCTCGGAGGTGGAAACTAGGAGCCTTCGTCTTCATTCGGCTACGCAGGTTGTCGTCAGTCGTCCACAGAGACCGGCATAAGGACTGTTAAGGACGGGGAGCCCAGGACGGCCACCTCGACTTTCACACAGCTTCTGAGTTCTGCCTCCCACGTTTAGTTCAATGGTGCTTTACGTCCACAGAAACCGGCATAAGGACTGTTAAGGACGGGGAGCCCAGGACGGCCACTCGACTTTCACACGGCTCTGAGCGTCTCTCTCTCTCTCTCTCTCTCTCTCTCTCTCTCTCTCTCTCTCTCTCTCTCTCTCTCTCTCTCTCTCTCTCTACGAGGGCTTGCTTTAAACAGGTTTTAGTCATGACAGCATATCAGTAGACAACAACATGACAGCGTATCGGTAGACAATACCATGACAGCATATCGGTAGACAATAACATGACAGCATATCAGTAGACAACAACATGGCAGTATATGTATAGACTATAATATGAAAGCAGATTAGTAGATGATAACATGGCAGCATAATAGCAGACGGTAACCGAGTTTCACTGGGCGTCAAGCGAGTCCAACAGCCTGGAACCTTACAAATAGCCTAACTGTCACACACACACACACACACACACACACACACACACACACACACACACACACACCACCACCACCACCACCACCACCACCACAACCACTACCACCACCACCACCACAACAACAACAACAACAACAACAACAACAACAACAACAACAACAACAACAACAACAACACACAACACACAACACACACCACCACAACCACCACCACCACCACCACCAACAACAACAACAACAACCACAACAACAACCACACACACACACACACACACACACACACACACAGCTAGACAGGCAGTGAAGTAGGCTCCCAACACACGTATTCTGGACACCGGATGTGACGAAACAGGAGACAGTTATGCAGTATGGAAGGTGATGCGGAAAGATTGGAGTTCTCAGATGCTAACGTCCACACTCCCAGCATCGCTTTTCGGCATCTTCCTCTAACTCCAAGCACTGGTTTGCGACATCCTTCCTTTACGTAAGGATGGTGGGATTAAGACAGAAGTTAAAGGGAAAGACGGGGAATAACGTGAAATTATACATTTGCGGGAAACAGCCAGATACTGACATCAACGGTTAAACACAAAGGTTAATTCAGAAAACCAGTGAGTTTGATATCTAAGGTAAGAGAGTTAGCTGCTGCTGTTGTTGTTGTCGCTGCCGCTGTTGGTGGTGGTGGTGCTGCTGCTGTTATTGCTTGCTTTTTCTGTTGTTGTTTTTATTGTTTTGTCGCTGCTTATTTCGTATTTCTCGATCGGTGTTTTTTGTTTGTCTTGTAATTGCTGTATTTTGTACATGTTTACTTGACTGTCCCAAAAGAGACTCGTCTTTCGAGAAGAGAGCCACCCGCCACAGTGGGATTTCTGCCACATTTTACTAGGTCACGGTTTTTTAACTGTTGTGGGATCTTCAACTTGTGCAGGCCTGTAGCACAGGTAGACTTTTTATCGTGTCGGAAGGTCTGAACAGTACCGATGATCGGTGGAGTGGGAGGCAGGAGAGAAAAGA
>JABMCL010000436.1:0-5000 GCA_018857735.1 Alviniconcha marisindica | reverse complement strand
ATTTTAAAATTTTGACTCTAAGTTTTTCAAGCAACGACCAGCGGGTGTGGTTGCACACAACCACCACAGGTGTCCTATCTCGTCCGTGTCGCACGCACTGACTGTTCTGGGCACGGATCTTGCGTGCCCACCTCACCCAAGGAACAAGATCAAAGCGGCCGCGGGCACCGTTAGGCCGGCAGTGACACTGGACCCTGTTTTCTGCTGTCGAGTACCTCTAAGCGTCGCTGACGCAAAATAGGATTTTAAAATAAAAATCAACGGAATATTTTACGACAGTGTCTTCGGTTTTAGACTGATCTCTTTTGCCTGTTAAAGAAAGGTCAGTCTTCTTGGACAAACTGTGTGTTGAGAAGACTAGTTCCTTTAACATGCGTCACCTATAGATCTGGTCCAGCACACGACTGATGAACAAACAAGCCGTGTTTTGAGAGGGCTAGTTTCTTTAACAAACGTCTCCTAGACAAACCGTGTATTGAGAGGGCTAGTTTCTTTAACAAATATCACCTATAGATCTGGTCCACGGCTGATTAACAGAAAACCCGTGTTTTTGAGAGGGATAGTTCCTTTAACAAGCGTCTCCTAGACTAACCGCGTACTGAGAGGGCTAGTTCCTTTAACTAGCGTCACCCATAGATCTGGTCCAACGCACGACTGATGAACATACAGACCGTGAGTTGAGAGGGCTAGTTTCTTTAAGAAGTACGCACGCTGATGAACGGACAGACCCCGGGTCCATCTGGCTTCGGCTCTGCACACAGCTGCCCGTCTTAAGGCAGAACCACTCTGCTGGTGGCTGTGGTGCTGGGATAGTGGGATAGTTCCCCCCCCCCCCCCCCACACACACACACCCGACCCCCCTTTCCCCCTCTCCCGGAATCCCTTTTCTGAACAATTTGGGCCCCGGGTTTTAAAATTTCCCCCCCTTTTCCCCCCAAACATACGGCAGGGGGCCCTGGGCCCCGCCGTATGTTTCCCGGGGGGGGGGAAAATTCGCCCGGTGACCGCAAATTCCCTGTAAACCCTTGTTTTTCCCCCCTTCCCCCCGGGGTTTCATTTTCTTCATTTCCACCAAGGTTTTTTGGGAAAGGGGAAGGGTTTCCCCGGGGGGTTGTTTTTGTGGGGGGGGGGGGGACAAACCAACCCCCACCCCCAAAACAAAACCCCCAAAAAAACCCAAAAAAGCAAAAAATGGTTTTTTTTTTTTCCTTTTTTAAGAACCCCGGGCCCGCTTTTTTTGTGGGAGCCGAAGCCAGATGGACCCGGGGTCTGTCCGTTCATCAGCGTGCGTACTTCTTAAAGAAACTAGCCCTCTCAACTCACGGTCTGTATGTTCATCAGTCGTGCGTTGGACCAGATCTATGGGTGACGCTAGTTAAAGGAACTAGCCCTCTCAGTACGCGGTTAGTCTAGGAGACGCTTGTTAAAGGAACTATCCCTCTCAAAAACACGGGTTTTCTGTTAATCAGCCGTGGACCAGATCTATAGGTGATATTTGTTAAAGAAACTAGCCCTCTCAATACACGGTTTGTCTAGGAGACGTTTGTTAAAGAAACTAGCCCTCTCAAAACACGGCTTGTTTGTTCATCAGTCGTGTGCTGGACCAGATCTATAGGTGACGCATGTTAAAGGAACTAGTCTTCTCAACACACAGTTTGTCCAAGAAGACTGACCTTTCTTTAACAGGCAAAAGAGATCAGTCTAAAACCGAAGACACTGTCGTAAAATATTCCGTTGATTTTTATTTTAAAATCCTATTTTGCGTCAGCGACGCTTAGAGGTACTCGACAGCAGAAAACAGGGTCCAGTGTCACTGCCGGCCTAACGGTGCCCGCGGCCGCTTTGATCTTGTTCCTTGGGTGAGGTGGGCACGCAAGATCCGTGCCCAGAACAGTCAGTGCGTGCGACACGGACGAGATAGGACACCTGTGGTGGTTGTGTGCAACCACACCCGCTGGTCGTTGCTTGAAAAACTTAGAGTAAAAATTTTTAATATAAAATCAAAGGAGCGTTTTGAAACCAAATCTTAGTTTTGGGGGGTTTTTTATTTTCATCTTTTCGACCCGAGGGACAAGGCAGATTTGCCCTTTTTTCTTTTTTGTTTGTTTGTTTACAAATACAACCCGCCTACTGTCACAAAACTAGTCTTAGAAATTTGACATAAGCTTAAAAAGGCATTTAGAAACTGAATCCTTAATTTTCAGTTTTTATTGTGACTCTTCGTAATAAAAATAATAATAATAACTCGTATATAGCGAGCGGCCTCGTGAGAGAAAAAAAAAAGGCGAACTCCCCGGTGGAAAAATCATAAGTAAAAAAGGAAAAACAACAACAATAAAAAAAAATACAAAAAACCGCGCAAATTTAAACACAACATAAAACACACATAAACGCACCCCAAAAATACCACACCATGCAGAACACCCCGCGTGCACACACACACCCCACACCCCGCACGCCCGCAACGAAACGCACGCCCCGACCCACGCCCACCCCGCACAGACCCACGCACCCACACTCGGGAACAACACACCACCCACACTCTAAAACACACCCCACACACACACACACACCACACACACACAACCCCACACACCCCCAAAATTTTGAGGTGACTTTTTTGACACGACCGGCTAACGCCTAACGCCGTAAAACTTCAGTAAAACCATCTTTCATATTTAAAGAGTGTGTAGTATTTTCCCTTGTCGGTGGTTTGCGTTTAGGGTCGGGGGGGAACACGCAGGCTGCGGTAAAAAGAAATAACGGGTGGAAACAAAGAAGGGGCCAGTCAGTCAGTAAAATAAAAATAATAAAAGGGTAACTTTTGTATAGCGCTATTCTCTGGTTCTGCCCCTTTTAAAAACAAAATAGGGTTTTTGTTTTTCCCCAGTCAACCAGTGGGGGTTATATCCCGGGCAAACCCTTTTAAAACAAAAACATTTTTAAATTTTTTTTTTCAAACTGCGCACAGTGGACAGTCAAGTTCTGTTATTTTCGTTCTTTCCTCAGTTTAGTGTGTTAGAGACGTCATTCATCCACAAACCACGCTGTGACGTCAGTGCCTCGGAAGACTGACGCAAGCAGCACATTTGCATCAGTGACCGTTTAAGATGTAAAGTACACGTTTGGTATTGATACCTTGGGGTCAATATTGATTTGTTTCATCGCAATGTCTTATTCCAGCCAATGCTTTTTGCTCGTGAGACTCCGTGAGTTAGCAATGGAGCCAGTTCTGACTTGATTGAGAATGTCCATAGCTTTCTATTGTTCGTCTTGTTTCCAGAGAATGTCCATAGCTTTCTCATTGTTCGTCTTGTTTCCAGAGAATGTCCATAGCTATTCTCATTGTTCGTCTTGTTTCCAGAGAATGTCCATAGCTGTTCTGTTTGTTCGTCTTGTTTCCAGAGAATGTCCATAGCTTTCTATTGTTCGTCTTGTTTCCAGAGAATGTCCATAGCTGTTCTAAAAATTGTTTCTTTTTTCTTTGTTTCCAGAGAATGTCCATAGCTGTTCTTTTGTTCGTCTTGTTTCCAGAGAATGTCCATAGCTGTTCTATTGTTCGTCTTGTTTCCAGAGAATGTCCATAGCTGTTCTGATTGTTTGTCTTGTTTCCAGAGAATGTCCATAGCTGTTCTGTTTGTTCGTCTTGTTTCCAGAGAATGTCCATAGCTGTTCTGATTGTTCGTCTTGTTTCCAGAGAATGTCCATAGCTGTTCTATTGTTCGTCTTTTTTGAAATGTCCATAGCTGTTCTGTTTGTTCGTCTTGTTTCCAGAGAATGTCCATAGCTGTTCTGATTGTTCGTCTTGTTTCCAGAGAATGTCCATAGCTGTTCTGATTGTTCGTCTTGTTTCCAGAGAATGTCCATAGCTGTTCTATTGTTCGTCTAGTTTCCAGCAGTTCGTGGCCCGTCGACACTGTCTTGTAACTCTGACCCTCATAGCTGACGAAGCATTAATGTGACAAACACAGCTGCCCGCTTAATGCAGTCATTGTGGTGGTGGTGACACCGACTAAAAAACGCGAATCGTGAATGCTTCCTGTGCACGAAAATCCAGCCAGCCAGGGCCATACATAGCAACCGATTGCTGTACCACTTGTTTCCTTGTCTATGTGTTTATGTCGAAATGAAACGCAAAACGGCGTACTTATTGCGCTTTTCCCCCCTTTTTTTTTCCTTTTTTTTGGGACCTTTTTTCTTCTTTTCTTCTTCTTCTTCTTTTCCCTTTTTCTTCTTCTTCTTCTTCTTCTTCTTCTTCTTTTTCTTCTTCTTCTTTTTCTTCTTCTTCTTGTCGGACAGAAATGTTTTCCATCGTTGCTGGTAGAAAGAAAGAAGCGGAATATTAGCACTATAATTAACAGACTAATGACGCCACAAATTCACCCAAGCATGTTGAGATAGTGCAAGGAGAGCGTCCCTGTCAGTGTATCCGTGGCCACACCCAAGCCGTTGAGTCGTCGGCATTGCTTCACGCATCCTGTGGACCGTTGTGCCAGAAAAGGCTCAAGCTGACTCATGATGGGAAATAAAACTCGTTTATTTACTTGGGCGAACTCCCAACTTTCTGTTATTGCTTTGACCTGTAAACAGAAATACACTTGTCGTGCAATTTAGTTAAGGCTTGTTGTTCAAATCACTAATTTAAAAAGAGATGCGTGCGGTAAAGATGCAAATACCTAACATGCGTCACCATACGAAAACACAAACATATGAAAATAAGTCGTGCTGAAGTGTCAGTGAAATCATTTCTCTCGCTACAAAGAAAGAAAGAAAGAAAGAAAGAAAAGAAAAAAAAGATAGATAGATCATAAGTACCTGACCTTATTGGTACCGAACGTCAGTCAGAGTTGAACGTCAGTAGAACTGGAGTCTCGGACGACAGCCGACAAGAATACACAATTGATTGGCTCCAATCCATCCCCAATTTAATCCCAAAAACTGTGTGTGTATGTGTGTGTGTGTTTTGTGTGTGTGTGTGTGTGTTTTTGTGTGTGTGTGTG
>JABMCL010000682.1:0-10699 GCA_018857735.1 Alviniconcha marisindica | reverse complement strand
AAAAAAACCCCCCCATTTTTAAAAAAAATTTTAAAAAAAAAATTTTTTTTAAAGGGGGTTTTTGGGGGAAAAAAAAAAAAAAAACCCTTTTTTTAAAGGCCCAAAATTTTTTTTAAAGGGGAAAATTTTTAAAAAGGGGACCGGTTTGGTCCCCCAAAAAGGGGGAAATTTTTTTTTCCCCCCAAAAAAAAAAATTTTTTAAAAAAAAAGGAAAAAAAAATTTTTTTTTTGGGGGGAAAAAAAAAACCCCCCAAAAAAATTTTCCCCCCCCGGGGGGGGGGTTTTTTTTTTTTGGGGGTTTTTAAAAAAATTTTAAAAAATTTTTTTTTTCCCCCCCTTTTTTGGGGGGTTTTTTTTTGGGGGGGGTTTTTTGGGCAAAAAAGGGTTTTTTTTAAAAAACCCCCCCCAAAAATTTTTTTCCCTTTTTTTAAATTTGGGGGGGCCCCCCCCGGGGGGGGGGAAAAAAAAACCCCCCAAAAAACTTAAAAAAAAAATTTCCCCCCTTTTTTTTTTTTTTGGGGGGCCCCCCCCCAAAAAAAAAAACCCCCCTTTTGGGGGGGAATTTTTTTTAAAAAATTTTTTCGGGGAAAAGGGGGCCCAAAAGGGTTTTAAAAACCCCCTTTTTTTTTTAAAAAAATTTTTGGGGGGGGCCCCGGGGGGGGGGGAAAATTCCCCCCCCTTTTTGGAAGGGTTTTTTGGATTTTTTTTCCCGGGGGTTTAAAAAAAAACCCCAAAAAAAAAGGGGGAAAAATTTTTTTGTTTTTTTAAATTTTTTTAAAAAATTTTTAAAAACCCCTTTTTTAAAAAAATTTTTTTTTGGGGAAAAAAAAAGGGGGGTTTTTGAGGGGGGGTTTTTTTTGGGGGTATTTTTTTGGGGTTTTGGGGGGTTTCTGAAAAATTTTTTTTTTTGGGAAAAACCTTTGAAAAGGGGGGGAAAAAAATTTTTAAAAAATTGGAAAAAAAAACCCAAAAATTTTTTTTTTAAAGGTTTTTTGGGAAAAAAATTTTTTTTTTTTGGGGGAAAAATTTTTCCTTTTTTAAAAACCCAATGGGGAATTTTAAAAATTTTTTTAAAAAAGTTTTTAAAATTTTTTAAATCCCCCCCCGGGGGTTTTTTAAAAAAAAAATTTAAAAAAAAAAAGGGGGGGGCCCAAAAAAAAAACCAAAGGAAAAGGGCCCGGGGGGGGGTTTTTTTTTCCCCCCCCAAAAAAATTTTTAAAAAAAAGAATTTTTTTTTTGGGGTTTGGGGGAAAAAAGGGGGTTTTTTTTTTTTAAAAAAAGGGGGAATTTTTAAATTTTTTAATTTGAAAAAAATTTTTTTTAAAAAAGTTTTTTTTTTTAAAAAATTTTTGGGGGAAAAAAAAGGGGGGCCCCTTTTTTTTAAACCCCCCCCCCCCAAAAAAAAATTTTATAGAGGAGGATTTCATTGGTGTTTATGCACAGTACTTATTTTGGTGCACCATTATTTGTGCTGACACTGCTGACTAAAATGTGAGTTTTTGTTACACGATAAATTGGGTCAGTATATCCATTTGTACATAATGTCTGTGCATGTTTTTGGTATAACTTTAGCAGTCACACTGAGCAAATGGGACTCGCTTGATAATCTGATTTAGCGATGGTCCATTGTGGCAGCTATTTTAGTCCAAATGCCTTGATGATGTGATGTGTCATTAGTCTATTTTAGTCCAAATGCCTTGATGATGGGATATGTCATTAGACTATTTTAGTCCAAATGCCTTGATGATGTGATATGTTAATAGGCTGTCATGTCATTAGACTGATGTGTCGGTAGTCGGATATCCAATAAGTCAACCAGTGGAACAGAGCAGTGTCCCAAATTCATGCAGAGACTGTGTAATACAAATGTGAAGGCGCACTTGTGCAGGTGTAATCTGCTTTTTTACCTGGCATGCTTCCAATTGTCCATGCTTCTAAAAAAGAGAGAATGCTAATAATGCCTTTTAGATATGAAATTATCACGGTGATGATGATACAGTGACTTGCAGTTCATTGAGAAGGGTGTCAGGAAAACTGATACTGTTGTAAAGTGTGTTTTTATTTGCTCCAAATGATGATGATGATTTTTAATTATAGTACTTGGTTGTTATAATTATTACCATCATGACTGGCAGAAGAAAGAGAAGACGTGTTGCCAATCCTGATTGTTGAATGATTGACCAAGTGGGAGATTGATGGAATGATTCTAAAGAGTGACTGAGTCGGAGAACATGGCAGAAGGAACGGGATGTATTAAAAGAAATGCAAGCGGAGTAGCGCAGCATCTGGGAGCACTTTCACAAAACTAGGTTGGCATGCATACACTATGTCATATGTGCGGGTCATGTATTACATTCAGTTACAAGTTAGCAACAGTTGAAACATATTCCCTCCCAGAGTGTTACTTAAACTTAAAGAACAGGTCACTCTAGGTGCATTCTTCTTGTTAATAGCCAGTATCTGGAAAGGGACAGAAGCTGCTTTGTTTTTAAATCAATTATTTTTAGCTTGGGGCAGATTTGCCTAGACGCCTCACTGGGCCCAGTCGGACACATTTTCCTGTGGCTGTAGTTCTTCTGAAGCCCTGGTTGTCTCCTCTGACCCTATAGTCCTGTTGCCATTTGTGCATGTGTTCATTACCAAACTCCGGTGCCTGTGTTGGGAATATTTGGACCAACATTATGTCAGACTATTGACGCCTTGGACAAGTGTGCTATGTGCTGCCATATGGCGCTGGTATTTGACATTGTGCATATATTTGTATATACAATAATTTAAAAAAATGTTTTATTGTGCATTTATACACCTTTAAAAAAACAACTGTTTCTGTCCATTCTGTTTTCGCAATTTTTTTAAAGAATGGTTTAACCCTTTCATTGCCAGCAGTGCATGCAAAGTGTATATATACATCTGGGAACAAGCAGTGCAGAAGCACGCTGCAGCTCAGAACCAGCAATGCAGGAGTGCTGCCTTGCAGATCACTACCTACCTACTTTAAACTGCTGTGACTTCTCAACTACTCATCCACTCCTGTTTATCTATACATCAGTCTAAAGACAACTGAATGGAGCACAAAATGGGTTAGTTTATTTTGAGATTAAAGCTGGAGTTTGATGTCACAGAGTTGATGGAATGCACAAGTTTAGTGTTTCTGCCTAATAATTTGTTTACAATTCGCTGACGATAAACCAGCAAAGAAAATCTCAAACTGAAACCCCCTGCCACTGTCACCCGCGAAAAATAAAAATTCGTGGCCCGAAACGTTTCCGGGGGGAATCTGCCATTTCTTGCTCCGGGGACTGTAACCAAAAAATGTAACAAACAGTTGCATGGGGGAAAACATTCCAGTACTGGGGTCGGGGGCCTAACCACTCATTTCTTGGGTCCCATTAAAAGGGGAACAAAACAGTTGGGGAAAAGTTAAAGGGGGAAAGCCATTTTGGGGGGGAAGGCGCAAAGCAAACACTTTGAAATGGGATAACCCGGGGGGGGAAAATGTGCCTGGGGCCCATGGGCAAAAATTTGGGAGTAATACCAAGGGAAAAAGCACTCAAACCCGATTTAGTCTTGGGATGGGGGCCTGTTCGAGGGGGCGCACAGGCTTCAATTATACTCAAATTTCCCAAACATAAAGTTCTTTTTCCCCGTTTTTTCCCGAAATGTAAAAAGCAAAAGACCCAAAAAGGAGCTAAAAGGGGTTAGTTTTTTTTTGAGATTTAAAGCTTGAGTTTTTGTCGCAGAGTTTATGGGAAAAACCCCCAGGGGTTTTGATTTTGGGATAATTTTTTTACGATTTGCTATGAAAATTCCCCCCGCAAAGAAAATCTTTAGATTTTTTTGTGGGACCCTTTTTTTTTTCGGCATCCATTCCTGAAAAACTCAAAAAACAAAGGGGCCCCAAAAATTTCCCCTTTAGGACCAGGTGCCCCAGGGGGTTTAAAGGTACAAAAAGAGCATTTGATTCCCCTTTTGGGGAAAAAATTGGTTTTCTACAGTGGGGAAAAGGGATCCAAAAAAATTACTCAAAAATGGTTTTCATATCCCTTTAACATGGTTTTTCGTGTCTCAAAAAAAAATTTGGCTAAAAAATTGTGCCTTCCCCATCTAGAAATGTAAGGGACGGACAGTCGGATAGCTCTGGGAAAATTTAGATTCACTCTTCCTGCTGAATATTCATTTGGGTTCAACCTTAAAAATTGAATAAGCTTTTCAATATTTTTTTTGCTTACAAATTTCCCGTCTGGGCAAAATAATGCCTTTTTTTTTGGGTTTTAAATTTTTCAAATTTTTTATCTTTTTTAAAGTTGGCTTTTAATAATTTTTCCTAAAATTCCGAATCAAAAGGGGGAAAAGGTTATTTTCGGGGTCCTTTAGTAAAAACGACAAAGAAAACCACCAAAAATTTTTAGGGCGTTTTCCCTTTAAAAATTTTAAATAAAACCCTTCTCTCTTTCTCCAACTCATAAAACGCTTGATCTGATACAGCAGATGCAGTATGGCACACACCCTTCACACATACAAAACAGGCATACGCATGGGCCGCGGGACCATTTGTCTATACACACAAACCAGTTTTGCACTTTTTTGATTTGGTTGGGGGAAAAACCTTTTAAAACGGGAAAATCTTGAGCAGAGCTTTGGACTCTGATAGAGGGGAGAGGGTTTCCCCAGACTGAAAAGGCAGGAATTTCAGACAGGTTTAAACTGTGAAAACAGTTGTTTTTTTCCCCTTTGGCCCAAAACCACCCATTTTTGTTTTTTTCTCTGGCCCAAAACCCCCGATTTTTTTTTTTCTGGCCAAAAACCCCCTTTTTTTAAATATTTTTTTTGTTTTTTGGGGGAAACCCCATTTTTCCCCTTTTTAAAACCCCCTTTTTTTGGGGAAGGGACCCACATTTTTTTTTTTTGGCCAAGCCCCCAAAAAATTTTTTTTTCCCCCAAAAAAAAATTTTTTTTTTAAAATCACCCATTTTTTCCCCCCCAAGCCAGGTTTTTTTTTTGGGAAAATCCCCCTTTTTTTTCCCCTTAAAAACCCCCTTTTTTTTTTTGCCAAAAAACCATTTTTTTCTTGCTAAAACCCCCAAAAATTTTTTTTTCTTGGCCAAAAAACCTTTTTTTTTTCTCCCCCAAAACCCCCTTTTTTTTTTTCCCTCTGGCAAAAAAAAACCTTTTTTTTTTTTCGGGCCAAAGAACCCTTTTTTTTTGGAACCCCCATTTTTTTTTCCCCTGGCCAATTTTTTTAAATTTTTTAAATCAATGTTTGATTTGGGATTTTTGTTTGATTTATTGATCAATTTTTGTTCATATTTGAATTACAAAGTCCCGGGTCTTATTTTTATCCTTAAAGGGTTGGATTTTAAAATTTTGGTTGTCAAATTTTAAAACTGGCAAATTTTGGGTTTAAACTAATTGCTTTTCTGGGGCCTTTTTGTAGGTTTTTTTGTTGCTTTTGTTTTTTTTTAATTTTAAGATTTGTGCCATAAAAAGGAAGGGTTTTGTTTTGATCCAAATAATGTTGCATAAAAAAATTTCAGGCCCCATGGAAAAGGACAAATTTAAGAAAAAAAAAAGTGAATTTTTGGGTTGGTTTTTAAATGTATCAAAAAATTAAGCCCCCCTTAAAAATTTTAAATTTATCCCTTTTGGGTTTGGGGGTATTGGGTTTATTTAATTAAAAGGTTTGTTTTTTGGTTTTTAAAAATAAATAGTATTTTAAAATATATGGGTGGTTTGGAAAAACCGTTATTTATCCTGAAATTATTTTTTAAAAAATAATGGTTTTCCCTTATTCTGATTTCCAAAAAAAATACAAAAATATATAATTTTGGGCTTAGTATTCGAGGTTTAAAAAATTGGGGGCTATTTTTTTTTGGGGTTAGGGTTAGGGTTTTATGACTGAGTTTGTTTGCCCAAAAAGCCCCTGTGCTTTTGACAGCACTTAAAGTCTGATAACTGAAGTTTTATTTTACTGAATAGAATTTACCATGTTTAGGGTACAAAATTTGGGTTTTCCCCATGTTTAATAGGAATACCATGTTACGTACAAAAGTTGGTCTTACACGGGGCTGAATGGGAACACCCTTTTAAACGTGTAAAATTTTAGATCTTGCATGTAGCTGAAGGGAATACTGTTTTATGAATGAAAGTTGGTCTTATGTATGCTAAATTTTGGAACACAGTTTTTATGTATGAAAGCAGGTTTTTGCAAAATGCTAAATAGAACAGTGTATTTTCCCCCCATAAAATTGGTTTTGACTCGTACTTTTGTATTTTGGTTTAAAGGAATCCCGTGTTATGCTTTTGAAAGTTTTTTCCAAAAAGCATTTAACTGTTTTGAAGTCTTTTAATATTTTTCCCACTGTGGTGTCACTCCCTTTTCCCCGGGTATGCAAGGGAGGAATAATCAACTGTGCCCTTTTACTTTAATTAAAATTAAAACATATACCCTGCACATTTTTTTTTTTCCCCATTTGTTTATTTTTTATTTGGGTTTGCTGTTGACCCCAAAAGGGTATTAAAATTTGACCCATTCCTTAGTCTTTTTCTCAACACACGCAACACACACACACACCACAAACACCACACACCACAGATTTTCCCCGGGGGGGGGGGACCCGGGGGGCAAAAGGAAAACAGCCAAATAACCCTTTTTTTCCCCCGGTTTTTTATTGGAATCCGGGGGGTTTTTGTGTGTGTGTTGTGTGGGGTTTGAAAAAACAAGACAAGGAATGAGGTCATTGTTTACATTTTGGCTCAACAGCAAACCAACTAAAATAAAAAAATTTTTTAAAGAAAAAAAGGGGTGCGGGATTTTATGTTTTATTTTAAATTTAAGTAATGGGGCACATTTGGGTTATTCTTTTGCAAAACGGGTGGAAAGGTAGGGGACCCCACATGAAAAAAAATTTTACCACAGATTTCCCAAAAAAACAGTTACTGCTATAAAAGGGAAAATTTTTCAGCAAAAACACAGATTCAAAGGGCATAAAACATTTTAGAGCAAAGCCCAAACTTTTATCCCCAAAATACACTTTTTTTCAGCATATGCAAGACCTGCTTGCATACAAAACACTTTTTCCCTTTCAGCTTTTACAAAGACCAACTTTCATTTCCAAAACACAGTATTCCATTCGGGGCGTACATCCCAAGTTTCTACTTTCACACGTAAGGGGGTTTTTCCTATTCGGGAACGTGAAAGGACCAACTTTTGTACGTAACAGGGTTTTTTCTATTCAGCAGGGGAAAAGCCCAAAACTTTTGAAAACTTTAACATGGTATTCATTCAGAAAGTAAAACGTCAGTTATCAGATTTTAACGGTTTGTCAAATGCACAGGGACTTATTGGGACAATCAAACCCCCAGTCATAAGCCCTAACCCAAACCCCTAAAAAAAATAGCTATTTTTTTTAAACTCAGACTGGGCCCCCAAACCCCACTTATTATAAAAATATATTCTTTTATAACTCCGGGACTGGGGGGGAAACCCTATATATAAATTATATATAATTATTATTTTTTGGGACAGGCCCAACCACAAACAAACAAAATTTTTTATAATATATATAAAAACCGGGGATTAATTATTATATAAAAATATAAAATAACAAAAAAAAACACACAAAAAAGGTAAATATTAAAGTTAAAAAAAGGGAGCATTTTTTTGAAAAAATAATTAAAATACAAAAAAAAAAAAGTTCTTTTTAACAAATTTTTTTTCCCCATGTGCCTGATTTGTTTATGCAACATTATTTGTATCAAGCAAAACTTCTGTATGGCACAAATCTAAATTAAAAAACAACAACAGCAACAAAACAACCTACAAACAGGCCCCCAAAAACCCGCAATTAGTAACCATAATTAGCCAGATAAAGTGTTGACAACCAAATGTTAAAGTCCAACTTAAGATAAGAAATAAGACAGGCACTTTGTAATTCAAATATGAACAAACATTGATCAATAAATCAATCAAAAATCCAAATCAAACATTGATTTAAATTTAAAAAAAATTTGGGGAGAGAAAAAAAAATGGGTGGTCTTGGCCAGAGAAAAAAATGGGTGTCTTGGCCAGTAGAAAAAACAACAACAGGTGCTCTTGGCCAGAGAAAAAAAAAAACGGGTGGTCTTGGCCAGAGAAAGAAAACAAAAACAGGTGGTCTTGGCCAGAGAAAAAAAAAAAAAAGTTGGTCTTGGCCCCAAAAAACCCGAGAAAAAAAAACTTTGGTTTTTTTCCCCCTTTGGGCCCAAAAAAAAAAAAATGGGTGGTCCCTTTTTTTACCAAAAAGAAAAAAACAGGTGGTTTTTGGGCCCCGAAAGGGAAAAAAACCGGGTGGTCTTTGGGCCCGAGAGGGAAAAAAAAAGGGTTTATCCTTGGCCAGCAGAGAAAAAATTTTTTCTTGGCCCCGAAAAAAAAAATTGGGGGGTCTTGGCCAGAGAAAAAAAACAAATTTGGGGTGGTCTTGGCCAGAAAAACCAAAAAATTGGGGGGTCTTGGCCAAAAAGAAAAAACCCCCAAAAAGGGTGGGTCTTGGCCAAGACAAAAAAAAAATATATAAAAAAAAATGGGTGGTCTTGGCCAGAGAAAAAAAAAAAACGGTGGTCCCTTTGGGCCCAAAAAAAAAACTAAAATGGGTGGTCTTGGCCAAAAAGAAAAAACAACAACGAAATTTTTCAGCTTTAAAAACCCCGGTTTTTGGGGAAATTCCCCGCCTTTTTCAAAGGGGGGCCCGTGGGGGGGGGAAAACCTCTCCACCTATCAGAGTCCAAAGCCTCCCAAAAAGACTTTCCGGGTCTTAAAAGGCTTTTTCCAAAAAAAAATCAAAGTGAAAATAACTGTTTGGTGTAAAACCCAAAGTGCCCCGCCCATGCGTATCCCCTTTTGGGGAATGGGGAAATGGGGGGTGCCAAAACTGAAATCTCCCCGAAAAAAACCCCCAAAGATCAACCCCCGTTTATGATTTGGAGAAAGAGAGAAAAGGTTTATTGTATGATCAAAAAGACGGGACCAAACAATGTTGGGGGGTGAACAAAAATGTAAACATGATTAAGTACAAAATCATTCAGGCATTTTACAAAATTTACAAAGGAAAGCCCAGGAATAAAAAATTACTAAAATCAAAAAGAACAAATAAAAAAGATAAAAAAGTTGTAAAATTTAAAAACCCAAAAAAAAGGAAATTACTTGCCCAGAAAAGGCAATGTAAAGCATAAAAATATTCAAGTTTAATATCCCATTAGGGGCGGGCCATGAAATACAGCATGAAGAGTGATCAGTAAAATCTTCAGCAGCTATCCAAAACTGTCCCCAAAAACTAACCTTCTTAATAACCTTTTTTTAAGCCAAAAAACTTTTGAGGCACGAGAAAACAGGGTTTAATTGGAATTGGCCCCAAATTTTAAGTAATTTTAAATGCATTTGCACTGCAAAAAACAAAAAATTTTTTCCAAAAAGGGGCAAAATCAAAAATGCTTCCTCCTTCTTTCATTTTCAAAAACAAAAAACTGACACCTGGCCCCTAAAAAATTGAAATTTTTGATTTTGTTTTTTCTTTTATTTCTTTTAGCTTTAAAGCAGCAAAAAAAAAAAAAACGTGCACAAAATAGGTCGGGAGATGTTTTGCTGCCCTTTATATCATAAAAAATCCTGAAAAACCCCGAAAAAAAAATTTACCCAAAAAATAACAAAAACCCTGTGCATTCCTAATTAAAAAAAAAACCTCTGCAAAAAAATAAACCCCTCAAGCTTTAATTCTAAAAAATTTAAATTTTTTAAATTTTGAGCCCCCTTTCCCCAATTGTCTTTTGTCTTCAACATTACCCGGGGCAAAAGGGGCCCCAAACGCACAAAAATGCCTCTAAAAGTAAAGAAATAAAAAACCCTTTTCCAAAATCGAAAAAAGGGAAAAACCCCCAAAAAAAAGACTAAATAAAAAGGTGATTTCCCCGTCCTGCATTATCCCTCAATTTAAATTCGGTGCCAGGAAACACTTCAAAGCATAAAATAAAAAAATTTCAAAGTGGTTTTTGCGCCTTCGCCCAATGAGCTTTTTTCCCCCCAAAATGAAAACGTTTGTTACAGTTTATTTTACAGTAGGGAGAAAAGCAATAGCAGGTTAGGACAAATCATTCACTGAATGACTCACATGAAAAACTGTTTGTTAAAAAGTTTGGGTTTAAACATTTAAGGGAAACAAGAAATGACCCCGTTTTAAACGGACATAAAGTCACTGAATTTTTACTCGCTGCTGAAAAAGTGGCAGGGGGTTCATTTTTGAGATTTTTCTTTGCTGGTTTATCTTTCAGCGAATTTTGAAAACCAAATTTTTTAGGCAAAAAACACTAAACTTGGGGCTTTCCCAAATCAACCGGGGACAAAAAAACCTCCGCTTTAATCTCAAAAAAAAAACCCTAACCCTTTTTTTGTGCTCCATTCAGTTTTTCTTTAGACTGATGTTAGATAAACGGGAGGGGGAAATAAAGTATTGAAAAAGTCAAAAAGCAGTTTAAAGTAGGTAGGTATGATCTGAAAAGGCAGCACCCCTTTGAAATTCCCGGGTTTTTTCTGAGCGGGCACGTGCTTTTTCCACTGCTTGTTCCCAATTTTTATTTTTCCACTTTGCATGAAAACCGCTGGCAATAAAAAAGGGTTAAAAACCCAAATTTTTTAAAAAAAAATTGCAAAAACAAAATGGACAAAACGGGT
>JABMCL010001830.1:0-7500 GCA_018857735.1 Alviniconcha marisindica | reverse complement strand
TACATGGGTTGGTGCATCAGTGGTGTAGACAACTGTGGGAATATTAAGTATATATATATATATATATAGATAGATAGATATATTTAGCTATTTGGGTCCAATGCAGTCCACAAATGAACAAGCCAGTTTTCATGGTTACCTATGAAGTACCACTGGTTTCTTTCCTAGCTCCAAAGGAAAAACTCGCTGAACCGGAAGGTCCTCAGACGTTGTGGCCATCGGTGCTGGTGTTGGTGGTACCATCGCTGTCTTAGCCGTCATTGCCGTTGTCGCGTTCGTTGTCATCAAACGACGAGGTAAATCATTGTGCAGCTGTGTAGAGAATGATAGACATTAATGGTGCTATTACTAGTAAACCATCAACCGTCTTGATATGATGAGTGGATCTCATTCAGATGTCGAATGAAATTGCTGTTCCCTGTAAGATAACTTTATGTTAACTTATATGGGGAGTGGTAGAGCTCATAACTCGTGATCGAAACGTCCTGGTTTGGAGTTTTCCTGTCCAGGGTCAACTTTCTGTGCTGACTCTTATTCAGGTACCCGTTCCAACCCCGTGTTACTGCAGTAGCCTGTAAAAATCCCGGTCATTCTGCCAAAAGTGCAGGTGGCCGGTTCCACATGCACCCTACGTATGTGGCTTCGAATGAAGTGACACTGTAAACTGGTACATGGTTGCATGGTGCACACAAGACGTGCGACCCAATGCTTATAGGGCCATTTTTCGTTTCTAACCAAATGTAACCAGTGTAAGGAGGCAGCAGATGACCAAGCGATGTGGGGGTTAACGACTTTCTCAGTAAATGTGACCGGTGTCATGAGAAAGGAGATGACAAGCGATGTAGGGTTAACGACTTTCTCAGTAAATGTGACCGGTGTCATGAGAAAGCAGATGACAAGCGATGTAGGGTTAACGACTTTCTCAGTAAATGTGACCGGTGTCATGAGAAAGCAGATGACAAGCGATGTAGGGTTAACGACTTTCTCAGTAAATGTGACCGGTGTCATGAGAAAGCTGATGACAAGCGATGTAGGGTTAACGACTTTCTCAGTAAATGTGACCGGTGTCAGGCGACAGCAGATGACCAGCCGATGTGGGGTTAACGACTTTCTCAGTAAATGTGACCAGTGTCAGGCGACAGCAGATGACCAGCCGATGTAGGGTTAACGACTTTCTCAGTAAATGCGACCAGTGTCAGGCGACAGCAGATGACCAGCCGATGTGGGGTTAACGACTTTCTCAGTAAATGTGACCAGTGTCAGGCGACAGCAGATGACCAGCCGATGTGGGGTTAACGACTTTCTCAGTAAATGTGACCGGTGTCATGAGAAAGCAGATGACAAGCGATGTAGGGTTAACGACTTTCTCAGTAAATGTGACCGGTGTCAGGCGACAGCGGATGACCAGCCGATGTGGGGTTAACGACTCTGGGGGTCGAGGGCTTGGATATCCCCCTAAAAAGGGCAGTCCTGTCTCCACCCGCGTCCTCCCTCTCCCTCCACCCCCTCTGCCCATGTATCGCTCAGTTGAGGGATTTTCATTGTTGTCCATCGCGGATACAGTTAGTGGCAGAATCCGGTCACGTCGACACTAGACCAGTGTAAAGGTCAATGGTTCTGGGAGTCAGCAGTACTTTGGTTGGGAAGGCTGGAGTATATAGTCATGGGACTGACAGGACCAGAATACGTGTCGCAGTCTATCATACTCATGAGCACGTAACTTACTTTGCGCAGAATAGCGTATGTTACATTAGAATAAACATATTTTGTTGCTATTGTGTGGTGAAGTAGCCGAAGTTGGAACCACCTCAACTGTGTGTTCATGATGGTATCTTTGCAGTTAAACAAATCATTGCAATTGTTCACAAATTTTCCATTCCCCTTCCTGATTGCAGGTGGGCCTTGGGATGATCTCATATTTGACCAATGTCGACTGTATCGAATTATTTCCTCTTTAAAATAATTCTTAGACAAAACATAAACAACAAAGGTTTTAGCGAGTCACGTGACTTGAAGATGACACAGGGTTTGGTTAAGGGTCAGAATATCAATTTCACAAAAGTCTCAATAGTGAATGGAGCCGCCTGCATTGGTGGACTGGGTGCCATTCCACCTGGACAGCATCAGCTCCCTCCCTCCCCGAGCCATGACACCTCCACATCCATGGCGACAGTGCGCGATCAGGGCAAACACTTTGCCGCCGGTCATTATAACCGAGCCGTCTGATCATTAACACCACGTTCGGCCATTGTGCCCTAGTCCACCATACCCTCCTCGCCTGTTGATATATTCTCTCGATGTGATTAGTAATATCAACAGAAATCACCAGTTTCAGTCGATTAGAGAGTTATAGTCATATGTACGTTTTCCTTTGTTTTGTGTGTTTTACGTTTCCTACATAAATTTAACGATACGGCTGCTAGACATTACACTTGCACGTGTCCTCTTGTCACACCTTTCTTGTTCTTGCTTTTGCTTGGAGTGGATGAAATCATTGGGCGGGAAACGGGAAATCAAATATTGTTACTCAGTGCTGCGCGTTCTTGCGTCTGTTTTGTTTTACTTGAGTTTTCTTATGTGCACACATTTTTCACACACACACACACACACACACACACACACACACACACACACACACACACACACACACACACACAACACCCCCCCCCACCACACCACACACACACACACACACACACACACACACACACACACACACACACACACACACACACACACACACACACACACACACAAAGTATTACATTCTTGTGCAAAAGTAAACCATAGTGAGTGTCAAAAACAATTATTATACCTGTTATTAATGTATTTGTTTTAGGTGCACGAGCGCCTGTGTGTGTGTGTGTGTGTGTGTGTGTGTGTGTGTGTGTGTGTGTGTGTGTGTGTTGTGTGTGTGTGTGTGTGTGTGTGTGTGTGTGTGTGTGTGTGTGTGTGTGTGTGTGTGTGTGTGTGTGTGTGTATGTGTTTGCTGTACACGAATAAGTGTAAATTATGTATACTTGAATTAAAGTTATAGAAATGTGTTCAGATAAGATAGGCACTTGGACACACAGAATGGTATGAATGTTTTTTGGGGGGGGGGGGGGGGGGTCAGACCACAAGATGTAAATTTATGTATAAGCTGGAGGTTTTACATAGACTTTGTGTCACATTGTTGAATTAGGCCAAGAGAGTAAGACTGCTCTGCAAAGTACAAGATGAAATTTCATTATCTTAGGAGTTTTGTGATTCACTGTGAACTGATTAGTAGTACTATATTTAGTCTTGATATTAAGATTGGACCATAGTGCAGACTAATAATAATATAGAAAACAAATTATCAGAAGACAATGGCAATGTCACTTAGCAACCAACAACAGAAAATGTAACAATGCAGTCAAGTTCAGCATTGTAACATCATCATAGTTTAATGTTTTGTGTAAAATGATATTTGGCTTGAGCACCGTTTCAGTTTCAGGTTGATAATGACAATTTAAGAAACAAAGTCAGTCACTTGGCTTGTTTCAGATTTTCTCTGATTTATGTGCATTTCAACTTGGTTCACCGCACTCTGTGTTTATCTGTTGCTTACAGTTGTTCATTCCACAATTTTAAATGCATGTTTACATGTATTCTTGCATGTTGAGGGGAATTGCCTCTGATCTAGTTTGTAAACTGACTTTTCTCATTTTTCCATGTCATTTTGATGGTGTAAACTGATATTTCATTGATTTCAAATGTACAAATGTTTGTTTTTGTTGCACACAAACTGACAAAAAGAGTCTTTATACGTGCATTTAATTCAATCACCTACGCTACAATTAGTACAAGTACTTAACTGGTGTGAGTGTGTGCATGTGTGTTGCTGTTAGGGATGGGGTGGGGTTGCATGGTTGTAAAAAACCAGTCAAACACAATAGAAACGAATGTATCTGATCTAAAGCACAGTTTAGTCATGAGTGTGTGTGTGTGTGTGTGTGTGTGTGTGTGTGTGTGTGTGTGTGTGTGTGTGTGTGTGTGTGTGTGTGTGGTGTGTGTGTCTGTGTGTGTACACACACACACACACACCACACACACACACACACACACATACACTAAGTATTACATTCTGTGCAAAGTAACCATAATGAGTGTCAAAAACTTATTTACCTTTATTAATGTATTGTTTTAGTGCACGAGCCCTGTGTTGTGTGTGTGTGTGTGGTGTGTGTGTGTGTGTGTGTGTGTGTGTGTGTGTGTGTGTGTGTGTGTGTGTGTGTGTGTGTGTGTGGTGTTGTTGGCAACAACAAAAAACAGAACATGTAGGGGCTTCACTCGTGGGTATCACTAGATTCATTCGTTTCCATTAACAACAACACTCATGTCTGTACACGAAAACTGAGTAAGTCAGCTAAAACAGTTACAGCATGGTTTTAAAACAGAACAAGAAGCAGAATTCACCGTGCCACGGCTAAGTTAGTAGACAAAGTAGTATCGGCATTTCTGTCAGTCGTCTGCTTTTGACAGCTGAAAATCGGATGTGTGTTGGCACTTTTTGTGGTCGGTTTTCTACATTATTTTGCATAGAAAATTTATGACAGTTTCAAATATGAAGATATCTGAGTCAACAGTATGTGAACCACAGATAAAAACAAAAGTGATATGTCTTATTTTAGTTTTTTGGCTCACACAAAATCGCGGACTTGCGCCGATGGCAGTAATAGTTGCGTATGTAATTATCTCCCCTGATTTACGTTATCATGAATTTCGCTTGGAGCGCTGCGCGTCGGACGATCCTCGCGTTTTATATAGCAGCGAGCCAGGATGACCCATCTTTGTATTTATAATCTTTGGTCTTAGCTAGTGCATATTCTCACTCCCATTATGCTGACGATCAACATTAAGAAACGCATATGATTTTATTTTCACCACCGCATATGACGCATACATCAAACAGAAGAACAAACCAAATTAATACATGAATATGCCTAACCTACGCACTAAACCATACCTAGCTCAGCTACCCGCATAGGCTCAGTACCAGTTACCTATGAAAGAAAATAGCACCTTTTGGCCCCATACTAAAGTCAGCGTAGATCTTTGCAGCACTACTCAACATGCAGTTAACTAAGGTTACCACCTCAGCTTGCACTTTGCAGCACAAGTCTATTAACTAAACATGCACTTAAGTATGTCAGCACTTTTCAGCACAGGAGAGCCATATAAACATTTAATTAATGCTTGCACTCTGCAACACAAGACTGTTAACTAAACATGCATGCTTGCACTTTGCTGCTCAGGGAAAACAAATAAACTAAAATTTGCACTTTTCAGCACAAGTTACCTACTGTAAAATGTAAGGGAAGAACACCACGTTTTTCAACATATAAATTCGGTCCCTCCTACACACGGGGAGGGGGGGGGGGGGGGGGAGGAGGGGGGGGTTGGGGAGGGGGGTTAGGGGTGCACCAGTACTTTACAGCACCGAGTCGCTGAAACTCATTCATTCCATTCTGCTTAATGTCCTCTCTCTGACGATGGTTATCCGTCTGTCTGCCCGTCTGTCTGTCTCTGTTTTTTGGTCCCTGAAACTCATTCACAGACAATATTACATACTATCTAACTTACAAAGGTACAGTAGCTGTACGATGTGTCACCATCTCGTTGGTAACATAGCATGTCGTGGTGACAATCTGTGCCGCAACAAGTCCTCTGAAACGTGGAACTTCAGAGCGAAAGACCAAATTGTTGTGCTGATTTTACTGGCAAAGATAGTTAACGGACTGACGACACAAGGGTCATGTTAATTGCAGATCCCTGCTGTTCACTTAGTACTGCGAATTTCAGTCCCGCGTGCCCTTGTCACGACCGACCCAATGTTCTCTGACCCAACGTACTCCATGTCACGACCGACCCAATGTTCTCTGACCCAACGTGCTCCATGTCACGACCAACCCAATGCCCCTGACCCAACGTGCTCCATGTCATGACCGACCCAATGTTCTGACCCAACGTGCTCCATGTCATGACCGACCCAATGCCCCTGACCCAAGTGCTCCATGTCAGACCGACCCAATGTTCTGACCAAGGTGCTCCATGTCATGACCCCATTTCCTCTTCCTGTTCCTTTTAGAGGGGGGGGGTTGGGTTCTCAAATCTGATTTTGCCAAAATGGCGGGATGAAAGTGCCTTAGTTCCTTTTGTTTATCACTGAATGATTAAAGTGTACCTTGAAGTTGAGTCCAAGGAAAGTTTTGTTTGATAATTATATACACAAGAATGAAAAGAAAACTAGTGATACATGGTGCCCGGGTCTTCTCTATAGAGGAACAGCAGTGTGTGCAGCACCCAGTTATAGCACAGCTCGTTTATGTCGTCACAGTTCCCTCGTGTGTAGCACCCGGCTATAGCATAACTCCTTTATGTCAGCAGAGTTCCCTGGTGTGTGTGGACGAAAAGACTGTGAAGTACAGATAAACCCGGAAGTGAAATGTACACTTGCCGATCTCGCACAACGAAAACAGCACAGGACAGTTCAACACGAACTGCTGTTTCACTGTTCGTCTCGCAGCACGTCAGCGATGAGTCCGGTCTTTGCTGTTGGGTTTACCTTGCTCGCTTGTGTCTCTGGTACGTAACTCTGTGTGTGTGTGTGTGTGTGTGTGTGTGTGTGTGTGTGTGTGTGTGTGTGTGTGTGTGTGTGTGTGTTTGTGTTTGTGTGGTGTGTGTGTGTGTGTGTGTGTGTGTGTGTGTGTGTGTGTGTGTGTGGTGTGTGTGTGGTACGCGTGTGTGTTTGTGTGGTGTGTGTGTGTGTGTGTGTTGTGTGTGTGTGTGTGTGTGTGTGTGTGGTGTGTGTATGTGTGGTGTGGTGTGTGTGTTGTGTGTGTGCGTGTGTGTGTGTGTGTGTGTGTGTGTGTGTGTGTGTGTGTGTGTGTGTGTGTGTGTGTGTTTGTACGTGGTGTTCGCTGTGATATGGTGTGCCCATGAGTCATGCACCAGACCTCATAACTTCCTGCTAGCTAACACAGTCAGCTATTCAAACCTGGCCAGTGTCACTGAATAGAGTCAGTATCAGCGGTGATTACTGTGTAGCGGTGCATGTAGAACGTCACTACCACGTTGGAGCGTGGACCAGTCTCTGTGTGCATTTGATCGCTTTTTCCCCTGTCCCACGTCGAGCGCACTGAGACAGCAAAGCCGGGCTGGCGAGCCATACAATCTTCTCTCGTCCACAAGACGTGACGGTTGACACGAACCGCTTGTAGCTCAGTCCTAAACAACGATCAGTGCTTTTTCATAAAGTATCCATATGTACACTCACGGACGCACGCACACACACGCACGCACGCATGCACACAGAAACACACACACACACACACACGCACACACACACACCACACACACACACACACACCCACACACACACACACACACACACACACACACACACACACACACACACACACACACACACACACACACACACACCACACACACACACACACACAGCATACACAAAAC
>JABMCL010003711.1:0-10416 GCA_018857735.1 Alviniconcha marisindica | reverse complement strand
TTTTTCCCCGGGTCAGCCCCACTTAGCAACAGGTAGTACTTAGTAGAATATTTAAACGTATGGTTCCGATAGATTACTCCTATCAATCAAAAAAGAATATCAGGAACTTTTCTTTTACTTGTCCAGTAACAGCTTTGCCGGTTTCCTATCGCAGACGTCTAACCTTGGCACAGCTCTCCGCTCCACCTGGTACCGCCAGGTTTACCAGCCACGACATGTATAGATCTACGTTGTCGGTCTCTTGCCAGTCGAGCTAAGCTTTCTTTTTTTCTTTTTCTTTTTTCCCCCTCTTTTTTCCCCCCTCCAACTCCAAATTATCTCTGCTTTGATTACATAATCTTGAAAAAATGGAAAAGAACTATGAAGATATAAACACCACTGTTTGATTCTCAGCTCTTCGTTGCTTTCGTTCAACGGGCTATTTGCTCCTTATAATACTTAATAGCACTTTGAAAGAATTATTTTATTATCTATTAGCACAAACGAAGGCGGCACACAAAACAAAACACATGTACTCCGGTTCTCTTGTTGTGTACATATTCCTAGCATTCTTTTCAGTTTTGTCATTTGCCATCAGTAACGACTTCTAGAGCCATTGTTTCCTTCGAATCTTCCTTCTCCTTTCTATAATCTTGCGTCAAATTATTGACATCGTAATGACGTCAAAATGGTCTTGCCATCATTTCATTGAGCCAAGCACATAGGGTGCCCATGGGGGAAATTCGCCCACTCGCTCGATGGGGGGGAACTTCGGCCACCCAAACACCTTGTGAACTGCACTCAATATTACGCATCAACCCCTACAATTGAACTTTTCCAAACTGTAATATCAGCTTCATATTGCACGAACAAAACAACAATAGAGTGATTGTTACAAGTAGCGTATGGGAAAACCTGTTTCTACTTTGGGAGCTCTGCTAAATTCGCTTGGCAAAAAAAACCATAATGTGGGGTTTTACGAAAGCAAGGACCGAATACAGTTATTGTTGGCAGATCTTGTTTTGTTTTGAAGTTCAGTTTTTGCCACGATGTGCCCACTTAAAAATCTTCCAATTTTTGTCATTTTGATGACGTCGTTTTAAATTTTTTGTATCCATTCTTACAATTTTTATTTTATTTTATTTTTTACATCACTGAGCTTCTTCTTGGGCTGTCTTCTTCTTTGCTCCCTTCTTCTTTTATTATTATCTGTCTATTTCTTGCACTGACGAAACAGATTCCTGTCGAAAGCGCTTGTGTTTCATTGTTTCCATGTGTTACGTCGTCTAGGTGAAAAACATTTCCCTAGTTATATCAGTTTTGTCACCCTCAACAGTAGTTGTTTTCCCCTCATTCCTCAGAATATTCATGAAATCACACGGGTAGTTGTGTCAGTTGTATACTAGTCTGCGATTTGTCGAAGGTATCTACAAACCACAACGAAGCTTGTGTTGGTTGAGCCAGTGTGACAGAATCGTGTCTCGAAGTGTGCATGGGAAAAAACCGTACCTGTTTGGATGAAAATTTCCCCCAGGCCACCCTAAAATGTTCGAAAGAAACGCTAGACATCATTTTATTGTTCGTCTTGGCAATTTCAAACACTATCAATTTATTTCCGATTTTTTGTGTGTGCTGTTCTCCATGAAATCGTTAGGGAAAATTGAGACTGTTTCACACAGACTGTCCCGATCTAAAAAACAAACATTGACAAAAATAATTTATACATGACATGTAAACAAAACTGAGAAGTTCCGGTATCTTATCAGTGATGTCATACTGAACGTGGGAAAAGAGCTCGTGAAAAAACAGTGTTAGTAACACTGTCTGCGAAAGTCCTCTTCTAATCGTGAAACTTTGCTTGAATTCACGGCACGGTTTTTTCATTCAAACTTTTTAATGAGATTCATGTTCGTTTTAACCTTCCCTCTAAGCACACGAAAGTTTTTAGCCAGCCGAAGGAAAGGTTTCCTTTAATGCCGATTGCAACCAGCCCGTTTGGGAACCAAAGCATGCTTTTTAATTTATTTTATACTTTAATGTAATCCCGTTTTTTGGTAGGACTTAATGCTCTCTACTGTGACAGTGTTAAATAGCATATCCCATTTATCATGTGAGCGCTCCAGGCGTTTTGATGACGCATGATAAATGTACATTTTATTATTATTTTAAGAACGCTAGTTCTTTGCTCTGAGTGACCCGGTTCTGAGGCTGACATGACTGTAAAATACAAGAACCAACCAGTTTTTGTTTGTTTGTTTGTTTTTGTCTAGGGGAGGTAACAAACATAATATTTGTCACTCTCGGGTCTCAGCGGTTGCTTCCCGTGATCAGTGACTGATGATTTTGGCAGCAAAATCCAAAATCGTGGACTCTAACAAAATCAGCATAGACTTAGCTATCGGTAGACGTGCTATTGAAACCGTCTGTATGCAGATTTAGTTTATACAACCCAAAGCAAAATTATCGAAGGCCAAAAAAGCAACAACAAAAAAGCACGGGACCTGTCGCCGGGCTGACTGACTAAAGCTCGTTCCAAGTTAACTGGGCGAATGTTTGTTCGCCCGAACACGGTTCGGACAAGTTCGACGAACTATGATCCCGTTTTTCTTAACTGAATCAAATTTTTAGTTCCCCAAACATGGTTCGGACAGTTCCGATGAATTTTACTTTGTTCTCAACTGGCTTGTAAACAAATTAGATGTTAAGCTTTTCGGCCCGAAACTTGCGGCAGACGCGCAGCAGAACACTATAAGATCGAAAATATAAGGCCTGATCAAGTAATTTAAAAACACACACCTATCATTTGATCCACACCATCACAACAGACTGTAAATTCCACATCAACCTACTATCTCATTCTGGGTCCCCCTCCAAGACAAGCTTGCGCCCTCTCACAGTCCCCACAAATAAAATAAATTCCCCTCCCGACGATTGAAGACCTTAGCGGATACTGTCATCCATTTTTATTTTTATTTTTTTCCTTCACACTTTGGAAATTCCGTCATCAGCCATCAGAGTAAGTGGTTTCGTCCGCATAGGGCGAATGTTCCCAGAAACATGTTGAGCCAAGCTTTTTTTGGACCCCGAATATAGCCTTTTCGAGAATACTTCCCAACTAGGTTCGCCGAAGAAAATGTCGGCCCAATTTAAGAACCACGCTTTACGCCGAACTACTTCCAGCTAAAAGGTTTCCTAAACAAACCATTCGCCCAAATTAAAGAACGGGCGTTTTTGGTCCCCACATGACCTTTCCCATGCTTTTCCGATAAGCCCAAGCAAAAGCGCCACGACAGTGGTCACAGGGTAACATCTGATATCAATAGGTTGTGCTGTGAGTTTTTTAGTCAATGAAGAAAGTAAAGAAGAAAGAAAGAAGCACAAAGAAACGATAAATATGTATCTAAATTTCTCCAGTCCCACCAGCTTGTCTCTGTGGCGCAATCGGTTAGCGCGTTCGGCTGTTAACCGAAAGGTTGGTGGTTCGAGCCCACCCAGGGACGATTTTTTTTCTTCCTTTTCTTCTGTTATTGTTCACCCGGTGCTGTGTTGTTTTTACCCTTCCAAAAGATCATTTTGATTATGATTAGTTAAATTGATTCTTTTTAATGAGCAAACGATAATTCTGGGAATAATTATATATATATAAATCGGGGTATGATTTATGCTGCCAAATGATTTCCATTTTTGAACTTGTCCTTTTTTGAATTTTCTCTGGTTGCACAAAATGGCCCTCCTGCTTTTGCTGCTTGCAGTTTCCCAACAGCTTGTTGCATCAGGAAATCAGGGTGGTTAAGTCTATATGTATTTTCTCACCAGAAAAAAGGAGAAAGAAAAAAAAATCCCCAAAACAAAAACAAAGATAGGGGGGCAGGATGGGGTGGGGGTGGGGGGAGGAGGGGGGGGGGGGGGTGGGGGGGGGGGGGAGGCAGGTAGAAATAAAGAAAAGAAAAAAGACTTCTTCAAGGCTTCAGTAATGTGTGTTTCAAACCCATTCTTTCCAAGCCACTTGGAGATGTTCAGTTTCTTTCTTAATTTTTTTCATTTTTTTCATGATTTGCTGCTGCTGCATCTGCGGAGGGTGAAAGTTATACTGTGGCCAGTCCCCAGTCTGCTACAACCAGCCTCTCAGGCTGCTGACCACATGTCATTACAAGCATTCCTTCTCCTCTTTTCACCCCATTCCAAAACATGTACACACCTCCTACCACAGAGACATCCTGTCTGCCAAGTCTAATGGGATTCCTTGACAACTGCTGTCTATTCAATATACCCCCCCTACCCCCCCCCTCCCCACCCCCACCCCCCACACACACACTACTCCTGGGAAAAGTATACTGCTATAGTATGAACTACCTTTCTCGCAACACTCCATTTTATGCTGCTAAATTATGTCCATTCCATGACCTTGTCCTTACCCCAGACTCAGTTTTATCCACACCCGACATCTGCCAACATACATTGCTGTTTCTATATACAGCTATAATTGTCAATAAATGTAAGTTTTAATAAGTTTTGGAATTCTCTCTCTGTCCCTCCCTGCATGGTTTTTTTGCCTGTTCTGTCCGCCTGCCTGCTTAACCTTGCCCTCCCTGTGTGTGGGTGCATGTATGTGTGGTGGTGTGTGTGTGTGTGTGTGTGGTTTGTGTGTGTGTTGTGTGTGTGTTGGCGGTGCCATGAGTTGCACGTTGTTGTTTGTGGTGTGTGTGTGTGTGTGTGGTGTGGGTGTGTTTGTGGGTGTGTGTGGGTGTGTGGTGTCTGTTTTAGAGAGAGAGAGAAAAGAGAGAGGAGAGGAGAGAGAATGGAAGAGAGAGAGAAGAGAGAGAGAGGAGAGAGAGAGGAGAGAGAGAGAGACAGACAGACAGACAAGACAGACCCCCCCCCCCCCCCCAAAAAAAAAGGAAAAAAAAAAAAAAAAACAGAGAGGGAGAGAAGAGAGAGAGAGACAGACAGAACAGACAGACCCAACAGACAGACAGACAGACAAATGCACACACACACAAACACATGCACACATACATGCTCACACACCACAAACACACACACACACACACACACACACACAACACACACACAGCAACAACACACAACACACCACACACCAACACACCACACACACACACACACCCACACACACCACACCACACCAAACACACACCACACCCCCTTCCCCACCTCCACACACAACACACAAATGGTCACAAGCTTGAGCAGGCAACCACTCCTCCAAGGCAATTAATTTTAAAAATCCCAATTAGTAAAATATCATGCTTAACATGCTTATTTTGCAAAGCAACACACCAACAAATTTAGGTATTATTTCCTCTGAGCAGTAGAAGCCTTTATGGAGCATTTTCAAATTCAGTTAAAGCAACAGCACACACAAAGCAGAATGCTTTGGGGTAAATTGGTTTGGCTATTGCTTGTTTTTTCCTCTCTCTCTCTCTCTCCTCTCTCCTCCTCTCTCTCCTCCCTCTCCTCTCCTCCCTCTCTCCTCTCTCTCTCTCTCACTCTCCGTCTCTCTCTCTTCTCAAACAATTAAGCCTTTCCATGAAAAATATGTAAAAACCTGGTTCAATTCTTCCACACCTTGATTTAAGCCATAGAAAAAAACCAAATCCCGGCCCTAACTGATTAACTTACAATGGAACATTTGAAGGCCCGAATTTACTTTTTACTTGTGCATTCTAATGCAAATGTAACATCCTTTTTAGCTTTGCCTGTTAATTCGGATGCCTCCATTTCCTCATTAATTTTAACCAGAACAAATACATCTTACAACAGAGTTTTCACAAATAAATGGTACCTATTTTGTTTCATCATAGACAGGTCATTTTTGGCAGGTCACATTTCACTCCTAAAAACTTTTTTTTCCCATGTTTGAGAGTGTGACCGATATAATGTTGATAAACATGGTGTGCCAACCATTTTCATGATAGCAAATGTAATATGAAGAATGGAATACTGATAGGCAATTTTTGAAATTTATAATGAACCCATGTTTTTTTTTCAGCCATGGATAATTTTTCAGGACATTGCTGTACAACTCATTAATCAGTGCAAAAAACCACCGTGAATTTTGTCCCATTATGCAGAGTAGCCAAAACAAGAAAACTGAATTACATTTTTGTTCTATGTTGCCCTGTGCTAAAGAGCTTAAGAGTGCAGTTTCCAACCCGTTCAAAATGCAAACCACAATTCCCAGTCCTTATTTTTGATAAACCTCTGCTTGCATCCCCAAATGAAATATTTGGTTGGAGAACTCTTGCCAGTGGTATTTGCACAAAGCTTTTAAGTTGCACACAGCATTTTAATTCATTCATAATTCAGGCACACTGTCACTGTCAGTACCTAGTCAAACACATCGTTGTTAGTTTGTTGGTTTTCTTGTTTATATGCATAATTATTGTATGCACTGTGAGGTGGTAGGTCATCCACCTGCAGTCCTTCATGAGGGGCAATGGCCTAAATGAATAAATACTCTCTCTCTCGTCCAGACTGTATCCAAGGGACTGTACTGGCTCATTTAATGTTCGTGGTATTTTAAGCAGTTGTACGAGTTATTTCCCCTCCATTCAAATTATTTTTTTCTCTCTCTCTCCCCAGCCCGCCCCCTTTCAGGCTCCTCCGGCGAGGAAGATAAACTAAAAGGGGGAAATCTTTTTTTTCCCGGTCATAGTTCAGGAGCTGTGTGAGAGTCGGGTGGCCGTCCTTTGGGGGTTGTCCGTCCTAACGGCCTTCTGGTTTCCGTGGGCGTAAAGCTTATTGAACCATGCTTTTGGCATTGGTCCCCCCCGCTTGGGCCCCCCAATATTCCCAAATGCATCTGAGGGAAAAAAACAAAAACCAAAAAAAGAACGGCCCGTCCCCCCAAAAAGCCTTTTTTGGGGTTCCCGTGGACGTTCAGCACCCTTTTTTTACTTACTGAGTATTTTTTGTCAAGAACGTAAATGATTTTGACATTGTTTATTACATTAATTAAGTTAATTAAGTGTAGAAAAAGAAGAAGAAAAAAAGAAGAAAAAAGAAAAGAAAAAAAGAAGAAGCGATTATTGTCATAAAATTTTGAGTGTTATCTAGGATACATCTTTTTTTGTCTGTGCCAAATCCATGTAAACAGTAAACACTTTTATTTTATAACTTTATACGGAACGGTAAAAGAGAAAAATCAAACGAACAACTCTGTGTAAATGCTTAGAGGAAGGAGGCGTCACGTTCCCAGACTACTGTGGGGTCGACGATCACTGCCTCCTCATCTCTTACGAAGATGAGGTCGGGCTTTAGCTTGCCCTTCGGCCCGTCGAAAATCGGTTCCCAGTGTACCGTCCAGCCTTGTTTCTGCGCCTTGTTTCCGAGGATCTTGCACAATGAATTGTGTCGCAGGATCCTGCTGCGCTTGACATGACTGAGGTAAATGTTTTCACAGATTTTCACGAAGCTGCATCCCGTACACTATTCCCGAATTTCTCCAAGAACTTCTTTTTTAAAACCAAAAAGCCCAAAACCCGAGGGAAAGTTTCTTTAAAGACAAGTTTGGGGGAAAGCTAGGAATTACTGAAAAATAACTGGGGCCCGCTAACAAATGAGAATTTTGAATTTCTAGAGTTTTGTCCCTTTACCACAAAAGGGTTTGGGAAAGGTTTTCAACTTTGGGGGGTATTTTTGGGGTTTTAAACAAAAACCATTTAAAAAAATATGAAAAAAAGTCCCCTTCACCTCAAAAAGCCTTACTCCCTTTCCCCCAATCAAAAAAGGTTTAAAGGGGAAAAAAGCAACCTGAAAAAAACTTACCGCCCCCAAAACCTGGGGTGCTTTCCCATGGGTCCCCAGACTGGCCCCCCGCCCTTTAAAAAATTTGCCCTTCCGGGGTTGACCAAAAAAAAAACTTTTTAAAAAAAACCCTTCCCAAAAAACAAAAAAAACTGAAAAGGTAACCAGTGCAGTATGCTTTACAGAATTTTAACAACAAATCACTGTTTTAAAAAAGGGAACCAGTGCAAGTTTAAAAGCCCTTTTAACCCCAATTTTTTAACAACAAATCACTGTTAAAAGGTAACCAGTGCAGTATGCTTTACAGAATTTTAACAACAAATCACTGTTAAAAGGTAACCAGTGCAGTATGCTTTACAGAATGTTAACAACAAATCACTGTTAAAAGGTAACCAGTGCAGTATGCTTTACACAATTTTAACAACAAATCACTGTTTGTACAAAAGAAAGGTAACTGATTCTGAATGTACGTTAAAGAAAACTGAAAAGGTAACCAGTGCAGTATGCTTTACAGAATTTTAACAACAAATCACTGTTTGTACAAAAGAAAGGTAACTGATTCTGAATGTACGTTAAAGAAAACTGAAAAGGAAACAATAATACACCTTCTCTGGGACTGCAATTACACTGAGACTTTTTGGAAGTGTTTTTAAAATGGATCACACACACAAAACAACAACAACAAACAAACACACAACATAATTATGCATTCTCTCAACATTACTGAGCAACTTGTTATTTTTGGCGTTGTAATGGACAAGGTACTTGACCTAATGATGCTGTTGGCAAAGTACTACATTTTCAGATGTAGCTGTTTAAAAATTATACCAAAATTTGACTTTTTTTTTTTAAAAAGTAGTTGGGCAAAAAAGCCGCAAAGGGAAAAAAACATCTCTGGCCCTTTTGAAGGGAGCCCCAAAACAAATCCCATTTTTAAAATTATGTTTCTCCATATTTTTTCGCTAACCAGTGAAAACCCAACGTTTGAAGGGGCCCCAAGGGGAGAGTTACTCGCCCCGCGCGCGGGGTGTGTGTGGGGTGTGGGGTGTGGGGTTGTGTGTTTTGGGTGTGGGGGGTTTTTGTGTGTGTGGGTGGTGGGGGTTTTGGGTGTGTGGGGTGTGGGGTTGGTTTTGGGGTTTTGGGGTTTTTTTTTTTGGGGGTTTTCAGTGTTTTGTGGGGGTGTTTTGTGTGGGGTTTGGTGGGGCCCCGGCGGGCTGTCTTCTGTGTTTTGCAGGTTTTGGGGGGGTTTGGGCTGACGGACGGGGTTCCGTTTTTTTTTTTGTACCTGCGCGCGCGCGGCGCCCCGGGGGGGGTGTTGTGGTGTGGTGTTGTTTTTTTTGGGTGGGTGTGTGGTGTGTGGGTGTGGGGTGTGTGTGGGGGTTTTGGTGTGTGTGTGGAAAGAGAAAAGAAGAGAGAGAGAGAGAGAAGGAGGGGAAAAGGGGAGAGAGAGAGAGAGAGAGGAGAGAGAGGAGAGAGGGGAGAAAGAAAAAGGCTGATTGTTTTGACGGGATTAATTTATTAAACTAAAACTTTATTACACAATGAAAAAAGGGTTTTAGGCACGACAGAGAGAGGGATATTTAATTTCTTTTTGGGGGATATTAGGGGGTTGAAAAAATTTAAATTACTTTTTTTTTTTTAAAAATTATTACAGTAATACAAATTTTTAAAATAAAATTAAAAAAACAAAATTTTAAAATAAAGGGAAATCTTTAAAAAGGGCCCGGGATGAAACCCTCTTTTTAAACTAGATCTTTTTTTTTTTGTTGTTGCTTATTTTTTTTTAGTTTTTTTTTTTTTTAATGCATGTTTTTCCCCTTAGCTTAAATTGACCTGATATTTTTGGACCCCTGATATGGGGAAGCTGTACGGGTGTTTAAGTTTCTTTTTTTAGAAGGGGAACAGGGGCGAAATTATAAAAAAAAAAATTTTATTTATTATAAGTACATACATCCCTGATTTTGGAATAGATGTTTGGAAAAACTTTCCCCCAAAAAATTGTTTAAAAAATTTTTTCCATTAAAAATAAAAAAAAAAATTTAAAAAAGAAGAGAAAGAAGAGAGAGAGAGGAGAGAGAGAGAGAGAGAGAAGAGAGAGAGAGGAGGAAAATTTACGTAATAAAAATTCGTTAACCAAATGCGATCAACTTTCTTCAGAACAACCCAACGATTTCTAATTAAATAAAAAAGGACCCGCGCTGTGAAAGGTGTGTTCAATCAAATTCCCTTTGCTCCCGCCTCGCCTCTTTTGTCTCTAATCGCCCAGCTGAATTGATGTCGCGGCGGCAAATACGCACGGGATACCGGCATTCTCCAAACGCCGGCCAACAATGTGCAGACGGTTATTATAAATAGCGCGCAACACTTGCTGTGATCTGAGCGCCAGACAACGCCAAGTATGTATCTAATAGTCCGCGAAAGGAGGAGCCACTGGCTGTAATCCCTAGCGCCTTGGAGTGATTTATTTCCAGCAGATTAGCGACCCGCGTTTAGTGTTTTGTCCAAAGCGCCGTCAGGTGAAAGACGTGTTGCCTTTGGCTGGGTGGGGAGACTGAGTGACACCATGGACACTAGGCCACGGGCAGCGCTTGACCAGCACTTGCACCACAAGGCCGGGATCAGCGAGGCTGTCAATCTGCCGAGGTACGTTAATCCAGAAGCCAGAGAGGG
>JABMCL010000209.1:0-10530 GCA_018857735.1 Alviniconcha marisindica | reverse complement strand
ATTAAAAGGGCCCCTTTTTTTTCCCCCAGGCTTTCAAGGGAATTTTTGGGGGCCGGGGGTTTTTGTTAAAAAGAAACAAAAACCCCCCCCCCACCCCCCCAAAAAAAGGAAAACAATTTTTAAAAAAACCCCCATTTTCCAAAGGCCCAAAAAAAAAAAAAAAAACAAAAAAAATTTTTTTTTTTTTTTGGGGGCCCCCAACCCCCCCCCCCAAAAAAACCCCCCAAAACCCCCCCCAAAAACCAAAACCCCCCCCCCCAAAAAAAAAAAAAAAAAAAAAAACCCCCCCCCCAAAAAAACCCCCCCCAAAAAAAACCCCCCCAAAAAAAAAAACCAAAAAAAAAACCCAAAAAAACCAAAACCCCCCCCCAAAAAAACCCCCAAAAAACCAAAAAAACCCCCCCAACCAACAAAACCCCAAAAAAACCCCAAAAAAACCCCCCCCCCAAAAGGGGGAAGGGGGCCCCCCCAAAAAATTTGGGGGGTTAAATTTTTTGGGAAAAAAACCCCCGGGAAAAAAGGGCCCCTTTTTTTTTGTTTTTAAAAAAAAAACAAATTTTAAAAAAAACCCCCCCCGGGGGGGGGTTTTTTAAAAAATTTTCCCCCCAAAAAAACTTCCCCCCCGGGGGCCAAAAACCCCCCCCCCCCCAAAAAACCAAAAATTTTTAAAAAAAAAAAGGTTTTAAAAAAAAAAAATTTTTTTCCCCCAAACCAAAAAAACCCCCCCCTTTAACCCCCCCCCCCAAAAAAAAAAACCCCAAAAAAACCCCCAAAAAAAAGGGGGAAAAAAAAGGGGGGGAAAAAAAAGGGGGGAAAAAAAAAAAAAAAAACCCCGGGGGGGGGGGGGCCCCAAAACAAAAAAAAAGGGGAAGGGGGGGGGGAAAAAAAGGAAATATTTTTTAAAAAAAAAAAAAAAAAAAGGGGGGGGAAAAAAACCAAAACCCCTTAAAAAAAAAAAATTTTTTAAATTTTAAAAAAAAAAAAAAAAATTTTTTTTTGGGGCCCCGGGGGGGGAAAAAGGGCCCCAAAAAAATTTTTTTAAAAGGGGTTTTTTTTTTTTTTTAAAAAAAAAAAAAGGGGGGGAACAAAATTTTTTCCGGGGGGAAAAAAAGCTTAAAAATTTTTGGGGGGGTTTTGAAAAGGGGGGAAAAACCAAATTTAATTTTAAAAGAAAAAAAATTTTTTGGGGGAAAAATTTTTTCCCCCCCAAAATTTTTTTGTTTTTTTTTTTGTTTATTTTTCCCTTTTTTTGAAAAAAAAAACCCCCCCCCCCCCCTTTTTCCCCAAAAAAATTTTTTTCCCCCCCAAAAAAAAAAAAAAAAAAAAGGGGAAAAAAAATTTTTCCCGGTTTCTTTTTTTTTTTTTTAAAAAAATTAAAAAAAAAGATTAAAAGGGGAAAAATTTTTTTAAAAAAAAAAAAAAGGGGCGAGCGCACCCCACCCGCACGCATTCACGCCACAAGCACACACCGGTCGGGTGTGTAAAAAATAAACTACCGTTAAAACACACTGGGTAAAGGGGTTTTGTGTCTAGGAGAGAGAGAGAGAGAGAGAGAGAAAAGAGAGAGAGAGGGGGGAGAGAGAGAGAGAGAGAGAGAGAGAGAGACAGAAGACAGACAGACAGACAGACAGAAGACACAGACACAAAAAGAGAGAGAGGGGAGAGAGAGAGGGGGGAGAGAGAGAGAGAGAGATAGAAGAAATAAAAAAAAAAAAACAAACACACAAACACACACACACACACACAGAACATCAGTACTTTGTTCACACCAACACGGCAATTCCCAGATCCGACAAAGAACAAAGCATATCTCAACTGAGAAAAGCAAGACAACATCAGAAAAAAAACGTAACTTACGTTTTGAAAGGAAAGGGCACACAACAGCTGCGAGGCTGCCACACATGGATAGTGATCAGTGCTAGAGAGAGAAACGTCCATTTATTATCATGTTTATAATGATACTGAAAGGTCTACGGAGCCGTCGGATTACGAAATAAATAACAGCGCAAGGCGAAACCCGGAAAGCAATTACGTAACCAAATTACACGTAGAATTATGATCAATACGCGAGAAGAAATACACAGATTGCATCCATCAAAAAGAATTACGCGGGAAGGCCCTGGGGGCCCCTCAAAATAACACCTGCAAGTATCACCTTCCCAGCATCTTTTGTATCCGTCTCTTTCTATTTTTTTGTGTTTTTCATCTTCTTTCCTCTGTAAATTTCCTGTACCCCCCCCCCCCCCACCCCCCCCCCCCTCCCCAAGTCCCTTGCGCTCCGATAAAATGTGTTTCTCACTAATATAAAAAAAACAAGTCAACCATAAGCAAAATAAATTTCCCTAAATCTAATTTTTCACCGTTTAACTGTTATTTAAGTATTATTTTGTGCTTTAAAACAACAACCTAACAGTTTAAAAAGACTAGCACGCGTGATTTTTTTTTTTTTTTTTAAATTTATTAAATAAAAGAAGAGCTACCTCTAATAAACCGAATTTAAAAAACCCCAGCTCGAACTCGCCCTTGTTCTCTCAATATCGGCCCTAAAAAAATTGAAGTTTTCACCTGTAATCAAGAAAAATGCAACTTCCGGTTCGATTTAGGATTTCCCGGTTTGTTACGTCACTTGTGTATCAATTTAAAATGGCGAGCGAAGACGATCACCTGCCATCCTGCGAAAGCAGCGACTCTGAAGAAGATAAAAAACACTACCAGAAAATGCTAGTCAACAATATGGCCTACAGCCGTATCAGTTTGAACCATATCCCGCAGAAAACGAATCTACTGACGATAGAGTGATCAGGAAGAGACGCCGGTGGACTGCGAAATGGGAGTCGCTTGGATTGTATCGAGTGGTGAGCATTTTTGTTGTTGTTTTCAACCTTCTTTTTTTTTTTTTTTTTCTTTTTTTTTCACTCAGGGAAAAATATCTCGGGACATTTTAAACACCACTTTGTGCCACAAATATCCCAATCACTCAGACAGGGTCATATATAAATAGCGAATGAAGGCAGCATTTGGAAATGGGTGAGTACACGATAGACTTGTTTGCCGACACAGCACTTGGGAAGCGTGCACGGAAACTAGATCCAGATCTAATGTTTAAAAGGAAAAACGCCAATAAAGGCCCAAAAAAAAAGGGAAAGGGAACTAAAACTTTTTTTTTCAAATTTTTTGGGTTTTGCGTTTCTTTTATCCCCTTTTGGAGGATTTATGACATTCTTGCCCCTACAAGGCGTATTAATCGGAAAAATTTTGGGGTTTTCGGGGGGGGGGCCTGCCCGATGCGGTGATGGAATGGAGAAACCCGGGGCTTGCTTTTCCCTTTGGTTCTTTTACGATCCTCTCCCCGGTCTGTTTTTGATAAGCCACGAAGCGCAACCGACAATGCAGCAGTGGCTTTACCGATTATTATTTTTACATTTCTTCTTTTTAATCAAAAATTTACATGTCCATGCTTATCACCGTACGGGGTCAAAAGGGCCCTGCCATAATTATTTCAAAAAGTGACGTATTTCCGGTTTCTGTATTTTAAACCCGGTGAGCGTAAGTGGCTTGGTGCATTTTTTTTTAATTGAAAATAAACGCAAATTTTTTTGTTTTGAAAAACAAACGGGACATTAACTCACTACATTAAAGTACACGATTTAGAAAAAAAATCATTTTCCACGCGTGGGGGGTCTTTAAGGTGCATCTGACTTTCAAAAACACGCTGGATTCTCTTAGACTTTAAAAAATTTCCAAGCATCGGCTTTCACCCCGACATGAGTGGCGAGATCCCATTACCAGAACCCCTTTCACTGACAGCTTCAGTTTTTTGATCTTGCCGGCACCAATTTTTCAGCCCGGTGATGATGATTTACAATTAGTTGCGAAGTGAGGAAGACGCCCCAAAACTTCGGAACTGTGCGACATATTTCAATGACTGCGCCAGATCCCATTTCCACTCGTCTCCGTGACGGGCAAAGACAAAAAAAGTGTCCGTCACAATGCATGCATGTTTATCCGCCACACAGTTTCGTAGCAAAAACAGCGAGCTTAGGGTTTTAGAGCAGGAATTTTGTTTTGTCGGTCAGCCCAGTGATTTAAAAACATTTGTTTGTTTGTCTTCACATGAAGTTAAATTTTTTGCAAACTGCCGGCTTCATTGTTGACCTTACCAGCGTAGAGTTTGTTTGTTACCAGCGTAGAGTTTGTTTGCTATCAGCGTAGAATTTGTTTGTTACCAGCGTAGAGTTTGTTACCAGCGTAGAGTTTGTTTGTTATCAGCGTAGAGTTTGTTTGTTACCAGCGTAGAGTTTGTTTGCTATCAGCGTAGAGTTTGTTTGTTACCAGCGTAGAGTTTGTTACCAGCGTAGAGTTTGTTTGTTACCAGCGTAGAGTTTGTTTTACCCGCGTAGAGTTTGTTTGTTACCCGCGTAGAGTTTGTTTGTTACCAGCGTAGAGTTTGTTTTTCCCGCGTAAGTTTGTTTGTTACCCGCGGGGAAACGTAGAGTTTGTTTGTTACCAGCGTAGAGTTTGTTTGTTACCAGCGTAGAGTTTGTTTGTTACCAGCGTAGAGTTTGTTGAGAACCACTGCCTCAGAGCCTCGGCTCGTTGAAAAGCTTTTTCGAGTTTTTATTTTTTTGGGTTTTTTGGAAAAAAAAATTTAACCGCGTGCAGATTTTGTCGTCTGCACCTGTCCTATTGGGGGGTTCGGGAAAATCCGGCCCCGCCCCGCAGTTTTGTGTGTTGTTGTGTGGGTGGTTTGTGTGTGTGTGTGTGTGTGTTTTGTGTGTGTGTTGTGGTTTGTTTGGGTGTGTGGGTGTGTGTGTTTTGGGGTTTTGTGGGTGTGTGTGTGTGTGTGTGTGTGTGTTGTGTGTGTTGTGTTGTGTGTGTGTGTGTTGTGTGTTGTGGTGGGGTATGTGTTGGGGTGTGTGTGGTGTGTTTGTGTGTGTGGGGTGTGTGGGGGTTGGGTGTGTGTTGTGTGTGTTGGGGGTGGTTTGGGGTGGTGTGTGTGGTTGTGTTTGGGGGGTTTTGTGGGGTGTTGTGTGTGTGTGTTTTTTTTGTGTGGTGTGTGTGTGGTGTGTGTGTGTGGTGTTGGTTTGGGTTTTTTTTGGGTTTTTTTGGGTTTTATTTTTATTTTTTTTTATATATATATATTATATATACGGGTTTGGGGTTTGTGGTGTGTGGTGTGTGGTGTGTGTGTGTGGTGTGTGTGTTGTTTTTTGGTGTGTGTGTGTGTGTGTGTGGTGTGTGTTGGTGGGTGGTGGTTGTGCGTGTGGGTGTGTGTGTGTGTGTGGGTGGGTGTGTGTGCGGGTGTTGTGAGGGGGGGTGGACTACATACGGACACAAAGCCAAGGACATCACCCCAATCGATCGCCTGGGCGAGAGAGGTGTACAAAGAGGAAGCCCCCCCTCCCCCCACGATCTTCCTTTAAAGAAGGAGAAAGCGGGCCCTCGTCAATCCGGGCGAACATTGGAACTGTTTTAAAAAACAACGTCGGGAAAATTTTGAGAGACGGCGGGGCAGCGCATACTGAAGGGCATAGATATCGTCTTGAACTGAACTGAACTGTGGCAGGTGCGTGATTTGAAAACTTCGGAACATATTTCAGTGACTGCGTCAGCTTCCATTTCCACTCGTCTCCGTGACGGGCAAAGAGAAAAAAAGTGTCCGTCACAATTAATGCATGTTCATCCGCCACACAGTTTCGTAGCAAAAACAGCGAGCTTAGGATTTTAGAGCAGGATTTTTTGTTGTTGTCGGTCAGCCCAGGATTTAAAGACATTTTTTGTTTGTCTTCATATGAAGTTAATTTGTTGCAAACTGCCGGCTTCATTGTTGACCTTACCAGCGTAGAGTTTGTTTGTTTTCAGCGTAGAGTTTGTTTGTTACCAGCGTAGAGTTTTTTTTACCAGCGTAGAGTTTGTTTGTTACCAGCGTAGAGTTTGTTTGTTACCAGCGTAGAGTTTGTTTGTTACCAGCGTAGAGTTTGTTTTCAGCGTAGAGTTTTTTTTTTCAGCGTAGAGTTTGTTTGTTACCAGCGTAGAGTTTGTTTTCAGCGTAAGTTTGTTTGTTATCAGCGTAGAGTTTGTTTGTTACCAGCGTAGAGTTTGTTTTCAGCGTAGAGTTTGTTTGTTATCAGCGTAGAGTTTGTTTGTTACCAGCGTAGAGTTTGTTTGTTATCAGCGTAGAGTTTGTTTGTTACCAGCGTAGAGTTTGTTGAGAACCACTGCCTCAGAGCCTCGGCTCGTTGAAGAGCTTTATCGAGTTTTTATTTTTTTGGTTTGTTGGAAAAATAATTCAACCGCTGTTTTTGGTTTTGTTAAAAATTTTAAAGCTGTAAAGTGCTTTCCCACGTTGTGTGGGGGTTTGGGGTGTGTGTGTGTGTGTGTGTGGTGTGTGTTGTGTGTGGTGTGTTGTGTGTGTGTGGTGTGTGTGGGTGTGTGTTGGTGTGTGGTGGGGGTGGTGGTGGTGGTGTGTGGTGGTGTTGTGTGTGTGTGTGTGGGTGTGTGTGGGTGTGGGTGGTGTTTTGTGTGGTGTGTGTGTGTGTGTGTTGGTGGGTGGTGGTGGGGGTTTTGGTGGGTGTGTATGTGGTGTGTGTGGTGTGTTGGTGTTTTTTGTTTTGTGTGGTGGGTGTGTGTGTGTGGGGTGTGTATTTTTGTTTTTGTGTGTGTAGATGGGGTGTGTGTGTTTTGTGTGTGGGGGTTGGGGGTGTGGGGTGTGGGGTGTTGGGGTAGTGGGGGGTGTGTGTGTGTGTGTGTGGGTGTGTGTGTGGTTGTGTGTGTGGGGACTCTTGTGTAACCTAAAACATTTCCCCCCCCAAAAAAAAAAAATTGAGACCGCCATTTTTTTCCTTTTCCGTGCTGCTGTTTTCAGCCATCTCAATTTCTCTGTTTGCTGTTCGTTTTAAGTTGTGTAATTAAGCTTTGTATAGTCAGTATGCTGTTTAGGGGGTCCTTGTGGGGTGTGGGGGGGGGGGGGGGGTGGGGGGGGGGGGGGGGTATTGCCTTAGAATAGTTTCTACGGACAATTTTTTACGCTTTTTTTAAATATTTTTATTTTTTTTTTTATTTTTTTTTTTTTTTTATAAATTTTTATATTGACGTGTAGGGTGTGGGGTGGGGGGGGGGGGGGTGGGGGGGGGGGGGGGGTTGGGATGAATGGGATGGTAAACCATCCCGTTCGATTTATTGACACCAGACTGACGCAAAACAAAAAAGGAACAACATGAGGCGTACAATCAGTTTTATCTCTTAACAAAAAGTATTGGAGAATTTGTTTCGCAAGGGGGGGGGGGTGGGGGGTGGGGGTGGGGGGTGGGGGGGGCACGCACAACACACGTACGCTCGCACACACGCACGAAGGGCAGCCCCGGGGCGCCCCCACACACACACACACACACACACACACACACACACACAAAACACCCCACACAAAACACACACACACAAAACACTCTCTCTCCCCCCTCCCCCCCCCAAATTTAACAAAAAAAAAAACAAAAAACAAAAAAAAACAACAACAAAACACACACACACACACAAAACACACACACACACACACACACCCCACACACACACACACACACACACACACACACACACACACACACATGCACACACCACACACACACCACACACACACACACACACACACACACACACACCCCACACACACACACACACACACACACACACACACACACACCCACACACACACACACACACATGCATTTTTCCCCTCCCCCCCAAAAAACCCCCCCCCCAAAAACAAAAAACCAAAAACTCAAAACAACAACAAAAAAAAAAAAAAAAAACACAATAAAACAACAACAAAAAAAAACAAACACACAAAACCCCCCCAAAACGACGCACGACGCACGCACGCACGCACGCAAACCAAGCACACACACACCCCACACACACAAAACGACCTTTCCGTGCAACGAAATTTTTTGGGGGCCCACTCCCCCCAAAACCCCCCCCCAACCCCCCCCCCCCCCCCCCCCCCCCACCCCCCCCCCCCCCCCCCCTTTTTTGGGTTCTCTTTTTAAACTCTGTTCGCTTCTTTCCGTTTTATTCCCGATGTCCCTTTAAGGGGCGCGATACGGCAAGCTGACAGAGTCACATTTAATCGCAACTTAAGTCAAAAGATGGCGTTGTTTGGGAGGTTGAGAACACGTGACCCGACTGCAACAAAACCGGCAATTTAAAAAATCACAGCCCTTTATTGGGGAGCCGGGTTTGGGCCCAGCGGGTAAGGCGTTTGGCTGGTAAGCGGAAGGACCCCGGTTCGATACCGCTTCGGCTCTCCCTTTTTTCCCGAAAGGTTGTGGTTTTTGGACACCATCACCTTTGTCCATCACTTTTCCCACCGAAACATTGGCCCCATCGCTGCCCATCTTTAAAGCAGGAATTTCCCTTTGGTGGTGACAGGGGGTAGCGGTAGGTAAATAAACCCCCTTCCCCCCCTTTACCCCCCTCCCCCCGCTCCCCCCCGTCCCCAATAAGCCTTATTTGGGACGTTAAGCACCATGTTTACTTACTTACTTAATAGCCTTCTATGCACAGCATATCGTTATTTGGGGTGTTTCGGGAAACAAGTTTAAAGGGAACGTCTGTGCGATGCAAGGTATAATTTAAAAATACGTGCTGTGGGGGGACAAAAAAAGTGGCACCGTGTTGACAAGTGAGAAACACCACGCGCGGGGGCAAATCCCTTTCCGTAAAACCTTAAAACTTTTCAAAACAAAAGGAAGGTTACCCCAAAAATTTTCCAACGGGAAAAAGTTTTTTATTTTTGGGGAAAAACAGGAAATGAGAGAGAGAGAGAGAGAGAGAGAGAAGAGAGAGAAAAAAGGGGGAGAAAGGGGAGAGAGAGAGAATAACGAAAATTTTTTTTTTAACGAGGGTAATGGAATAAGAACAATACTTTTTTTTTTAACCCGAGGAAAAGAAAGAGAGAAAAAAAAAAAATCAAAAGAGAGAGAGAGGGGAAGAAGAGGGAGAGAGAGGAGAGAGAGAGAGAGAGAGAGAGAGAGAGGGGACGTACATACACACATACGTAAAGACAGACATATTTATATGCAGGGGGACATCGAGGAGAATCCGTTCAGTTCAACAAGTAAAGTCATCTTGTATCATATTCCACAATGATAACGTTACCTCGAGTCCCCTTTAACCTTTTTTCAACGCGCCTACTTGGAATTTGTGCTTGGTTTTTTGTTTGTTTTTGTTTTTGTAAAGCTGAACATTAGCCTGTGTTATGATCGGCATATATAAAATCTAGACTACGTAACCTTTCAGGATAATGCAACTTAGGCAAGTTCGCAGGTTGCTCTATATAATAAAAGCACGTTGTCATCTTTATTTCAGTTGTATATGTGTTCGACGACCTTTAGTTACTGTAATTAACTGGTGTGGGTTATCATCCAATAAGCAAAGAAATTTAATGTCGATCGGGGGTGAAGAGAGAGAGAGAGAGAGAGAGAGAGAGAGAGAGAGAGAGAGAGAGAGAGAGAGAATTTAGAATTCAGAATTTTTAAAAGGTTTTGGTTTTAAGGGATTTCCTAACCCCTTTCAAAAAAATTTTCCCTTAAAAAACCAAAAAGCCCAAAAAAAAACAAAAAAAAACCAAAAGAACAAAGAAAGGGGGAAAAGAAGGGGAGAGAGAGGGGAGAGAGAGGAGAAAAGGGAGAGAGAAAAGAGAGAGAGAAGGGGAGAGAGAGGGGGAGGGGGGAGAGGGAAAAAGAGAGAGAGGGGAAAGAAAAGAGAAAAGAAAAAGAGAGAGAGAAAAGAGAGAGAGAGAGAGGGGGGGAGGGGGAGGGGGGAGGGAGGGAGAGAGAGAGAGAGAGAGAGAGAGAGAGAGAGAGAGAAAAGAGAGGGGAAGGGGAGGGCAAAAAAGAGGGGAAGGGGGAGGGGAGAGAGAGAAAAGAGAAAAGAGAGAAGAGGGGGAGAAGAGAGAGAGACTTTTAGCCAATCAGAATATCACACGTAGTATTGAGCGCAAAACACCCGAAGAGTGGCAACTACATTTGGCCCAAAACGCCAATGAAGCAACCGACTGGCGACCGGTGGGGAAAACCTTCGCAATACACAATGCTGTGTGCTTACCGATGACGTGAGATTCAGCTGCGGTCCTGAAAAAATTTTAAAATTTTTTATCACAGGAACTGCTTTTTTTAATCCCAAAAAACCACATTTCCAAATGTACAAAAAACCCCCATCTTAATTGTGTAAAAAATTTCGTTTACTGGGGTTGGGGTGTGGGGGGTGTGTGGGGTTTTGTGTGTGTTGTGTGGGTGTTGTGTGTGTGTGTGTGTGTGTGTGTGTGCGGTTTTCATTGGGTAGGGTGTGTTTGTATGTACCGCGTGGGGTGTACGGGGTGTGTGTAATGTAGGGTTTTTGCCCTTTGTTTTTTGTGATTAGAATTTCCTTTTATTTTGTCTTTTTTCCCTTTGAGTTTTTGTCACCGTGTATATCATTTAAATTTGAATTTCATACAGCGCACTGAGCTCTTTTTTTGTTGAATTCAAACTTTAA
>JABMCL010001745.1:647500-683226 GCA_018857735.1 Alviniconcha marisindica | reverse complement strand
TCCAACCCGACTTGATGCCGGATAGTGATAAGTACTGCAACTCCTTGCCAAAAGTCCAACGTCAGTGCTAAACTTACGGCTTGTCCAGACTCAAATAGCAGTGCTAAACTTACGAATGTCAAGAATCAAACGTCAGTGCTAACCATTCAGCTACTCAAGACAAACGTCAGTGCTTAAACGATTCAACTTACAGCTCTGTCAAGACTCTAACGTCAGTGCCAAACGATTAACCTTACAACTTGTCAATTCTCAAACGTCAGTGCTAAACTTACATCTCACCAAGACAAAAACGTCAATGCTAACCTTACAGCTTGTCAAATACCAAACGTCTGTGCTAAACTTACATCTTACCAAGACTCAACTCAATTACCGTAACTCCTAGACAGTCAGAAACCTTGCTTTGATTATGCCTCAGTATCAAATAAAAAGGCCTGCAAAACGGTCTAGAACGGCTAACTTAGCAGCCAGGAGTTTCACCGTATCGGTTTCCAAGACGTGTATGCACGGTTATTTGACAGTTAGGGTTGACCAGTCTATAGCCAGCCGACATCTCATCTCTTCCAGCAGAGCCCACAGCCATCTTACTTCTCTGAAGTATACCTGTTTGATATCAGACTCAAGCAAAATCAAAGCAACGTTATTAAAAACAAAGTAAAGGTGGATGAAGTGCCACTGATTACTACAGTTATTAAAAAGGAAGATATATATATTAAATATATTTTGTGGTAAAGAAAGGTCTCAAGGGATGGTTTCGGGTCTCAAGGGATGGCTTCGGTTTCTTCTCAACATCTTCCTGTATGTTATACGGCAATATCAACTGGCCGCTTTGCTTTGCTTATTCAGCGTTTAAGTTACGTAGACCTAGACTAATGAATGAATACCCTATCTGTGCTCGATGCACGCGAACATTTTAACTTTAATAAATGTAGGTAAGGATGTTATCCCTTCGTCATGCATACGGGCACAGATCGGTATTATTGTTTTAAATGTGTGTCTCGTAATTACCGCTTTGATGTGTGTCCGTGGCCAATCGAATTTTTGATTTTTGTGAAGAGAGAAAACGCCTTATGACGTCAATAAAATCTCATTTTATGCGGTTATTTCTGAAATATTAACAGATTCTTACACGTTCGAACGCTCTGTGTGTGTGTGTGCGTGCGTGCGTGCGTGTGTGCGTTTGTGTGTGTGTGTGTGTGTTGGGGGTGTGTTTGTGTGTGTGTTGCGTGTGTGGGGTTGTGGGGGTTGTAGTTTTGGACGCGTGGAGTGCGCCCGTGGAGTGTGTTTGTGTGGCGAGGTTGCGCACGCTTATGGGAGCGTGTGTGCGTGTGTAGGGTGTGTGTGTGTGTGTGTGTGTGTGTGTGGTGTGTGTGTGGTGGGGGTGTTGGTGGTGCGTGCGTGCGTGCGTCGCGGCGTCGTGCGTGCGTGCGTGTGTGGGTGCGTGCGCGCGCGGGGTGTTGTGTGTTGTGTGTGTGTGTGGGTGTGTTGGAGGAGAGAGAAGAGAGGAGGAGAGAGAGAGAGAGAGAGAGAGAGAGAGAGAGAGAGAGGAGGCGCAACAGGTGGGGGGTGTGGGGTTTGTGTTTGGATTTATGTATGGGCTGATGTGTGCAGTGAGTGTGCGTTTGGGTGTGTGGGTGTGTGTGGGGGTGTGGTGTGTGGGGGTTTGTTGGGTTTGGGGGGTTTGGGGGGGGGGGGGGGGGGGTGGGGGGGGGTGCGGGGTGTGTGTGTGTGGGGGGTGGTGTGTGTGTGTGTGTGTGGGGGTTTGAAAGTTTTTTCTTAGGCCCGTTCGTGCCGATGTGTTTTTTCGTGTGAAATGTTCTTCTACGTGTTTTGCGGAGGTGTGTGATATGTGAGCGCGTGCATGCAATGTGTGAGCGTGCTTAGATACGTGGCGCTAGCGGGGTTTATAAATTTTATGGTGTGTTTTGGTGTGTGTGGGGTGTGTGTGTGTGTGTGTGTGTTGTGTGTGTGTGGGTGCTTGCGCGGGTGTGTGTGTCCGAACGTGTGTGTTTCTGAAAGGATTGTATAAAAATCATTAGCTCTATGATGGGACTGAAACATCGAAACGAAATTAAATCAATCCAGCCCCAGCAGCTGTATAAAAATGCCTTCCTGGTGACAGTATCGTCACTGTAGCACAGCACGCCACCATGCTGGTCCTATGCAGAGGGCCTAACGAATCCAGCCCTCGTGCAAACTTCCGTTAACCTCACCTATTTTCTGCGTGTGCTGTTGCATACAATCCACAGAGATCAGCGCGAAACCATCCACAGAGATCCGACCGAAAGCGTCCACAGAGATTAGAGTGAGAACATCCACAGTGTTGAGAGTGAAAACATCCTTAGAGATTATAATGTAAACAAAACAAAACAAAAACTGCACCAGCTATTCAACGGCGGCATTTTATTGCCGAGTTTCACGTGTAATCCGGCCAATATTCGGCGGTTGTTACCCAACGCATCCACGTATTGAAAACCTGACGATTTGTTTCTCATAAGCTGGAAGACACCGAGATTGCTATCAATATTGTGCGTAACACTGTAGTGTTTTGCCGTTATTATCTCTCCAAAGGTGGAGTACCAGGATGCAGAAATTAGAATATCTTCTGCCCAATTTCTAGAGCTATCAAAATGTCTCTTTTTATTTAAACCTAGAGCTGGTCAAAGTATAGCGTGTTTCGGCTTCTGCCAAGAATTCCACCTTAGAAATCTACTTTTCCGGTTCATTCGACATTAAGATGCCTGTGTCTCTTCCATCCTTAATAGCATGTAACATAAACAGCGTTTTGTGTTTTAAAATGTGTTATGACTACTGGGATTAATAACTTGAAGACATGCTGGGATCAAAACACGTGCTAACCTATCCTAGTTCTTTTCCATCATAAATGACCTTTGTCATGAACAGTGATGTTTGTTTTCTTCTTTTATGTGTGCAGTGTTTTATGACTTGTGAAATTAATGGCCTAAAGATAGACTGGGCTCAAAGCGCCAGCTAGCTAACTACTCCTAGTTATTTTCCATCATAAGTGACGTTTGGTGTGGTTCAGTTTGTTCTATTTCTAGTTCTCCATCATAAGTGACGTTTGGCATGAACAATACCTCAGGTTCCTCTATTCCTAGTTCTCTTCCACCATCAATGACGCTGGAAATGAACAATGGTTCTATTTTCTCTATTCCTACTTCTCTTCCATCCTAAATGACGTTTAGTATGAACAGTGATTCAGGCTCCTCTTTTCTGTGTGCAATGTTTTATGACGTGGAATTAATGAATGGAAGTAGAAGAGAGACTGGACTCAAAGCACCAACTAACTAACTATTGCTCTATTCCTCGTTCTCTTCCGTCGTATTTGACGTTTGACATGAACCATGATTCAGTTTTTTCATCGATTCCTAGTTCTCTTCCATCCCAGGTAAAGTGTCATGAGTCATAAATAAACAATGATTCAGACTTTTTCCCCAGATCGGTCGGATTAAGTGGACTTCGTCTAATATTAACTATGCGGAAGACTTTCGTTGTCCTCAATGACCCGCCGTGATCTAGCTCAGTAAGCATGACTCCAAGTCAATACTTTTCCCAGTCTCAGTTTTAGTTTCATGACCCGCAGAATAATCAAACACATATTGCAGTAGTTATAGGAAAGCAGAGTTAGTCACTGAATATTACCATCCTGTCGACCGCATAAGATGGAAACAACCCACTGTTTCTCTCCGTCATTCTACCTCTGTCAGTTATTTTAAATCTTCCTTTATTTTTATTTTTCTAAAAAATGTTGTTTTTGGTGCCTCTGCTCTGAGATTGTGTGTGTGTGTGTGTGTTTTTGTGTGTGTGGTGGTGTGTGGGGTTTTTGTGTGTTTTGGTGTGTTTTGGGGTTTTGGGGGTGTGTGTGTGTGTGTGTGCGCGTGTGTGTGTTGCATGCATTAAGTCTTTAAAACATGTACATTTGAAAGAAAGAAAAATGTGTAAGCGCTAGACGCTCTGAGTACCCCTTATTATTGTAAGATCATCTCGGGACGAACAGACGAAGAAAAAGATTGAGGAGGGGGTGAAAGGAGAAAAGGGAGAAGAAAGGGGAAAAGAAATGATGATGATGATGTGGATGTACTGAGTTTAATAGCAAAAGCTTTAAGTGTTTGCTACACTGAACGCTTTTCTTTCCAATCTCGATCTCGGTCACTTTCTTTTCTTTTCTGATTCAGCTGTGATATGCACGTTCTGTCCATCGTGTGTCACACAATAAAACTAAGCAAGAGACAACCAGTGTCACTGCCATCGGTCGCATGCAGACAGCAGTACTCTAGCGAAGAACAACTCTACCGTACCAGGAGAAAAATGGAAGGAGCAATTAAAGCGACCGAGGAACCAGCTCACAGAACCACGAAGGGTGAGATGTGTAATTGAATATTCAGGATACGTGGAAAATATATGGATGACGGGGAATTAGTCCTGAGTAGACAGTGCAGTACGGGTGACATGAGTTAACAGTAAGTAGACAGTGTGGGGGAGGCGGGTGGCATATGAGTTAACATTGAGTAGAAAGCGTGATAGGAACTATGGATGACGGGAATTAATCCTGGGTAGACAGTGCAGTACGGGTGACATGAGTTAACAATAAGTAGACAGCGTCATGGGGAAGGCGGGTGGCATGAGTTAACCTTGAGTACAAAGCGTGATAGAAAATGTGGATGACGGGAATTAATCCTGAGTAGACAGTGTAATGGGGAGTATGGGTGACACGAGTGAACATTGAGTAAAAAGCGTCGTAGAAAATACGGATGACGGGAATCAAACTTGAGTAGACATCATGATGGGGAGTACGGATGACGGGAATTAACCTTGAGTAGAAAGTGTAATGGGAAATACAGATGACATGAATTAACCGTGAGCAAACAAGGCAAAAGGGCAATACGGATGACGAGGAGTCAGCCATGAGTAGACATTGTAATGTGGAATGTGACAGGAATGGGTAGCGCTGCTCTTACGGCTGCTGTGCCTCTCCCGGGTTAGGCGACCCGGATTTCGAGCAAGGGACAATGAAGTACTTTATATATATATTAAACGGGTTACAGGAATTTCCTTGAGTGGATAGTGTAATGTGGGAACAACACGGGTGACAGTACGGCCTTAGTGTTTCTATATCAATCGAAAACTCTCTCTCTCTCTCTCTCTCTCTCTCTCTCTCTCTCTCTCTCTCTCTCTCTCTCTCTCTCTCTCTGTCTCTCTGTTGTTTTTTGTTTTGTTAGTTGCTATCTTCAAATCTACGGCTGTGGCTGTACTGTGTTGCCAAACTATTAAAGCCGCCAGCTCCGCCAACTGCTCTAAATGTTTGGACGGATTCATTCTTATGAAGTATGCCAACGACTGCGGCTCACCTTCGTGTGCAAGGTTGAGTTCAATTAACTAGTTCAGCAATGCCAGCAAACACCTTCCTGTAGGTAAGTATAAGTCAAATGGTGTTTTACGTCCTGACTCCCCAGAAACAAAATCACCGGATCAGGGGGAGCGGATCAACAGACTTCGTACCTAGAAACCCAGTAGTAAGGTACATCCAGAACAACAACAGATGCTACACAGTCCTGAACAATACAAACACTCTTTCTTCCAGACAACCTTCCATAGCATATGGAACCACTTCTCTTGATCTTGATCTTAACTGGATACGTTGACACCTTCACTGACAGGATCACTTCTGGCATATGTGTCAACGGGAAATTATAATAAGACCGTCACTGAGACAGTTCTGAGTACTTCAAGTCGGCTCTGTTTAAAGGACGAGCTCATGTTTTTATCCATCTCAGATCACATTTCTCCACACCTCGGCTTGACTTGGGAATCTTACTATACCCTCTAGTCGATTTGGGTACCGTGTGTCCAAGTTACATAGCCCCCAAGTTTTAACTATTTCTAGTCTGTGTTCTCTACTCTGAAGATTCAGCTACGCCAAACTGTTGGAGGTACGTACAGAATGAAGCTGTGTCTTGTCCGTGTGTCTGATTGGCTGAACATCAGATGATGATCCTATTTCCGCAACACTTGAAGGAAACGCTGTCCCATCCTATGGATGTGACAGTGTTTGGTGTTGGTATGGTTTTACATGAAACACGTTTTCATCCTATTGATGTGTCAGTGCATGACACGCGTTACTGTGTCATTGTGAGAAACACTTTCTTTTCGTGGCAGTGTTTAGCGCCGAAGCATATCTCCGATCTACGCAATCGCCGTTGTTTCATGGACCGTGGTATTTAGTTCAGTACTTTTCCCCTTGTTATGAATGTGCAGCCACAGACACCGGAACTGCTTTCTGGTGTCGTTTGACCTTCATCTGCCTCGCTGTCTCCATGGCAACCGTTTCGCTGGTTGCTGGGGGTTGGCACTCCAACGGAACAAACATCCAAGTTCGTGTCTTGAACGAGACCACGGGCCCTCAGCTGGAAATTGTTCAGATCTCCCCCACCGCAGGTGACTGTCACTAGTATCAGCGTGTCTGTCCAGTTTTGAGTCTGGTGTTCTGGATTGCTTTATGTTTGTCTACCTTTGAATCATTGTGTTTGTCTGCCTTTGAATCAAACAGTCTTTGTGTAACTTGGAGTCGGGTAGTCTGTGCTTGAGTAGGGCAGTCTGCTTTAAGTCTGACTGCCTCTCTGTCTCTGAACCCAGCAAGGTGCCTTTGAGTCGGGAAGTCTGTCTGCTTGTTTGCCTATTGCTCAGAACAGTATTATTTCCCTCTGTAGTGGAATTTGCAACGTGTGCAATCCTGCAGCAGCCGGGAAGTTGGCTTTTAGTCATACATCTAGGATACCTTGGAGACTTTAAGTCACACTCCAAGGAGACAGCTCATTGCATCCAATTCTTTAGTCACCCAAAGGATACATTGGAGAAGCAACCCTGAGAATTTCAGTCACTCACCAAGAAGAGACTGGGCCACCTACCCTGATACCTTCGGCCATACCCCAAAGAGACAGTCTCCCCCCCCCCCCCCCCCCCCCCCCCCCCCACTTTGATTTCCAAAAAAACAAACAAACAAAAACAAAAAAGCAGTTTGCCTCTCTCCGATTTTGACAGTGTAGTCTCCCTGTTGTTGAGCCTGACAATCTGACTTTGAGGGTGTCCCCCCGTAGGAGTTAAAGTCACTCTGCAAGCAGAGACTGGGCCAACCATTCTCTCAGTCACACAACAAGCAGACGCTAGATCAACTGTCCTAAGACCTTCAGTCACGCCACATGCAGACACTGGGTGTGCTGTCCTGAAACCTTCAGTCACGCCACATGCAGACACTAGGTCTGCTGTCCTAAGACTTTCAGTCACGCCACATGCCGACACTGGGTCTGCTGTTCCTAAAAGAACCCCTTTCCCTTTTAGTCACGCCACATGCCGACACTGGGTCTGCTGTCCTAAGACAAGGCTTTCAGTCACGCCACATGCCGACACTGGGTCTGCTGTCCTAAGACCTTCAGTCACGCCACATCTGCAGACACTGGGTCTACTGTCCTAAGACCTTCAGTCACGCCACATGCACACACTGGGTCTGCTGTCCTAAGACAAGGCTTTCAGTCACGCCACATGCAGACACTGGGTCTGCTGTCCTAAGACTTTCAGTCACGCCACATGCAAACACTGGGTCTGCTGTCCTAAGACAAGGCTTTCAATCACGCCACATGCAGACACTGGGTCTGATGTCCTAAGACTTTCAATCACGCCACATGCAGACACTGGATCTGATGTCCTAAGACCTTCAGTTACGCCACATGCACACACTGGGTCTGATGTCTTAAGACCTTCAGTCACGCCACATGCACACACTGGGTCTGATGTCTTAAGACCTTCAGTCACGCCACATGCAGACACTAGGTCTGCTGTCCTAAGACTTTCAGTCACGCCACATGCACGCACTGGGCCAACCATCCTGAGACTACAAACAGTTAAAACTTAAGACTGGTCGAGCCCGACACCAGTCCATGCCAAGTCCTGTGCCTTTCATGGTCTCGCCCTCTGAAGACACGTTTGGTCCAGTTTATGGAACAGATCAGCATAAAAACTTTAAATAAGGATGTTAAAATTGCGACCTTGATTGTTTACCAAATTTAGACATCGAACTCTTTCTCGGTGTATATATCAACTATTCGGCATGTGTGACGTGTGCCTTAATTCACCACTAGAGTGAAGCATCAAAGAGGTTTCGGTATGCATCACGAGAGCAGCAGCACTTTTCCGCCTTTGGTAGACCCGGTCCCGCTAATCGTCATTCACGAAACTCGATTGCTAAATTTGATATCAAGTCAGCGTGGCTTTTCAAATAATACCACTGATTGAAGATTTCTGTGCTATCCGCCTTTAAATTCATTTGCTCATGATGCATATGGGTCCTGTTCATTTGTAGCTTTCAGCTAACCCTGTCATCTCTCGCATTCCCTTTGCCCATGAAACATGTATTCCATTTTTAGAGCAACTGTACAATTTCCTTCGCTCAGTGGTATTTCAATAGTTAAATGAGTGGGCAGCTGTGAATTGCAATCTGCATGTTAGCATGCATTCCCTGAAGCCTTTCAAGTTTACCGACATGTTTGTCTCATTTGATCGAGTTTTGCACTTGTTCAGGTTACATACAGACGCCTGGGTGGGAAGCGCACAGTTTATACCCGCAGAACATGGACAGCGTGGTTCTTGTGGACGTACCCCAACAACACCAGCTCATGCTGACGTTTCTTCACATAAACCTGACAGGCAAGAGAGCCAGGTGTGATACATCGAGAGTGACGCTGCGTCTGTACAAGGATAGCATCAGCGAGGACAACAAGTTCTGGCAATGTGGGCAGGCTGAAAATTATGAATATGCTTTGAAGCGCAAACTTCTTCCTCCCGCGACTAATGTTTATGTACAATTTCGAAGCGGGAATTCCCAGAAGACCGGGTTTAGGCTGTACTTCTCCACCCACAAAGAATCCGCCACCTTAACCAACGTAACTGCTGTTATCTGGAACTGCTCGGTGCCTTATTTTAACGACTTCAGGCTGCACTTCCCCTGTGACATGGTCCCTCAGTGTGTGGACAAGGAGGACGAGATCCACTGCCCGTACACGACCGACACCTGCGGATCGGGTTTCGTCACACTCGGTGGCCGTTGTTTGTTTTACGACAATGTCAACGGTCCTTCAGCTGCTTCGTGGAGACAACTGGAGTTCATGTGCGAACAGAGGGGAGGTCGGCTAGCCAGCTTAAGGACTCGGCAGGACCATCAGAGGCTGATCCAATATTTAGAGGTTCGAATTGCAGTGTGGCAGTTCTTCAAACTCGTCATTGGGCTCCACACAGCATCGCTGTCTCTACCGTACATGTAAGTTACACAATCTCTCTCTCTCTCTCTCTCTCTCTCTCTCTCTCTCTCTCTCTCCTCCCCCCCCCCCCCCCCCCACACCGCAAGAGGAAGATGTCCACTTAATGACATCATTTCACACTCCAACTCCAACCTCGCTGCTGCCTGTCACCATCTCAAAATGCTGACCATAGACAACACTCCTACGTTCATCACAGAAAATGGTGCACCTCGTCTAGCGCTGTTCAAAGGCAGGATCCACCCCAGTCCCAAGGGCTGTGTGTGAGTGTAACCACCAGCCCGCAACACTGCAGACATTGTCTCACGATGATTTCCCGCCCTTGGAGTCCAAGCCACACCCCCTTCATCCCCTCTCTCCTCCACCACACGCTGACAACAGGCTGATGCCTGTCCCTCACGCTGTCCCCCAAGTGCCCGTCTCCAGGGCAGTGAATCAACGGCCAGCGTACCGCCAAGCGACAGACCCTGGCAGAGCTGTACATCCTGAGCCTGTCTACCATCCTGAGCCTGTCTACCGTCCAGAGCCTGTCTACCGTCCTGAGCCTGTCTATTGCCTGAGCCTGTCTACCGTCCAGAGCCTGTCTACCGTCCTGAGCCTGTCTACCGCCTGAGCCTGTCTACCGCCTGAGCCTGTCTACCGTCCTGAGCCTGTCTACCGTCCTGAGCCTGTCTACCGCCCTGAGCCTGTCTGAGCCTGTCTACCGCCCTGAGCCTGTCTACCGTCACGAGCCGGCCCACTGTCCTGAGCCTGACTACTGCCTCGAGCCTGTCTACCGTCCTGAGCCTGACCACTGCCATGAACCGGTAGGCCTGTACCGTCGTGGCCCTCCGCCAGTCCACCCAGCTGTGATGCAGGCCTACAAGGCCTACAAGGCCTGCCAGATGCAACACCACATCGCTGGACAATTCTAAACGCGCATGTGCGCAATGTGTGTGTGTGTATGTGTGCGCGCGCATGTGTGTGTGTGTGTGTGTGTGTGTGTGTGTGTGTGTGTGTGTGTGTGTGTGTGTGTGTTCGGTACATGGATGAATGAGGTTAGGTTTGCCGGTCTTCATTGTTCTTCGTTTTGTGCCGATTATTTGTCGATAGTGATTGATCAGTGATTAGCTCTGCCGTACTGTTGAAGCCATTTCTTGCGTTTCAATTTATGCCGATTCTTTGTTGTTGCGTTTTGCTTTGCTTTGCTTACTTTACTGTCGATCAGCTATACGCGTGTACATACTTGCCGGCTTTTTTTTTTTTTTTTTTAATATAAATTGATCTAAACATTTTCCTCATTTTACTGTGAGGTATTGCAAAATGTCTGCTTCTAATGACTCATGGCCGACCAGAGATGGGCTCAGATGTGCTCACCTCAACATTAACCGTGCTATTAACAAATTAACAGATATAGCGTCAGTTTTATTTAACTCTGGCGAGAACCAAGAACCAAGAACTCTGTCTGAATCAAGGCTGTCCAGTCATAATTATTTCCGATTCTGATACCTCCATGCCAAGATATAACATCGCTCGCATGGACCCAAAAGAACACAAGCAAACAGGCTTGGTAATATGTATTCACGACTCCCTTACTTTTAAATGACTTCATCGTTTAAAACAGCATGTCGTTGAATCAGTGTGGATTGAATTAAACTTAAAAAGGGCGTCACCGCTTCTACTTGGTTTCGTTACAGCAGAACGTGTTGACTGGACCGATAACTTCATCTCTATGATGGATGCTGTATGTCTAGAGTCCAAAGAAATAATCCTACTTGGAGACTTTAATATTGACCTACTCAAACCGAATAAATCATGGCTTCAAACGCTTGAAAATTATTATCTTTATCAACTCATTTCAACACCAACAAAGGTTACTTCCAGAACGCTTATTGACCACATTTATGTTTCTAACAAGTCTAATGTTATAGAAACATGTGTTCCTGTCTTTGGTTGCAGTGATTACTTCCCAGTATGTCTCCTCCTTCGAAAACTGGCAGTGTATGGATAGTCTCCTTAGACATTTACTCTACTTGCGTCATTTCTTATAGATAGAAAGCAAACTGTGCATGTGAATGCATCCACATCCGATGTACGATCTCTCCAGTATGGAATTCCCCAAGGTTCCGTTCTTGGACCATTACTCTTTTCCATTTACATCAATGACCTCCCTCTACTCATCAAAGCATGTTGCGAACGTTTCGCAGATGACACAACAATCCACAGCAGTAAATTTAATCTCAGAAAGCTGTCGGAATCACTACAGGAGAGTGTTAACAGTTTGTTAAAATGGGCAGAGCTTAATCATATGTCTCTCCATCCTGATAAAACAAAATGTATGCTTATAACAACCAGGCAGAAGAGACCAAATTTACCTTTGAAATGCCCATGCACCTATTTCCATCGGAAACCAAACTGTCAGTGAAGTCGACAACCACAAAGATTTAGGTGTGACCATTGACTGCAATCTTTCCTGGTCCAGTCATGTGACTGCTTTATGTAAAAGTATTTCCAAGAAGATTTATCAACTATCTAAAATTAAGCACTTTTTGAATCTTCATGCCAGAAAACTATTTTTTCATGCCCATGTTCAAACCATTATTAACTACAGATCGACGCAGTGGGATTCAGCAAGTGCAAATACTCTTAAACCTTTGGTTAGTTTATATAAGAAAGCGCTTAAGGCAATTCTTCTAAAAAACACAACTCTAGCGATTTCAGACTATAACATCTTATCCATTCTTCCCCTCAACGAAAGGCTTAACTACAACAAGGGAGTTCTTATGTTACACCAAATTATGTCCGGAAAGTTTCCACCCTCTCTTACGGCTAAATTTTTCCGAAACCAATCACGACATTCTGGAAAGCTCAATATACCAATCCCTAGGAATGAACTTTTCAAGTCTAGCCTAGTATATTCCGGTAGTGTTCTTTGGAACTCACTCCCTGACTCTCTTAGATTACCACCAAGTACTGAAACTTTTAAATCATGTTACATGTCATACATTATACGCTGATCGGTTGGCATGCATGTTATATTTGGTAATTATAACCCACCTGAAACATTTTACATATTGTGTCTCCCATTTATCACACATTTACCTACCAAATGTTTGCTACTGATGATTTCATAGCCCCATATATCCACCTTCATTCCTGCCTATCTCATATGTTTGACGTCTGAACTTCATTTATTCCATGTGTGTACTGGTGTGTCGTAGATTAGAAAATGTGTACATGTATAATTAGATCTAGTCCCCTGTTTGGGCGAGGGCTGGATGCAAAAAAGCATACATGCTTATCTATTACCCTCGTAAATAAAGAATTTTATCTCTCTCTCTCTCTCTCTCTCTCTCCTCTCTCTCTCTCTCTCTCTCACTCTCTCACACACACACACACACACACACACACACACACACACACACACACACACACACACACTCAAAACTCCCTCTCTGTCCCACACATGTACGTTCTGCAGGCTCCCTCTCTCTGATGCACCCGTACGTTCTGCACTGTCTCTGTCTGTCTGTCTCTGTCTCTGTCTGACTGTCTATCTCTCTCTCTCTCTCTGTGAAGAAGAAACTAAGAAATAAAGTAAAAGCTCTTCTGAGAAAAGCCAAAAAGGAATATTCCAAAAGCTCACTGAGCGTGATAACAATGTGTCACCTTTGCAGCGAGCTGTAGATGTGTTTTCGAAAATGCACCTTTCTGCTTCTGCTTCTGCTTCTGCCCACGTCCCGAAGAATCTAACCGCAAATTTATTCAATAATGACTTTCCGTCTATGGCAGAATCATTAATATAAATCACGACCAGTTGTATTTAAGTGTTCGAATTTTTGACATGATTTCTGCAAACATAAAACTAGCGGGCAAGACATATTTGTCATCCCATAATTAACTTCCTTTTCGGAATTAAGCAAATAAATATTAAAGCTGGAAAACAAAACCCCGTCTGGTCTGGATGGTATAAGCAACCAGTTACTGAGATTGCCATTAATAATCGTGAATCAATCTGAGGTGTCTGGTATGGTATTTTTAGACCTAAAGAAGGCATTTGACTTCATTGATGACACGTTGAAAAAGCTCACCATCTCTCTTAAAACCAAGTGTATTCACTTTTTAAATGACATCGCGATAATGCAGTCTGCCTTACTCCACGGCTTGTATTCCTCAGAAGGCTCAGTAACGTTTGGTGTACCACAAGGTTCTGTGTTGGAACATATTCTTTTCAGTACTTTTATTAATGACCTTCATTTACGCGTGAACAAATATATCTGTTGATTGTGATATGTTATTACAATATTCCAAACATCTTTAACAAATATTCTACACAGCAAAAGCAATATGCAACACAGCTTAGATCAAATATCTTACTGGTGTTATAATAATCATATGGTCATCTATCGGATCAAGACCAAGTCTATGTCAATCGCTACCAGATACAAAACACTAGCTGTCACCTTTATCGCTCGATCACGTTCTACGCGGGTTGAGAATTGATCAAGCGATGGAACACCGTCATTGAGCCATAACCATAGTCCTCATGGGGATTCGCATACGGACGTGTGTAAAATAGATTCGGGACGAGTCTTTCTTCTTTCTAAATAAACTAATAAGCTACACTGTGGACAGTGACACCAGGAAACTGTTTTTGATGCCCACAGTAAACCTCACACTGATTATGCATCTGTTGCGTGGGACGGATGTAGCGATGTTCTCAGAGAGAAATTATATTTTCTGCTCAGGTACAACTCTAACTACTGACTAAATTAGTAGTTTATATGGATTTATCGCATTATCCATTGTCTTATCTCCTGGCTCTGACACACATGTACGTTCTGCGGCATTTGATCCTTTCTCAAACGAGTCTCTCTCTCTCTCTCTCTCTCTCTCTCTCTCTCTCTCTCTCTCTCTCTCTTCTCTCTCTCTCTCTTCTTTTTTTTTTTTTTTTTTTTTTTTACAATATCTAAAAACATTCGGATCATTTGAATTGCTACCTAAACGCTCGTTTTTACAGTCGAACCTCTCTTTGCTCATAACACCAGAAGTGCGTGTATGTATGTGTGCGCGCCCGTTTTGTTGTGGCTGTTTTTGTTTTGTTGTTATTTGTTTGTTTGTTTGGTGTGTGTGTGTATGTGTGTGTGTGTGTGTGTGTGTGTGTGTTCCCCACAGGTATCGACACGAGTGGCAGTACTCAGATGGGGCCATAGCCTACTACAGGTCGATAGAAAAAGACAAGGGCGTGAGGCCTGCTTGTGGCGCCATTATACTAGAAGAAGGACCGGATCCTGCCATCTCGCTGTCCCACATCAGCGTGGACTTTTGCTCCAAGGTGTATGGAAACCCGCATTTCTTGTGCGAGGTCACGCCAACCCTGAAACCAAACGACCGTCTCCAAGAATCGTTAACAAAGATTCAACTTCAGTCCCTACCAGAACATAACTACAGTCCAGTTTCCCTCGTTGGCTGTCCTCTCGGGCACACGGTTCGAAATTTTTTGGCTTGCGACATCAGGAGCGCGTGCTGGTCACGTGACGCTACAGAATGTCGCGCTCCTCTGACGCCACTTCCGCCCTCGTTCACGTGCACCAATGGCGTGGAGCGCGTGCCTTACACGTTGGTGTGTGATATCCGCCCTGACTGCACTGATGACAGTGACGAAAACTTTTGTGTCTACCCACCTTGTGACCTACCGGGACCCTTTCACTGTGATGAAAATGAAGTAAGACTGATGTTCGATGATTGCATGTGATACACTGAATCATGTCATATTTCTCTCTTTCTCTGTCTCGGCCTCTAGTTGCATGTGTCTTACTCTCGTTCTACTTGAAAATGCTTAATGAAACACTCGTTTCTTTGTTGTAGTCAGTTCCTGTAATAATCTTTCGTCAACACACAGATCTGTTCAGTGTTATATGTCTTACTCCACTATGTGGATCAGTGTGCCTGGCTTGTGTCTCTTAATTGACTGTGGCCAGTTCGTGTGTCTGGCTATCAGTGTTTCTAATTGTCTCTGGCCGGTTCGTGTCTGCCACTAGTACCAGTGCGTTTGGCGATAAGTGTATATTGTCTGTGGTCAGTTTGTGTCTACCACTAGTACTAGTGTCTTTGGCGTTCAGTGTCTATTGTCTGTGGTCAGTTTGTGTCTACCACAAGTACCAGTGTGTTTGGCGATCAGTGTCTCTTTTCTGTGGTCAGTTTGTGTCTGCCACTAGTACCAGTCTTTCTGGTTATCAGTGTCTCTTGTCTGTGGCCACTTCGTGTCTACCACTGTGTCAGGAACGGTAAATCAGTACCCGGGTATTTGAGTTGAGTGTGGTCTGATGACTTTTGTTTCACGCTGATAAATTGTTTCCCGTGAACTGGGATTTTGCATAGCAAATAAGTAACTAAATTACGAACCCTGTGTCCCGGCAGTCTGGCTGGCGGTATGCACCCTCGCTCTTATTTTCTTCTTTCACTGCTACTACTCCTGCTCCGCCTTCTTGGTCCTTGAATTAGAACTGTGTTGATGCGCGATGTTGATACAACTGAAGATGACGTTAATCATCTTTTTTTTTTTTTTTTTTTTTTTTGGGGGGGGGGGGGGCACAGGGGGGGGGGGGGGGGGGGGGGTGGGGGGGGGGGGGTTATCATTGTAAGTATCGCAGCTGTTCTTCTTTGTTATCGATCAGTTTTTAGAATCACGTTGCTGTGGACCGTTACTGGCACCATGTCTGTCATCACCTCTGTTGCTATGGACCATTACTGACAAGATGTTGCTTTGGGACATTACTGACACCATGCCCGTCATTATTGCCGTTGCTATGGACCACCACTGACACCATGTCCGTTGTTACAGTGCGTGCCCCAGTCTCGGGTGTGTGACGGACAGAAGGACTGTTACAACGGCGAAGACGAGGAGCTGTGTTCAAAGAAAATTCAGCGAGACTACACCAGTCCTGACCCGCCGGCCATCGTGCAGCTCACCAAGCAAGGGGACTTCACTATTCTCGCACTTAACAATTCGCAGTTGTCGGCCTTCATTCCTGAGATGTGCCCACCGACTCATTTTCAATGCCCAGGTCAGCCAGAGTTGTTGTGTTGTGCTTGTGTGTTGCTGGTTATTTTTCCCTGTGTACATGTCTTGTTGTTGTTATTTTATAGTTCTATTACGTTTGCATTTTTCTGTCCGTTGTACTCTCTTTTTATAAAGTCTTAAAGTTATTGATGATCTCTTTCCAGGTTCTATGATCAAGATTACTTCCAGTTCTCATTTTTCCTAATCATAGTAGCAAATATTTCCACACATAAAATAAATAAATATGGTGATATTGGGTTTCCCTGTCTACATCCCTTATAAATTGAAAACCATTGTGATAATTGTCAATTAACCGCCACAGATAACTTTATATCTTTATAAAATGTGAATATCAGGCCCAAATCGAAAGCATGTAAAACTTTAAACATAAATTTCTAATCCACTCTATTGTTGTTATTTTTTCAGTCTATAAACACAAAAGACAGTTCTGCATATCTCTGGATGGCTGTTGACAAGAACGATTGGTTGCTAGCTCCGTTCCGGAATCGTGTTAATAGCTGTCGGTCTGCCTCTCGCCCAGTAAACATGCCGGATCCGATCCGGAACTGTTTTGGTTATTGCCACTTATGGTCATTACGGCCAGCGTGCAGCCAGAATCGGCCCGGATCGTATATGCCAGATCCGACTTCCGCGCATGGATCATACTGTGTAAAACCTACCCAGATCCGATCTGGATGGCCTGGTCAGGGTTTGGCCAAACACGTTTGGTGCAGACGCAGGCTGGTGTGCAGGAATCATCGGGCCCGGTCTCTGGCAGAACGCAATCGGCCTGCTACCAGTTTCCCACTTTCATACTCGGTTCCGTTCTTCCTCAGACGTCCCGGATAATACTGTGCAAAACCATCCGGGATCCGATTTAGTTCTGGCTGACTGTGTCAGGTTTGCGCCAAACGGATCCGGTCCGGAAGGAAGCCAGTGTGCAAGAATCATCCGAACCTGCTTCTGGCCAATGCTTCCCAGTCGATCCGGACCAGATGCGAATCGAATTCGGCATGTTTAATGGGCGTATACTGCCAGGAGACGGTTTACTGTCGACTTTTTCTGTTCAAGGATAGCGTTCCTGTCAGTCTGCTATATTCCCGGAGATGGTTAATGTTTGTCTTTTACATACCAGGAGAAGGTACTGTTTGTCTAATATATACCAGGAAAGGTTACTTTCTATACACTTTAATTTTTACGAACCAGTAACGGCTAGCGTTTGTTTTACACCTAGTGTGTGTCTCTTTTATACCTGGAAATGGTGCTGTTTGTATCATATACCATGAGACTGTTCCAGTCTGTCTAATGTATCGCACTGGTTCATGGTTCACCGGGGGTTAAAAGCCAGTTTTATTCCTAATTTAAACCTGCAGACGGCTGTTGTCTGTTTATTTTATAATTCGAGATGGTTATACTGTCTGGTTTTACCATAAGATTGTTCTGGCTGTAACATGAGATGGTTATTTTTGATACCAGAACATGGCTTACTGTCTATTACGTACCAGCTAGCGAATATCTATTGTATACCAGGAGGAGGTTACTGTCTGCCCGTCTTCCTGCGCTGTAACGGTGTCTACGACTGTTCGGGACGTGAGGACGAGGACAGCTGTGACAGCTTCACGTGCCCGGGTTTCTACCGCTGCAGAGGCTCCCTGACCTGTCTGCATCCAGAACAACTCTGTGACGGCGTGTACCAGTGCCCGCAATCCGAGGATGAACTGCTGTGTGGCTTCAGCTGCCCGGAGAACTGCACGTGCTACGGGTTGGCGTTCTACTGCAGACATCCCTTTCCTGCTGCCCACTACCCCCGTCTGCGGTTCCTGGATGGGCGAGGTTCAGGGATGAGCGGTCGTGAGCTGAGCAACAACACCATGTTGGTGCATCTCAGTCTGGCCTCGTGCGGACTGAGGCGTGTGGGTGAACTGAACTTCCCCAACCTGCACGTCCTCGACCTCAACGACAACCAGCTGAGGGAAGTTCACCTGTCCGAGTTCAGACGTCTGCCCCTCCTGGAGAGGTTGTCTGTGTCGGGGAACCCGCTGGTGACTCTGTTTTCTGCAGCTGGCGATCTCACGGAGGTGGTGATGTCGGCTTTACGCGTGCTGGATCTGTCCCGCGTTGACCTGAAGGTTCTGAACGTCAGCTTCCTGTCCGCAATGCCCGAGCTGCACACTGTCAACCTGTCAGCGGCCAGAGTGCACGTGCTGCAGGGGGGAGGCTTCCGGTCTTTGAGGCAACTGCGTGTGCTGGACCTGCGTGGCTCCCCCGTGACCCACTTTCCCCGTGACGTCTTCCAGGGGCTGGACGACCTGCAGACTGTCTACGCCGACAACTACAAGCTGTGCTGTCCCGCCACTCTGCCCTCACGCTTCAATGCACAGAACTGTCACGCTCCATCGAACGAACTGTCGTCTTGCGATGCTCTGTTGAGGTCGGTCACGTATCGTGTCTTCTTGTCTGTCTTCGCCGCTTTGTCGTTGGTGGGCAACGCCAGCAGCTTCGTCTACCGCGTGTTCCTGGAGAAGCGGAAGAAGAGACTGAGTTTTGACGTGTTTGTGGCTCACCTGTGTGTGGCCGACTTTATGATGGGTGTGTACCTGGCTGTGATCGGCGTGGTTGACCGGCTGTATCAGGGCACGTACCTGTGGGAAGACAACACGTGGAAAGACAGTGCAGGCTGCAAGGTGGCCGGGTTTCTGTCTCTGGTGTCCAATGAAGTGTCAGCCCTCGTCATAGCTCTCATCACCATTGACCGCTTCCTCGTACTTCACTTCCCGTTCAGCAACTTCCGCTTTGAGGCTGGCTCGGCTCAAGTGGCGTGCTTCTCAGTCTGGTCGGTGGGCGTTCTGTTGGCTGGCCTCCCTTTGCTGAGCCTGACGGACGACTGGCAGTTCTACGGTGAGACGGGGATCTGCATCCCTCTGCCGGTCACCAGATCGGACTTCCCTGGTCACAGCTACGCGTTCGGCGTGATGATCGTGGCCAATTTCATTCTCTTCGTGGTGATCGCTGCGGGGCAGTTCTTCATCTATTGGTCCATTCACGTCAACACCATGTCGTCCGATCAAACGACCCGACAGTCCCATGACCTCACCATCGCCCGACGACTCCTGACCGTGGCCATGTCCGACTTCCTGTGCTGGTTCCCCATCGGTCTGCTGGGTCTGCTGGCCTCCAGTGGCACTCCCATCCCGGGCGAGGTCAGCGTGGCCATGGCCATCTTCGTGCTGCCCTTCAACTCCGCGCTCAACCCCTTCCTCTACACACTGAACGTCGTGCTGGAGAAACGACGGAGACTTGAAGATGAGCGGATCGAGAAACGTCTGCTTGCACAATTGCGCTCGCTGAACAGTGACGCTAAAACAATCTCTTCCCAAGGTATTCGTTAGTGTGCTTAGTTATGCCGAGGACACTAACGCCAAAACAGTCGTGTCGTCCCTGGATCCGCACTTAGCGTGCTTGGTTGTGCGGTGAATATATAGCAATCTGTGACGTTGATGTTGTTGCCTTTTATCTGTAATTTGGTATTCAATGTACAGAGCTAATGAAAAACCGGAAAGGGGGACCATAAGAAAATAACCTTTTCATTAGGCTTTGCAGGACAAAGCAACATACCTAAACCTTGATTTTTGCCTAGAAAAAAGTAATGCGTGGTGTGTTATTTGTTGTTTTACATATCATGAGTGCTGAATCATTTACCCCAATGAAGATGAATGTATTTGCCTACCGTCCGCCCCATTGTTTTCCGCTGTGACCCCGACACACTGGAACGAAACGGAGAGGAACGAGATCATCCTGCTTCATTTGCCTCGACGACTCAATGAACAGCTGACTAAACGCATACTTATATAGAATATATCCTCAAAAATAAAAGTTCATTTTAAGACATGGGCGAATCTCTGTGTTGCCTCGAAATCTTTGCATTATTTCATTGTTTTATATACCCAGGTGTATAATTAAATCATTAGGTGTGCACACCTCTTGGGTATCATTGGCTGTTTGAAACAGATTATGGGCTTAAACCGGACAGCCAACGAAGAAACTGTCCGCCCTTTTCTAACCGTCCTCAGGTTCACACTTCGCCTAAGTACTCTTGATTTCGTAAACCTTCTACTAGATTTCCTCCTTCGGAACTAAAATGGACTGACATCTCTACTACTGCCAATCATCGAAAAAAAAATCTGATTTATCTCACACGAGACAACGCATGTTCTGACAGGCCGCAAAGCTTATGCCAAGTTCCCCATTATTCTATCTTTTGCATAGACTCCAACCTGTAACCAGGTCTTAAGGGACAGGTATCATCAGTACCGGTTTGGGAACTAACGACCTAAACCAGCTACTTAATCCCGACTTCAGTCAGCGTCCAACTTCGGTCGAAGATAAAGTGAGGAAGCTGAAATCTTCTCTCATTCAATTTGAAATCGTGAGGGTGACACACTGTTTGTTGTTGTTTTGATTTTGTTTAGTACGTCATTATCCCTTGCGGAAAATTTGAGTCGCCGTACCCGGGTAAGGCTACAGCAGCCACAAAAGCAGCGCTACCCATTCTTACCAATGTTAGCAGAAGTCTCACGTGTCCAAACAATGGTTTGACTGCCAGAGTTGGGATTTTTAATCTGCGCGCGGATGTTGATGCATTCAGTTGCACCGGCCGGCAGCTGTACGCACACCGTGAGACTGTCTACACTGAAAATTGACTCTGGGAGAAAAATACATACATATATAGTATAGTTTTAAAGACTGGTAGGGATCAAGGTCAGTGTAGAGTAACTGAAGTATTTGGAGAAAAGTAATATCTTCAGGGGTTTTTTGACGGCAGAGAGAGTATCACAGTGCTCAATGTTTTTGAAGAGGCTGTTCAGGAGGTGGGAAGCGAATTGCAAGAAAGCGAAAGCCATGAGTTTTGCGGCTGAAGTTTGGACATGCGTGTGTCTGACGAAATGCGTTCATGATTAAGCTATATTTACCATGTACATCTTTTCGGGTTTTCATTATTTACGCACGTGCATACATTTTTGTCAGGTTATTCTTCTGTATAGCACAAGGAACATAGGCTAATATGCAGCTAATAAAACACTTCTATATTCTTTCGTTCTGCTTAACATTAAGTCGGTGGTGTGTGTGAGCGCGCGCGCGCGTGTGTATGTGCGTGTGTGTGTGTGTGTGTGTGTGTGTGCGTGCGTGCGTGTGTGCGTGCGATGTGTGTGTGTGTGTGTGCGTGTGTGCGTGCGTGCATGTGTGTGTGTGTGTGTGCGTGTGTGCATGTGTGTGTGTGTGTGTGTGTGTGTGTGTGTGTGTGTGTGTGTGTGTGTGTGTGTATGTGTGTATGCACGCGCGCGTATGTGTGTGAGCGCGTGTGTGCGAGCGCATGCTTACGTGTGCGTGCGTATATGTGTGTGTGCGCGAGCGCATGCTTATTTGTGCGTGCGTGCGAGCGTGTGTGCGGGAATGCGTGTGTTTACGTGCGGGTGTATGTGTGCTCACACACTTGAGACGACAAACGGAAACAGACAATTACAGCGATACTCTCTCTCTCTCTCTCTCTCTCTCTCTCTCTCTCTCTCTCTCTCTCTCTCTCCTCCACCCCCCACCCCCACCCCCCCCCCCTCCCCACACACACACAAGTAGGCATACGCACTCAACGCACAACACACAAAGAAGCACACTTTGGTAACCTGATGATGCTGGTGCCAAACATTTCAAACCGTTGGTGACGCACACTTAATACTGTTGGTGACACATACCTTGAACCGTTTGTTATACACAACAAACACTTGATGACACACACCTGGCACTGTTGGTGACACGCCCCTCCCCCCTCCCCACCCCCACCATCGGTGACACTGTTGGTGACACACCTTGAATCATCGGGAACACACACCTAACACAGTTGGTGACACACACCTAATACTGCGACACTCACACATTATACCGTTGGTGACACCCACCCACACCTAACACTGTTGGTGACACACATACACCTAACACTTGGTTACACGAACACCTAACACTATTGGTGACACACATACACCTAACACTTGGTTACACGAACACCTAACACTATTGGTGACACTCACTCCTAACTTGGAGACGGTAGAGCGGTTTTTTGAAGAGAAACTTTGTCAAAAACAAAATTTAATAGAAGGTCGGCGATGGGATGGTAATTTTTCAGAAGGTTTCGTCTAGTGATGGCTATTTCAACAGAGGTTTGACGATATCACTCTTAAGATGACGTGGTAAAATGCCAGTGGTGGGCGAGAGATGTGGCAATGAAGGTTTTGAAGATTCCAAATGTAATCTGAAATATTTTGGTGAGCGCTCGTTCAGTTTTGTCGCTCCATCTGTCTAACATTTGCTGCCTGCCAGTCTGCGAAATACCCCGAATCTGTTTTATTCATCAGCCTCCAGTTCTCCATCAGGGTGGTCTTCATTCCCCTTCGTTCACACCAACGGCCAACTGTCGTTTCAAATAACAATTCGCGCTAACAAGTATCCAATGAGGAAATCATTTTGGCATCAGTGTTCACCACATAACCGGGTATCGCCCAAAGACAGTGTCTTGGAGTCGGTATTCAAGGAGTACAATTGTGTAAGCAAACGTTTTTCGATCCGCTCAGCTTGAGCTCTCCGTCGTTTCTCCAGCACGACGTTCAGTGTGTAGAGGAAGGGGTTGAGCGCGGAGTTGAAGGGCAGCACGAAGATGGCCATGGCCACGCTGACCTCGCCCGGGATGGGAGTGCCACTGGAGGCCAGCAGACCCAGCAGACCGATGGGAAACCAGCACAGGAAGTCGGACATGGCCACGGTCAGGAGTCGTTGGGCGATGGTGAGGTCATGAGACTGTCGGGTCGTTTGATCGGACGACATAGTGTTGACGTGAATGGACCAATAGATGAAGAACTGCCCCGCAGCGATCACCACGAAGAGGACGAAGTTGGCCACGATCATCACGCCGAACGCGTAGCTGTGACCAGGGAAGTCCGATCTGGTGACCGGCAGAGGGATGCAGATCCCCGTCTCACCGTAGAACTGCCAGTCGTCCGTCAGGCTCAGCAAAGGGAGGCCAGCCAACAGAACGCCCACCGACCAGACTGAGAAGCACGCCACTTGAGCCGAGCCAGCCTCAAAGCGGAAGTTGCTGAACGGGAAGCGAAGCACGAGGAAGCGGTCGATGGTGATGAGAGCTATGACGAGGGCTGACACTTCATTGGACACCAGAGACAGGAACCCGGCCACCTTGCAGCCTGCACTGTCTTTCCACGTGTTGTCTTCCCACAGGTACGTGCCCTGATACAGCCGGTCAACCACGCCGATCACAGCCGGGTACACACCCATCAGAAAGTCGGCCACACACAGGTGAGCCACAAACACGTCAAAAATCAGTCTCTTCTTCCGCTTCTACAGGAAAACGCGGTAGACGAAGCTGCTGGCGTTGCCCACCAACGACAGAGCGGCGAAGACAGACAAGAAGACACGATACGTGACCGACCTCAACAGAGCATCGCAAGACGACAGTTCGTTCGATGGAGCGTGACAGTTCTGTGCATTGAAGCGTGAGGGCAGAGTGGCGAGACAGCACAGCTTGTAATTGTCGGCGTAGACAGCCTGCAGGTCGTCCAGCCCCTGGAAGACGTCACGGGGAAAGTGGGTCACGGGGGAGCCACGCAGGTCCAGCATACGCAGTGTCCTCAAGGACCTGAAGCCTCCCCCTTGCAGCACGTGCACTCCGGCCGCTGACAGGTTAACAGTGTGCAGCTCGGACATTGCGGACAGGAAGCTGACGTTCAGAACCTTCAGGTCAACGCGGGACAGATCCAGCACGCGTAAAGCCGACATCACCACCTCCGTGAGATCGCCAGCTGTAGAAAACAGAGTCACCAGCGGGTTCCCCGACACAGACAACCTCTCCAGGAGGGGCAGACGTCTGAACTCGGACAGGTAAACTTCCCTCAGCTGGTTGTCGTTGAGGTCGAGGACGTGCAGGTTGGGGAAGTTCAGTACATCCACACGCCTCAGTCCGCACGAGGCCAGACTGAGATGCACCAACATGGTGTTGTTGCGCAGCTCACGACCACTCATCCCTGAACCTCGCCCATCCAGGAACCGCAGACGGGGGTAGTGGGCAGCAGGAAAGGGATGTCTGCAGTAGAACGCCAACCCGTAGCACGTGCAGTTCTCCGGGCAGCTGAAGCCACACAGCAGTTCATCCTCGGATTGCGGGCACTGGTACACGCCGTCACAGAGTTGTTCTGGATGCAGACAGATCAGGGAACCTCTGCAGCGGTAGAAACCCGGACACTTAAAGCTGTCACAGCTGTCCTCGTCCTCACGTCCCGGACAGTCGTAGACACCGTTACAGCGCAGGAAGACGGGCAGACAGTATCCGTCTCCTGGTATAATATGGAAAGAGAGTAACCTTCTCTGGGAATGATTATAGCAGATTGACAACACTAACCTGGAACGGTAAGTAAGTAAGTTGGTCTTTTATGCAACCTGGAACAGAGCTAACATAATAATATATAATGTGCTTTTATCGTGCACTGGTCGACGCTCTCAACGCATCACTGTAGCAGAAACTGGGGTTTGGTTTTAGTTGGGGCGGAAGTACTATGAAGAGAAGAAGGTTTTCCGTTTTTGCTTTAAAATAATGACATAGTTGAGCAGTATCTAACATCTTTTGGGGGCAGAATGAGAAATGTGGGGTCCAAAGCAAAAGAAAGTGCGAAAGCCATGAGTCTTTCGTTTCTGTTGTTGGATTTTCAGCATGCAGGTGTGAGAAGAAGAGCGTATTGTACGAAACGGAGTGTAGACTTGTAGAATTTCAGCTAGGTAAGCAGGACCAGAACCATTTATACCATCAGTCGTGCCTGTCTACAGCCATCCAGCCATATGTAGAGCTGTCAGTTATTTTCCGTAACAATGTCCTGTTATTTGCCAACATTGCATGGGACTTCCACAACCTGGAAGTAATCCTGTTGATCGGGGTCGAAAAACATCAAGAAATTTAAGACTGTATCAAGAGAAATTATAGTTATGACCATTGACCACATTGTTGTTTGTTGCACACTTATTGAACTTTTCATCAAAACTGTTGATTAGTAGTTCCGTGTGGTCGTTTCAGCTAGGACAAATGTTACATAAGCTTCAAGACGCTTCATAATAGATCTAAGCTTAACACATCTTGTTTTCCAACAGCTACGATATGAATAATAATGTCAGTGAGATCACATAAATACTGCTGTGAATACAGTGATACATACACATGTGTGGACACACACATTGACACATTGTGCACTTATAATTGTCATTATCGATTTCTGCATACTTATCCTGCTATATCCGTCATAGTTGACTGGGCGTTTTTTAAAACCTTTTTTCAATCGGTTTATCTTGATTTCTGCTCTTGCCAATGTGGTTTCTACTGATGTGCATCAGACAGCTTATAAAATATCAGCAGGTTTCGTTGAATTACATTAGATTGAATGGTCAATTAGATTAGACTTGAATGGAACAAACAACCACTTGACATAATTATACCGATTGAAGGTGTAGCCTTTCCGTCTGACCTCTTTGGTGTCTGTTCTTGACCAATTGAACGTCGCACTACAAGGCATCTCTTGCCGTGTGAAACAGAGAGAGAGAGGGTGAGAGAGAGAGAGTAAGAAACGTAGGTGGTGTGTGTGTGTGTGTGTGTGTGTGTGTGTGTGTGTGTGTGTGTGTGTGTGTGTGTGTGTGTGTGTGTGTGTGTGTGTGTGTTTTAGCATAGTATTTTAGCACATTGTTTCATATGTACCTGTTTTACATTACTGTGCTTTGGATATACTTACTTTCTTAGCTGTTCTACAAATTCCTGCTTTATATTAGTGCAATTTATTAAGTATGTAATATGTATTATGTGATTGCGTGTAGATAATATGTCATTAAATGTAAATGGTGTATGTGTATGTACGTAAAATTATTAAGCTCGTTGAGCTCACTAAGCGGGGAATAGTGTATAGGAAATTTATGTATTATTATTATTGTCATGATCAGTATTATCAAAATGGTTCGCGGTTGGAATTCGCCCTGATATAACCGTAATGGTTGACTGGGCGTAAAACATCAATTTACTTACTCGCGGTTGGACCTCTGGGGTGAATGTTCAGGGGACATCACTCCACGCGGTCGCTTCAAGTGTTCCTTCAGTAAGAGTTAACAGTTAAGCAGTCTCTGTTATTCTATGTCTGAAGGAAAAAACAACACAACATAACGAAGTTCACTGACCTGGACACTGAAAATGAGTCGGGGGGCACTTGGCAGGACTGAAGGCCGACAACTGCGAATTGCTCAGTGCGTGAAGAGTGAACTCCCCTCGGCTGGTGAGCTGTACGATGGCCGGGGGATCAGGACTGGAATAGTCTCGCTGGATTTTGTTTGAACACAGCTCCTCGTCTTCGCCGTTGTAACAGTCCTTCTGTCCGTCACACACCCGAGACTGGGACACGCACTGTAACAACGGACATTGGTGTCAGTGGTGGTCCATAACAACAGTGGTGACGAAAGACATGGTATCAGTAATGGCCCACAGCAACAGTGGTGATGACGGACATGGTGTCAGTAATGGTCCATAGCATCAGTGGTGATAGTAGATATGATGTCAGTGATGGTCCACAGCAACAGTGGTGATGACGGAAATTGTGCCAATAATGGCTCATACCAACAGTGGTCATAGCAGATATGGTGTCAGTAATGGCCCATAGCAACAGTGGTCATAGCAGATATAGTGTCAGTAATGGCCCATACCAACAGTGGTCATAGCAGATATGGTGTCAGTAATGGCCCATAGCAACAGTGGTCATAGCAGATATGGTGTCAGCAATGGTCCATACCAACAGTGGTCATAGCAGATATGGTGTCAGTAATGGCCCATACCAACAGTGGTCATAGCAGATATGGTGTCAGTAATGGCCCATAGCAACAGTGGTCATAGCAGATATGGTGTCAGCAATGGTCCATACCAACAGTGGTCATAGCAGATATGGTGTCAGTAATGGCCCATACCAACAGTGGTCATAGCAGATATGGTGTCAGTAATGGCCCATAGCAACAGTGGTCATAACAGATATGGTGTCAGCAATGGTCCATACCAACAGTGGTCATATCAGATATGGTGTCAGCAATGGTCCATACCAACAGTGGTCATAGCAGATATGGTGTCAGTAATGGCCCATAGCAACAGTGGTCATAGCAGATATGGTGTCAGTAATGGTCCATACCAACAGTGGTCATAGCAGATATGGTGTCAGTAATGGCCCAAAGCAACAGTGGTCATGACGACCAAGAGGTCAGAAAAGGTCCGTGACAACTGTGGTGATAACAGAAATGCTGTCAGTGATGGTCCATACCAACAGTGGTGATGACAGACATGAGGTTAGTAAAGGTCCACAGTCACCGTGGTCCTGACGACCAAGAGGTCACTAAACATCCATAGCAACAGGGGTGATGACGGGCATGTGGTCAGTAAAGGTCCATAGCAATAGTGTTGATGACGGACACGGTGTAAATAATGGTCCATGACAATAGTGACAATGACCAGCATGATGTCAGTAATGGTCAACTAAAACACTGATTATGAACATTTGGTGATGATGATGATGACAATAGAGAACAGTTGCAAATGTTACAACGATGAACACTGTCGACGTCGCACACAGCAACAGCAAATTCAACATGGGACGCGGAAGACGGAGGAGCAAACGGAAAAGTAGAAACGTGCAGGATTTACGCTGTACAAGCTGTTTACTTACTTACTTAATTGGTTGGTTAGTTAGTTAGTTAGCCCGCTGGTCATTCAGTCAGTTAGTTAGCCAATTAGTTACTTAGTTAGTTGATGTTGCGGGAGACGGATGATTTTAGGAAATTATGCCAACGACAAAACTAGTACTGGCATGGGGATGTTTCTAAAGACAGGCAGATTCGCTTGGCGGTTCATATTGTCTTCAACTGATAATTATCACCCCAAAAAACAAAAAAAACTTATTTTTCTTCGTGTTGATCAAATGGCTGATCATTCTGGCGCCTAGACACTTGGCGGGTGGTTCTCCCTAAAGCTCCATTTGTATGTTCACTGTCAGTTCAGGGGGAATTGGGGTGGGGGTGGGGAGGGGAAGGGGGGGGGGGAGAGGTGAAGGGAAGGAAGAGTTGCGAGGGTTTATGGGAAGGAAGCCCTTGACACAAAAGTGTCAAGCGTGGTGGCCTCAACTACTTCCTTGGGCAGGCAGTTCCAATCCTTGATTGTTCTGGGCAGGAAGGAAGTGCTCCTGTACTGTGTCCTTGCTGGGATGAGTTTGAACTGCCTGTCGTGACCTCACCGCTGGCGAGAGGGGAGGGGGGTGAGCTTTGATTTGAGGACTATGCCGCTGAGCCTGGAGATCAGACGGCGACTTTCCAGTGTGGGCCAGTCCGATACGTCCAGCATGTTGGTGACACTAGAGGTGTTTCTATATCTGCTAAGCACAAAGCGGGCTGTTCGTCGTTGCACTGTTTCAGCTCTGTTGATGACCGTCTGAGTGTGGAGGTCCCAGACGGAAGAGGCATACTCCAGCGTCGGCCGGACAAAGGCTTTGTAGGCCCTTTCTTTGATGCTGGAGTTGCTGATCTTCAGGTTCCGTCTAAAAGAATCCCAGCGTCTTGTTGGCTTTGTTGCAGATGTTATTTATATGCTTGTCCCAGTTGAGCTGTCGGTGGATGGTGATCCCGAGGTACTTGGTTGACTGGACAGTATCAAGGATGTGGCCATGCAGTTCATAGGAGTGGCGTAGAGGGTTCGTGTCGATACCTTTGGGAACACACACACACACACACACACACACACACACACACACACACACACACACACACACACACACACACACAACTTTTAAAGAGTAACAAAAAGTCTTTACAGTTTTTAAAGCATCATTAGTTTCAAAAACAAAAACAAGAGCAATATTATGTAAAGAAAATGAATCCGTTGTCTCTGTAGCGACAAAACGTAGTTTGGGTTTGTTTCTGGTACTTTTATCAGTAATACGTCATATTATGCAGCCCAATATCACAATATTTTCTAAGAACTATTACAGCCGAGACAATCTTAACAATGGGATAATTCAAATAGTCCGATTTGTTTTCACTAAAAACACTGTTGTTGAACGAATCTCAAACATACAGAACTTACAATTGTGGCACAGAATGAGATGCCCCATGGACACTGCAAAACTTCCATGTGTGGTAGAGAGAGAGAGAACTCGAACTCGAAAACTTTTTTTTCTTTTTCTTTTTTCTTCTTTTTTTTAGAGAGAGAGAGAGAGAGAGAGAGAGAGAGAGAGAGAGAGAGAGAGAGAAGAGAGAGAGAGAGATTATAGAACCTACACGTGTGGCAGAGAAAGGGTGATTGTCGAACTTTTATACGTGGCAGGGAGAGGGGGACTGTCGAACTTACAAATGTGGCAGGGACAGGATGATTTTAGAACCTGCATGTGTGTAAGTCAGACAGAGAATGTAAAAAACAAAAACAAAAAATGTAACAGAGAATTTAATTATGTGTGTGGCAGAGAGAATGAGGCCAGAGCACATAGATCTGTGGCAGAGAGAAGTAAGTAAGTAAGTTGGTGTCTTACGCCAAGTCAACCATTACGCTTATATCGGGGCGAGGCAGAGAGAAGGAAACTGCAGAACTTAGATATGTGGCAGAGAGAGGGAGACTGCAGAACTTAGATATGTGGCAGGGAGAATGAGGCCACAGTACTTAGATATGTGGCAGAGAGAATGAGGTCACGGAACTTAGATATGTGGCAGAAAGATTATTATGTGTTTCAGTTCTTTATTTATTTTTAATTTCTGTGAAGAACTCAATGCTGAAACAAAGCTGAAACAAAGCTGACACAGTTCTGGCAATTCTAACAACAAACGGAAGGGAATGGTCGTACGAAAACAACCCCACACTTAGAAGACGCCAACAGGACAAGGTTAAAGACCTACAAAGGGCGATTCATACAACAGAGCAACCAAAACAACTTAGAGGAAAGGAAGTATATATTGAGTGATCTCAAATGAACACTTGCACAAAGTGGCCCCAAACATGAATTCACAGAGGAGGAATTCAACGAAGCCCGTAGAAGAAGCGGGAAGAACACCGTTGGGCACATCATGGAACGCATTGCTGCCAGGAAACTCGCCAGAGACCTCGAGGACAGGGGGATACTGCCTGCAAATCAGGGGCGGGGGTTCAGACCAGGGACAGGCACTTGGGAAAATGCAGCTGCATTTACAGATGATGTGTACGAAGGATCCCAGAGGAACGAACAAACAGTGGCTGTGGCAATCGATCTCGATGATGCTTACAAGAGAGTCCAGTTCAAGCTGCTGATGGACCTGCTCATGCAGTATGGAGTCTGCCTAACACTGACCCGGTGGATTGCAGCAGCGCTTCTGGAAAGAACAGTGGTTATGCAGCTTGGAAACTGGAGCTCTGCTCCTCATCAGCTCACAATGGGCCTACCACAAGGATCACCGCTCTCGTCGATCCTCTTCAATGTTTACGCCAAAGGCCTAGCAGATCTTAACCAAATTAACCCAGCAAGATTCTCACAGAGGCAGACGACGGGCTCATATACAAAACACCAAGGGACTCCCAAGAAGCAGCTGACGCAATGCAACAACAACTGGATGTGGATCCCAGTGGTGTAACGATACTGGATCACTCATCAGTCCAGGCAAGGAACAAACACTGTGGTGCACTCTTAATAACAGAGCAGCAGGCAAACCAATGCCAGCAGTCAAATTTGATGGAGCTGTGGTCGAAAGAACAAGTCATATGAGATACCTTAGGATCCACTTTTGACAGAATGCTGACCTACAGAAAATATGCGGAAACAACAGCACTGAAGTACAAGAAAGGTATGTTAGTCCTGAAGGCTATGGATGCAAAGGGTATTGAAAATGCCACCTCTTCCTACTGTATCAAAATGTGGTGCTCAACGTCATTGTCTACGGACAAGGCCTCACAACAATGGCACAGACAAATCTGCTAAAGTTGGACAAAGTGCAGAACGAGGCAATGCGAGTGATATTCGGACCCACCAAGGACACACCCATTGAGACCATGAGGTTCATGCTAGACCTCCCACCAATGCAAACCAAACAGAAAGTGGAGCATGTCAAAGCATACTTCAATGTCGTCAAAAATCCCTACAACCCACTTCATGAAGTTGTAAAAGACACAAACGGATGCAGACTGGGAGGGGGCAAGTCTTGGATGGGTCAAGCAGAGGACTCAATACTGGAAGTATGCCAGGTGACAGAGCTCAAGTATACTGAGGAGTGGGAAAGGTACCTAAACCGATTCCGGCGTCTCTATCAGACACTCCTGCCAGAAAACTTGGGAAAGCACTGTCGACAATGGCCAGCAGGCAAAACAGTCAGAGATCAAGCTTCTCATTCAAAAAACGGCAAACCGCAAGACCACATAGAGTACACTGATGGCTCAGTCACCAAAGACTAGTCAGGGTCGGCCTTCACTGTCAAGCAAGGTGCGACTACCATCCATGAAGACAGTGCAACCTATACGGTACGTGTCAACCTCCGGCTTGACGGTGGAGATGGAAGCAGTCACCTGGCCATGCCTTCCGCTGGATTGCCTCAAGAGGTGAAAGTCGGACCACACATGCCACCATCCGCACAGATTCAATGAAGTGGAATGGGAAGCTCAGACTGGAATGTGTCAATGGTCGACATCCACCTTCGAAAACTCCTGTGGGTGTACTGCCCTGCCCTGAACATGACGGAGTAAAGGGAAATGACCGATCAGATAGACTGGCGGGCAAAGCAACCCTCACAAGTGGTTTGCTTCTCGGAAGATCTGCAGTGTTGAGGAGCTTGAGACACTACCTGCGGGTACAAAGCCAAGGACATCACACCATCGATCGCCTGGAGCATAGAGGCGTGGAAAGAGGAAGCGCTAGGCGATATTCCTTGAAAGGACGAGAGAGGGCCATCGTCAATCAGACGAACATTGGAACCGTTTCAAAGGCGCGAGGAAACTTCTCAGAGATGGTTTGGAGCGCATATGGGATTTTCCGTGCACATATATACCACCTTCAACAGAACTGAACTGAACTGAAGGAATGAGGCCACAGAACTTAGATATGTGACAGAGAGAATGAAGCCACTTAACCTAGACGTGTGGCATAGTGAAGGCGACTGCAGGACTTACATGTATGGCAGAGACAGCGATGCTGTGTGGAGCCCGATGACGATTCTGTAGAACCCCCATACAGCAGTCCTGGGCTCTAAATACTGGATCAGCCTCTGGTGGTCCTGCCGACTCCTCAGGCTGGCTAGTCGACCACCTCTCTGTCCGCAGAGGAAATCCAGTTTTCTCCACGACGTAGAGGCTGAGGCGTCAAGGACGTTATTGTAAAACAAACAACGGCCACCGAGTGTGACGAACCCCGGTCCGCAGGTGTCGGTGGTGTACGGGCAGTGGACCTCGTCCTCCCTATCCACACACTGAGGGATCATGTCACAGGGGAAGTGCAGCCTGAAGTCGTTGAAATAAGGCACCGAGCAGTTAAAGCCCATCGCGTAGTCTAAGGTGGCAGATTCTTTGTGGATGGAGAAGTGCAATCTAAACCCGGTCTTCTGGGAATTCCCGCACCGAAATTGCACGTAAAAACTAGTCCCAGGAGGTAGAAGGTGCCTTAAGATGATTTTCCATTGCCCAGGCCGCCCGCATTGCCAGAATGTGTTGTTCTCACTCATGCTTCCTTGGTACACGACCAGAGTCACTTTAGATGTGTCACACCTGGCTCTGTGGCCTGTCAGGTTCAGGTGAAGAATGGTCAGCATGCCCTGGTGATTTGGGGGTACGTCCACAAGAACCACGCTGTCCATGTTTTTCGGGTGTAAGCTGTGCGCGTCCCATCCAGGTGTCTGTATGTACCCTGCATAAGTACAAAGTGTCACAAATAGGGCGGTGAAACAAAAAGACGTAGGGAATCGGTTCGAACTACCAGATTTTATTTTATTTTAGTGCTTCATTGTCCTTCATGGGAAGTTCGGTTCGCCTTACCTCGGTAAGGCACAGCAGCTGCAAGAGCAGCCAGCGTGTGCAATATTTTCGTGTGTCCAAACAATGGTATGGTTGCTAGTGTTTGGGATTTTTAACGTGCACACCGATGTTGATGCATACGATTTCACATGGTGGCTCTGCGAACAGCTTAATTAAGAGAGTCTGCACTGGAGTTTAACTCTGGGAGAAAAATCCCTTGCCGCACCGGGGACTCGAACCCGCGGCAGTATTGCGCCTGGATTTTCAGTCGGACGTTCTACACACTAAGCTATCCCGGCCTCTATGAGCTAAAGAAATGAGAGCTAAAGACAGACAGCGGACTCAAAAACAGACAGACTGTCGAATTCTGACACATATAATCAGACTTAAAGATATACACACTGAAAGACGGAATGCCAGACTCAACGACAGACACACACACCGATAGTCACCTGCAGTGGGGGAGATCTGAACAATTTCCAGCTGAGGGCCCGTCGTCTCGTTCAAGACACGAACTTGGACGTTTGTTCCGTTGGACTGCCAACCCCCAGCAACCAGCGAAACGGTTGCCATGGAGACAGCGAGGCAGATGAGGGTGACGTCGCAGCTGAAAGCAGTTCGGGTCTCTGCGGCTGCACACGCATTTACTAACATATCATATACAAGCAATAGCATAATATATACTTAATAAATTACACTAATATAAAACAAGTACTTGTAAAACGGCGCATAAAATAACTGTTATTAAACATAAAGTTTTAGATTTGTATTTCATAAGAAAATGATTTTTTATATTTGTATTTTCATTTAATATTTACTCTTTTTCTCTTTCCTCCTGGTCATCATTTGTTTTTTGTTTGTTTGTTTCTTAATTTTAATTTTGTATATATGCTTGTGGGTGGGTGTGATATGCTTTGATTTTGGTTAGGTGTGCAAAATGCACCATCGCTTAGCTTCCAGTTTTGTTAGATGTGATCTTGTTTTATACGTAGATAGTGAGATAGTCATTCTGCCGCTTTCCTTTATTCGTTAATATGATTTTTAAATTCTCTCTCTCTCTCTCTCTCTCTCTCTCTCTCTCTCTCTCTCTCTCTCTCTCTCTCTCTCTCTCTCTCTCTCCTGAAAATTTGTTTTGAATTTGTCTTACTTTGCTTTATTATTGTTCTGTTCGTATGTTGTAAAGTTTTAGACAGAAATTTGTTTGTTTGTTTTGTTTGTTTTTAAGTCGTTTTTTGTTTTTTTGCATACTTAATTGTCTTTTTGTTTGATGTATTGTGTGTTGCAGTGTTTGTCATCAGGGACAGATTTGCAAAAAAGCCGACTCGTGTTTAAATCTTTATCCTTGTGTAATAAAGTATTATCTTATCTTACCTCTCTCGTAACGATCGTGAGACAACTAAAACACTCAGGAAGCACATTCATGTGGGGGAGGCAGGGAGGGGGGGGGGGGGGGGGGGGGGGGCGGCGCTGAAGACTGCAGAAATCCTACTGGCAGAAAGCTGTCATGAACAAGTGAGTTTTGAGTATGGATTTAAACAGCTGAAGGGTAGAAGAATTTCTGAGAACGGATGGCAGAGAGTTCAGTTCCCATCACCCACGTTCCCCCTGCAATGTTTATTCCAAGGCCAATTTCTATCGCCTGTATTCCCCATTACACTGTCTACTCAAGGTGAATTCAATCACCCGTATTCCCTATTTCCAAGGCCAATTTCTATCGCCTGTATTCCCCATTACACTGTCTACTCAAGGTGAATTCAATCACCCGTATTCCCTATTTCCAAGGCCAATTTCTATCGCCTGTATTCCCCATTACACTGTCTACTCAAGGTGAATTCAATCACCCGTATTCCCAATTTCCAAGGCCAATTTCTATCACCTGTATTCCCCATTACACTGTCTACTCAAGGTGAATTCAATCACCCATATTCCCTATTACTCTGTCCACTCAAATTTAATTCCCATCATCCCGATTACGCTGTCTACTCAAGCTTAGTTTAGATCACTCGCATTCCCTGTTAAACACATACTGGCCTCTTACACTGACCATACAACACATCTCACCCATCGTGGTTTGGTTGAATCGTAAACTGATTTGAAAATTCTCGCTGGGGTTGCTTGTTACTAGACCGTTGGTTATTCTCACGCAGATAGCTACAGTTCAGTCATCAGTCTCTCTCTCTGATGACTGATGACTGATGACTGAACTGTTCCAGTTCCTCACTGGTACCATTCAGCTGCTCCTCCCTGCAGGACCGCAACCTCTAGAGGGTGACGATGACAGCGTTGAATT
>JABMCL010001745.1:625000-642500 GCA_018857735.1 Alviniconcha marisindica | reverse complement strand
TAACTGAGTGTTAAGCATCTGTTCAGGATCACGAACAATAGTGCCTGCTCCGTTTGCATTGTTAACTGGTGGACACGTTAGTATATTCCACTGACTAAATTTATACTTCGTGTTGGAAACTGTTCAAGAACCCGAGCGGCTGTGTCTGTTCCCTTTGAATGGTTAACCGGTGGAAACGCTGGGATATTTCATTAACTGAATAGTTTGCGTTTGCACTCGTCCAAGAACTCGAGCGGCAGTGCCTGCTTCCTTTGTATTGTTAACCGTGTTTTGTGTGGATTCCCTCTGCTTTGTTTTCCGAAATTTGTACTACTAGATCGTTTTTGTTGTTATTGTTGTTTTCAATAATATGCGCCATTGTCCTCTGCGATATATATGTAACATTTAAAGGAACATTTATGCACGCAGAGATTTGAATTCCTACATATTTCAATTCGAGGAACGGCTTTTTAGTCAGGGTTTTGCATGTCCAGCGACTGTCTCCGAGTCGGTCACCTTAATGTGTACCACATTCAGAAATATATTCATGATCTTAATGTCTTCTTTGAGTCCCATCAACTCTTCCACCTGTTCGGTCTCAGTGAGACAAGACTGAAAAGCCACATTCCATGTGAAGGTCTGTCTCTTCCTCACTATTCATTAATCCGAAAGGATGCTGCCAGATCTCAGCACACAGGTTTAGTTGTTTATATACATTCTTCAATCAGCAAAATTGTCCGTCGCCGTCCTGACTTAGAGTCTGAAGTAGTTGAAAGCGTGTGGTTAGAAATACAGACGCGCAAGTCCAGTATATTAGTTGGTTATATTTATAGAAACCCAGCTGCAACTTTTGACTGGTATGATCAGATGGTTAAAATGATGGACAGGGTACAGGACTGTAAGTTGAATGTTGTCCTGCTGCGTGATTTTAATATTGACATACAAAAAAGTAACCCAGCATGGGATTCCACAATATCCTTATTTGGACTAGATCAAATGATTACGTCACCTACGAGAACAACTCCCCATTTTTCAACGCTAACTGATCATATTTACACAAGTGATACTAGCATTGTGTCAAATATTCTAGTGCTCGCCACAGGAATAAGCGACCATTTTCTAGTGTGCTGTACCCTGTCTGTCAAAACTGTAAAGCCTGTTCTGAATGTCCACTCTGCAATTGTTTACCGATGTTTCAAAAAGTTTGATGAAAGAGCATTTTTGATGAATTTGCACGTAATCACCTTTGAAAATGTGTACAATCTTAGCGACCCCAATGTGGCACTGTCACACTCGATTGACTTATTTCTTGATGTTATCAAAAAGCAGGTTCCCATCAAAAAGAAGCGGGTGAAACACCAAACCCTTCCACCATGGCTGAACGCTGATATAAAGCAAGCCATGTTACTGAGGGACAAATGTAGGAAGCCAAAGAAATTTGTAGAATATAAGCAACAACGGAACCTTGTGAGGGAAGCCAAGAAAACATATTTTGTTTGCAGGGCTGTGGCCTTTAGTGAGTGTGTTGATAACTCTCCACATGGATATGTCTGCTTTATTTCCGGCAATACATTTTCAATTCCTCCTATATCTGTATTCGAAGTAGGAATATCTATCTCAAAGATGGATGATGAGAAATCTACAGGTTGTGGTGGTATTAGTGTTAAACATCTAAAAATTGCCCTTCCTTACATAGCTGAGACGCTTACAAATATTTATAACTTATACATACAAAAGAATGTTTTTCCAACCGCATTCAAGAGAGCTAAAGTAATTCCATTCCCTAAAACAAAAACTATCTCCACTGATCTGAACGACTACCGCCCTATCTCGATCCTATCTGTTCTCACAAAGCCACTAGAAAGACACATTCATAAACATTTGACAGATTTTTTAGAAACACACCAGCTTTTCCATTCCTTTCAGTCTGGCTTCCGATGTGGACATTCTTGTCAAACGGCGGTTACCCGTTTAACTGATACTTGGCTCTCAGCTTTCAACAATCGTCAAATATCAGGTGCTGTATTTCTCGATTTTCCAAGGCGTTTGACCTGATTCATCACGATATTTTACTGAAAAAAATATCCACGTACAACTTAAGCATCGCAAGTATAACTTTCTTACCATCTTACTTACAGGATCGTCTACAATGCGTATTTGTAAATGGCACATACTCCCAAGAAACGTCTATAACAAGTGGAGTGCCTCAAGGGTCGACCCTAGGCCCGCTTCCGTTTTGCATCTTTATTAATGACTTGCCCCTGTGTCGTACACGTGCGTCAGTCCAGTGTGATTTATTTGCTGATGAAGGCACCCTTAATACAGCTAATGACAACATAGATAATATACGTAGGGATTTACAACAAAGTCTATATGATGTCTCTGGATGGTGTGGTAGAAATCGGATGGCACTGAATCCGATGAAAACAAAATGCATGTTGATAGCGACGAGACAAAAACACCAGAAATAAAAAAACAGCTCCCTTTAAATCGAAAGTTCGAGACCACGCCAATAGAGCAAGTTTCACAACATCGCCTATTTGGAGTAACTGTAGACGAGCAGCTAAAGTGGCAAACGCATATTAACATTTGCAGAACTGTTTTTAGAAATATTTTTCTTCTTTCGAAACAGCCAAATTGTCAGTCCAAAATCGAAATTAGCCTTCTTTTTTGCACACATTATGTCATATATAAACTGTGTTTCAAATGCATGGGATGGGATGCATGTGCCTGCGTGGGAATAAACAGCTTTTGCCCAGAACAGGGATTGATATCTTTAAAACTAGTTTCTCCTTTTCGGGATCTTTAGCGTGGAATAGTTTAGCTCATCATCTCAGATACCCCATGGAATTAAAAACATTCAAAAGGAAAGCATTTCAGGCATTCGCTAAGCCACCTTGATAGAAATGATACTTCTTTTTCTTTCTTTTTTTCTCGCTCGCCACACAACTTTGACATAAAATGAGTAGAATTTTGTTATTGTTTTCCCTTCGTTGTTCTTGTAAAGTTTTAGATTTGTGTTTCTTTTCTTTTTTTAAAGAAAAAGAAAAGAAAAGATTTTTTCATATTTGTATTAATTGTCATGAAATATTAACTATTTTTCTTTTTCCTCATGGTCATTTTTTTTTTTTTTGGGGTGTGTATATGTGCTTGTGTGTGTGTGTGATGTACTTTGATTTTGGTTAGGTGTGCATAGTGCACTATCTCTTAGTTTCCAATCTTGTTAGATGTGATCTTGTTTTATATGTAGACAGTGAGATAGTCATTATTCTGTTGCTTTCCTTTATTCGTTTACGTAATTTTGTAATTCTCTTTCCTTCTCTTCTTCTCTCTATCTTTATCTCTCTCTCTCTCTCTCTCTCTCTCTCTCTCTCTCTCTCTCTCTCTCTCTCTCTATCTATCTATCTCTCCCTCCCTCCCTCTCTCCCTGAAAATTTGTTTTGAATTTGTCTTACTTTGCTTTATTATTGATCTGTTCGTATGTCGTGAAGTTTTAGACAAATATTAGATTTTGTTTTGTTTTCAAGTCGTTTTTTGTTTGTTTTGTTCCCCCCACCCCCCCCCCAATAATTACTTGTGTTCTTGTTTGATGTATTGAGGTGCTGTGTTTGTCATCAGGGACAGATTTGCAAAAAAGCCGACTCGTGCTTAAATCTTTATCCTTGTGTAATAAAGTATTATCTTACCTCTCAATCACACACGCTCACACATACACACAATTAGCAAGCAGGCATGCGCACTCACGCGCATGTGAACTCACAAAGGAAGCAGATGACGTTGGTGACAAACATTTCAAACCGTTGGTGAAGCACACCTAACACTATTGGTGACACATACCTTGAACCGTTCGTTATACACAAAACCTGACACATACCTGGCACTCTTGGTGACACGCCACCCCCACCCCTACACTCCCCACTACCACCACCCTCGACCCACTGGTGACGCTGTTGGTAACACCCTGAATCATCGGGAACACACACCTAACATTGTTGGTGACACGAACACCTAACCTTATTGGTGACACGAACGCATAACACTGTCGTTGACCCTCCATCTCTGATACACACACCCACGCTTGTTAACACACCCCTAATACTGTTGGTGAAACACACACACCTAACAATATTGGTTACACACACACCTGCACCTAACATTATTGGTCACACACACACACACACACACACACACACACACACACACACACACACACACACACACACACACACACACACACACACACTATTGGTTCTGTCAGCCGCGTACGGTCACCTCCACAATCAAGTCAAACAGCTCTTTATTCCACGTAAAGAAAAATGCGGGTGCTACACATGAACGACAAAAACTAAAGACAATGTACATGTATAAATGAATCACAGTTTGGGAAGTGCGCAGTTTGTCCCTCTTATCTCAGCCCGACTATCTGTTTTGATGCGATGGTGACGAAGACGAGGTGCTGACTGAAATGGACTAATATCTGTCCGAGAGGTATAACTGAAACCACTGGAGTGTAGTAGGCGGATTAGCAAAAACAGTTCAGGTGGGAAAGGGGACCTGGTGGTCAATTATGTCAAAAGCTGCAGAAAGATCAAACAACAGACGAACAGAAATGTTATCGTTGTCCAGAACTGAGATAATGTCATTTGCAACACGTAACAGAATGGTCTCGGTGCTATGTCCTGTTCCATAGGTTCATCGGGATTGCATAGGTTATTGTCTTGGAGATGGGAGAGACGTTTTCGAAGAACAAAGTTTTCAAGAACAAAAACAGAAGACTGCCGATGGGACGGTCGTTCTGCAGGTTTTGTCGAGTGATGGCATTTTCAACGAAGGTTTGACTATAGCAGTCTTAAAATCACGTTGTACAATGCCAGTGAAGAAAGATGTAATTTGAAATCTTTTGGCGAGCCCTCGATCAGTTCTTTCCCTCCATCTGTCTGGAATTCGCTGCCTGCCAGTCTGCGAAATCTCCCCTAGCTGTTTTATTCATTAGTCTCCATCAGCATCATCACCTGCACAACTAGTAGCAACTCTCCATTAGCGTGGTCATTAGTTCTGCATCGTTCACATCATTTGGCATCAGTGTTCACGACATACCTGGGTGTCCAGGAAAGACAGTGTTTTGGTGTCAGTATTCAAGGAGCACAATTGTGCAAGTAACCGTTTCTTGATCCGCTCAACTTGAACTCTCCGTCGTTTCTCCAGCACGACGTTCAGTGTGTAGAGGAAGGGGTTGAGCGCGGAGTTGAAGGGCAGCACGAAGATGGCCATGGCCACGCTGACCTCGCCCGGGATGGGAGTGCCACTGGAGGCCAGCAGACCCAGCAGACCGATGGGGAACCAGCACAGGAAGTCGGACATGGCCACGGTCAGGAGTCGTCGGGCGATGGTGAGGTCATGGGACTGTCGGGTCGTTTGATCGGACGACATGGTGTTGACGTGAATGGACCAATAGATGAAAATTTGCCCTGCAGCGATCACCACGAAGAGGACGAAGTTGGTCACGATCATCACGCCGAACGCGTAGCTGTGACCAGGGAAGTCCGATCTGGTAACCGGCAGAGGGATGCAGATTCCGGTCTGACCGTAGAACTGCCAGTCGTCCGTCAGGCTCAGCAAAGGGAGGCCAGCCAACAGAACGCCCACCGCCCAGACTGAGAAACACGCCACTTGAGCCGAGCCAGCCTCAAAGCGGAAGTTGCTGAACGGGAATCGAAGCACGAGGAAGCGGTCAATGATGATGAGAGCTATGACGAGGGCTGACACTTCATTGGACACCAGAGACAGGAACCCGGCCACCTTGCAGCCTGCACTGTCTTTCCACGTGTTGTCTTCCCACAGGTACGTGCCCTGGTACAGCCGGTCAACCACGCCGATCACACAAGTGAGCCACAAACACGTCAAAACTCAGTCTCTTCTTCCGCTTCTCCAGGAACACGCGGTAGACGAAGCTGCTGGCGTTGCCCACCAACGACAGAACAGCGAAGGCAGACAAAAAGACACGATACATGACCGACCTCAACAGAGCCTCGCAAGACGACAGCTCATCAGACGGAGCGTGACAGTTCCGCGCGTTAAAGACTGCGGGCAGAGTGGCGGGACAGCACAGCTTGTAGTTGTCGGCGTAGACAGCCTGCAGGTTGTCCAACCCCTGGAAGACGTCACGAGGAAAGTGGGTCACGGGGCAGCCACGCAGGTCCAGCACACTCAGTTGTCTCAAGAATTGGAAGCCTCTCCCCTGCAGCACGTGCACTCTGGCCGCTGACAGGTTGACAGTGTGCAGCTCGGGCATCGCGGACAGGAAGCTGACGTTCAGAACCTTCAGGTCAACGCGGGACAGATCCAGCACGCGTAAAGCCGACATCACCACCCCTGTGAGATCGCCGGCTGCAGAAAACAGACATCAGCGGCAAGCGGGGCAGACGTCTGAACTCGGACAGGTGAACTTCCCTCAGCTGGTTGTCGTTGAGGTCCAGGACGTGCAGGTTGGGGAAGTTCAGCACATCCACACGCCTCAGTCCGCACGAGGCCAGACTGAGATGCACCAACATGGTGTTGTTGCTCAGCTCACGACCGCTCATCCCTGAACCTCGCCCATCCAGGAACCGCAGACGGGGGTAGTGGGCAGCAGGAAAGGGATGTCTGCAGTAGAACGCCAACCCGTAGCACGTGCAGTTCTCCGGGCAGCTGAAGCCACACAGCAGTTCATCCTCGGATTGCGGGCACTGATACACGTCGTCACAGAGTTGTCCTGGATGCAGACAGATCCGGGAGCCTCTGCAGCGGTAGAAACCTGGACACATGAAGCTGTCACAGCTGTCCTCGTCCTCACGTCCCGGACAGTCGTAGACACCGTTACAGCGCAGAAAGACGGGAAGACAGTATCCGTCTCCTGGTATAATATGGAAAGAGAGTAACCATCTCCGGGAATGATAATAGCAGATTAACAACACTAACCTGGAACAGAGCTAACATAATAATAAATATAATAATGTGCATTTATCATGCCCTGAGCGTTCATATAATACATATTAACCTGAACACGATACTCTATACACATGCAGAGCACAGTCTTACCAAAAGGAATTACATAAAGTATTATATATATACATAGAAAGAAGGGGGTGGGGGGAACGCAGCGATTTCAAACATTAATTACACTTATCTGTATGCGCAGGTACACACGCACACGCACACACACACACACACACACACACAAACACACATTAATATTAGTTGGGGCGGAAATACTGTGAGAAGGGGAAGGTTTTCAATTTGGCTTTAAAAGATGACAGGGTTGAGCAGTGTCTAAGTTCTTGTGAGAGTGAATTCCATATGTGGGGTCCAAAGCAAGAGAAGGTGCGAAAGGCCTGAGTCTTGCGTTTGTGTTGCTGGATTTTCAGTATGCGGGTGTCAGAGGAAGAGCGTATTGTACGAAACGGAGTGTATAGACATGTAGCAGTTCAGCGAGGTAAGCAGGACCAGAACCATTTATAGCATCAGTCGTGCTTGTCTGCAGCCATTCAGACATTTGCAAAACTGTCAGTTATCTTCATTGACAATGTCCTGTTATTTTGCCGACATTGCATTTGCCGACACTTCCACAACCTGGAAGTAATCTTGTTGATCGGGGTCGGAAAACAGCATCAAGAACTTTAAGACTTTATCAAGAGAAATAATAATTATGACCACTGACCACACTGCTGTTTGTTGCACACTTATTGAGTAAGTAAGCAAGTAAGTAATTTGGTGTTTTACGCCCAGTCAACTATAAGGGTTATATCAGGGCGTTAGAGTTTGTCAGCACACAATAATTGTTTAAAATATGTAAATGTTAAAACGGGTATATTCTGAGATTTAAAAAAGACGCCCCCCCCAAAAAAACAATTCTCATATAAAAATAAAATTTAATTTTGTCAGGTCAATCGGCAACAGCAAACACTTCGCCAACATAAAACAAAAATACATATCCAAACATCAGACACAAATATTCGAAGAGGTAGTCCTTTAAATATTACCCCTGTTAAAAGAATGCTTACGGCTAGGACAGGCTGGTATCGTTGAACATTCCGTCGAATTTATCGACACAATGTTCAAGAAAAGTTTTGTTTTTGTTTTTTGGTTTTAAGAAATAAATGGACAGACACAATACAAAATTAAAAATACGTGATACAAATGCATAATGGCAAATACATTTTCTAACAAAACTGTTGATCAATAGTTCGTGTAGTTCGACTAATATGTTACATAAGCTTCAAGACACTTCATAATAGATCTAAGCTTCACACAGCTTGTTTTCAAACCGCGACGACATCACTGATTATGTCAGTCTGATCACATAAATACTGCTGTGAATACAGTGATACACACACACACACACACACACACACACACACACACACACACACACACACACACACACACACACACACACACACACACACACACACACACGTGTGGACACAAACATTGACACACTGTGCACTTGTAAGAACTCGCAAACATATGTTTACATGGTTTATTGTCATACTAAATGTCTGCATGCTCACCCTGCTATATCCGTCATGGCTGACTGGGTGTAAACAACAACAACAACAATTATCTGTTTATCTTGATTTCTGCTTTCGCAAATGCTGTTTTCACAGATCTACATAAGACAGCTTGAAAATGTCAGCATTTTCCGATGAACAACTTAGACTGAATGGATAATTAGATTAGACTTAAATGGAACAAGCAACCACTTGACATATACTGATTAAGGTGTAGCCTTTCCGTCTTACCTCTTTAGTGTCTGTTCTTGACCAACGGATCACCGCACTACACGGCATCTCTCGCCGTGAGAGAGAGAGAGAGAGGAGAGGGGGGGCAGAGAGAGAGAGAGTAAGAAAGGGAGATACGTGTGTGTGTGGGAGGGGGGGGGGTGCGTGTGTGTGTGTGTGTTAGCGTGGTATTTTGGTATTCTGTATGCACCTGTTTTACATTATTGCAATGTGTTTGTGTTTTAGTATACTTACTTTGTTCCCTGCTCTACAAGTACCTGTTTTATATTAGTGCAGTTTATTATGTAATACGTCTTATGTGATTGCGTGTATTATAATATGTCATTAAATGTAAATGGTATATGTGCACGGGTGTGAATAAGCGCGTTGAGCTCGCTAAGCGGGGAATAACGCTATAGAAAATGTGTGTAATATTTTATTATTATTAAGATAGTTTGCGGCTGAAACTTTGCGGGTGAATGTTCAGGGGACATCACTCCGCGCGGTCGCTTCAAGTGTTCCTTCAGTAAGAGTTAACAGTTAAGCAGTCTCTATTATTCTATGTCTGAGGCAAAAACTAACTCAACATAAAGAAGTTCACTGACCTGGACACTGAAAATGAGTCGGGGGGCATTTGGCAGGACTAAAGGCCGACAACTGCGAATTGCTCAGTGCGTGAAGAGTGAACTCCCCTCGGCTGTTGAGCTGTACGATGGCCGGGGGATCAGGACTGGAGAAGTCTGGCTGGAGTTTGTTTGAACACAGCTCCTCGTCTTCGCCGTTGTAACAGTCCTTCTGTCCGTCACACACCCGAGACTGGGGCATGCACTGTAACAACGGACATAGTGTCAGAGGTGGTCCATAACAACAGTGGTGACGAAAGACATGGTATCAGTAATGGCCCACAGCAACAGTGCTGATGACGGACATGATGTCAGTAATGGTACATAGCAACAGTGGTGATAACGGACATGGTGTCAGTAATGGTCCATAGCAACAGTGGTGATAACGAACATGGTGTCAATATAATGGTCCACAGCAACAGTGCTGATGACGGACATGATGTAGGTGATGGTACATAGCAACAGGGCTGATGACAGACATGATGTCAGTGATGGTGCATAGCAACAGTGCTGATGACGGACATGATGTCAATGATGGTCCTTAGCAACAGCGGTGATGACGGACATGATGTCAGTAATGGTTCCACAGCAACAGTGGTGATGACGGACATGATGTCAGTAATGGTTCCACAGCAACAGTGGTGATAGCAAATATGGTATCAGTAATGGTTTATAGCAACAGTGGTAATGACAGAAATTGTGTCAGTGATGGTCCAAAGTAATAGTGATGTCGGAAATGGTGCCAGTAATGGCCCATAGCAACAGTGCTCATGACGACCAAGAGGTCAGAAAAGGTCCATGAGACACAGTGGTGCTGACGGACGTGAGATCAGTAAACGTCCATGGCAACAATGGTGATGACATACATGATGCCAGTAAAGCCCATAGAAACTGGTGATGACAGACATGGTTCATAGTAACTGTTGTCATGACGACCGAGAGGTCAGAAAAGGTCCACAGTAACTATAATCATGACAACCAGTAGGTCAGTAAAGATGCATAGCAACAGTGGTGATGACGGTCATGGTGTCAGTAATGGTTCCACAGCAACAGTGGTGACAGCAAATATGGTGTCAGTAATGGTCTCTAGCAACGGTGGTGATGACATAAATTGTGTCAGTAATGGTCCATAGCAACAGTGGTGATGACGGACATGTTGTCAGTCATGGGCCATATCGATCTATAGTGTTGATGACGGACATAGTGTAAATAATGGCCCACAGCAACAGTGGTGATGACGGAAATGTACCATATCGATAAATAATGTTGATGGCAGACATGGTGTCAGTAATGTACCATATCGATAAATAATGTTGATGGCAGACATGGTGTCAGTAATGTACCATATCGATAAATAATGTTGATGGCAGACATGGTGTCAGTAATGGACCATATCGATAGATAGTGTTGATGACGGACATGGTGTCAGTAATGGACCATATCGATAGATAGTGTTGATGGCAGACATGGTGTCAGTAATGTACCATATCGATAAATAATGTTGATGGCAGACATGGTGTCAGTAATGGACCATATCGATAGATAGTGTTGATGACGGACATGGTGTAAATAATGGCCCACAGCAACAGTGATGATGACGGACGCGGTGTCAGTGATAGTTCATAGCAACAGTGGTGATGGTGGTCATGATCTCAGTAATCATCTTCGGCAACAGTGGTGATGACGGACATGGTGTCAGTAATGGTCAACTGAAATATGGTGTCAGTAATGGTCTCTAGCAACGGTGGTGATGACATAAATTGTGTCAGTAATGGTCCATAGCAACAGTGGTGATGACGGCCATGATCTTAGTAATCATCTGCGGCAACAGTGGTGATGACGGACATGGTGTCAGTAATGGTCAACTGAAACACTGATTATGAACATTTGATGATGATGACAATGGAGAACAGTTGCTAATTTACGCTACGACGATGAACACTGTCAACGTCGCACACAGCAACAGCAAAATCAAAAAAACAGCACGCGGAAGACGGAGGAGCAAAAGAAAAAGTAGCAACGTACAGAATTTACGCTGTACGAGCTGTTTGCTCACTTAGTTAGTTAGTTAGTTGGTTGGTTGGTTGGTTGGTTGTGGTCATACAGTCAGTTAGCCAGTTAGTTACTTAGCTGATGTTGCTGGAGACAGGTGATCTTAGGAAATTACTCCGACAACAAAACTAGCACTGGGAACGTATTCAAAGAGAGAGATTCGCTTGGCGCTTTGACATACCAGCCCTATAGACTATGCATATTAACATCGTATCACGCACAGTGGTAAGGAAGATAAGACTTTCGCAATTCAGAACCTACGTCAAACACAGCCAGCTGGCTGACATACCTGAAGTAAGGGGAAAATCGTATATTTCGAGCGGTGCGGGGCGTCATGGCGCCATAACCAGTTATGGCCATACCGTCGTGACGTGTAACTCACGATCTCACAATACGACGCCATCGGTCTTGAATCTTGCTTCTGCCCAGGAACAGGTTCCTCAAGACTTGAGTCAAGTAAATCAAGACTAATGAATGAAGAGAGAGAAAAAAAGAAAAAGAAGAAGAAGATCGGCAGCCGTCCAGTCTTAGTGTAAGTTATTTTCTGATTGGCTAGATCTCTACTTCAGCTTGCTGCAGATATTTCCTTGCTCTTCTTCAAAGGAGCACGGTAGTTTGGCTGGCAGAATCAATGGCATGCCACAGGGACCATGATGTAGCCTTTGTCTGCCGTGTGTAGGACCGTTAGAAGCTCATCTGTTGTTGGCCTGGTTGGTATTAGGCTCGCCTACTTCTAATCCTGATCGCAGCGCCAGATGCAAAAGGTGGCTTCGGGATGCAGCGAGCAGGTTGGAAGCAGGAAGCAAGAAACGAGTCGCGGCCAAAGATTCCTGAACATATATCTTCCTTTTCAGCAGCATCCTCGGAGAGGACAGGTGATCTTCTGTCTTGTCTCCTTTCTCGGTATTGTTTCATCTCACAAGTGACGTCAAAATAAATTAAGATACTTAAAATGAATGGAAAGAAGAATTACAATTTAAAATGAATGGAAAGAAGAATTACAATTTAAAATGAATAGAAAGAAGAATTACAATTTAAAATGAACAGAAAGAAGAATTACAACTAACTGACATCAAATTCCTTACCCCACAGCTAGAGAAAAGAAGACACAGAGTAGTAGACCCAGCACAATAAGCCAACGCCACTTGGCATTCCCTCAAATGAATCATAAATACAATTTATTAAATGTTATGTACATCACTTTTTGCTTAGTATGGCCAGTGTGGTATTTATAAACCAAATCAAATGCCTTCTTGCAGTCTACGAAGGCTACAGATCACTTTCAATTTTCCGCAAAACATTTTGTACGATCGCATAAAGGTAGATATGTGGTCATCCTTCCCGTAACCTGCTCTGCCACCTACCTGTTCCTCGATGAATTTATCTTCCATCTCTTCCAACACGTGTTTTGTTCTTGACTTAAATATGAACATTGCTTACAACAAATTAAAGGAACTATACCCTTCTCAAATTTGTTGAAAACAAAATTGTGTGTGTGTGGTTGGGGGGGGGGGGGGTATGAATTTAGATTATTTCAGTCATGATTTGTCTGTCGAATTATCTTTTTCATCTGCACAACTCGGTAATGAGGTCGTGTGTTAGTGATGGTGTCCAAAACATTCACCTTATAAATTCCATATAAAATCAGCGGCACATTCAAACGCAAAACTTTTACTGGCTTTTTCTTTTTTTCTTCTTTTTTCTTTAAACCTGCTCTAACCTGCGAAGGATAGTTACTTTAAGGCTTTATATATAAGAGACAGACAGAGAGACAGAGATAGAGACAGAGAGAGACCGACATAAACAGGCACAAAAAGAACAAAATGATGAAATAAATGCCGTTTAAGCGACTGATCGTATAATGTAGGATTCAAACTTGTTCTGTTCTTATTTGATTCTGATATTCTCGACGGTGAGTCACGATCTGTCGTTTTTCATACAGCAACTGATCGTACGTACATTATTTATAGACATATACCCGTGATCAAAAGTGGATCATAGCCTTTAGCATACCGTATGCAAGCTCACATGTGTCGCCAGACGTCAATCTTACTTCTTTGTCGTTGCACTGTAAGGCCCCCGATAGGTCACAAGGTGGGTAGACACAGAAGGTTTCGTCACTGTCATCGCTGCAGTCAGGGCGGATATCACACACCAACGTGTAAGGCACGCGCTCCACGCCATTGGTGCACGTGAACGAGGGCGGAAGTGGCGTCAGAGGCGCGCGACATTCCGTGGCGTCACGTGACCAGCACTTGCTTCTGATGTCGCAAGCCAAAAAATCTCGCGTTGTGTGCCCGAGAGGACAGCCGACGAGGGAAACTGGAGAGCTGACATTATGTTCTCCTAGAGACTGAAGTTCAATCCCTGTTAACGATTCTTCGTTATGGACAGTTGATTTTGGCGCTGTGTTGACCTCGCACATGATGTGTGAGGTTGTAAAAACCTTGGAGCAATAGCCCACTCGGACTTTAGACAGTGACATGGTATGATCCATTTCATCATATAGTATAATGGATCCACAAGCCGGTCTCACGCCCCTCTCTTTTGTTATCGTCCTGTAGTAGGCGATGGCCCCGTCTGAGTACTGCCACTCGTGTCGATACCTGTGGAACACACACACACACACAAAACACACACACACACACACACACACACACACACACACACACACACACACACACACACACACACATAGATAGATAGATAGATATGTCGAAGTTCTGCGGCCTCCTTCTCTCTGCCACATATTTACGTTCTGCAGTCCGTTTCTCCATGCCATGAAAATGCGCCTGAAAAAAGGTGTGTCTGTGTGTCGCTGTTGAATGTAGATGGATGCACATGAATCGGGAGGGGGGAGAGCATGATAGATTTGAGAAAGAGTACTGAATGTTTAGTAATTTTTGTATCTGAGTGGACGAGTGGAGATTGGTGTTGCGCGTCTCTCTCTCTCTCTCTCTCTCTCTCTCTCTCTCTCTCTCTCTCTCTCTCTCTCTCTCTCTAACACATGGTCATCGTTTGATAGGCGATAATTGTAGACTACAATATTCAAGATTCTGTTTGTTTGAAATGTGTTTTTTGTCATGTTCGTACAGGGCAGCGAGTTTAACTCTGGTCAGAGAACAGCGCTTTATAAGAATTATTTATTATTATTATTATATGTAAGTTCTGTGGCCTCATTGTCTCTGCCACATGTCTAAGTTCTCCAGTCTTCTCTCTGCTACATATCTCAATTCTACAGCCTCCTTCTCTCTGCTACATATCTAGGTTATGTGGTCTCATTCTCTCTGCAGTCTCTTTCTCTCTGCCACATATCTAAGTTCTGTGGCCTCCTTCTCTCTGCCACATAACCTTACTTACTTACTTACTTACTTACTTACTTACTTGCTTGCTTACCCTCTCGCTGGCGCCCTGACCTATATGCACGTCCTGCAGCCCTTCTCTCTGCCACACACATAATTAAAGTCTCTGTCACACTTGCAAGTTCTATAATCATCCTTTCTCTACCAGATTTGTAAGTTCCACAGTCCCCCTCTCCCTGAGGACCCAGAACTTAGATGTGTGGAAAACAGAATTATACCACAGAACTTAGATATGTGGCAGAGAGAATGAAACTACAGAACTTAGATATGTGGCAGAGAAAATGAGGCCACTGAACTTACACATGTGGCAGAGAGAATGAGGCCACAGAACTTACACATGTGGAAGAGAGAATGAGGCCACATAACTTAGACATGTAGCAGAGAGAATGAGGCCACAGAACCTAGACATGTAGCAGAGAGTATGAGACTGCAGGACTTACATGTGTGGCAGAGACAGCGATGCTGTGTGGAGCCCGATGACGATTCTGTAGAACCCCCATATAGCAATTCTGGGCCCTAAGTACTGGATCAGCCTCTGGTGGTCCTGCCGACTCCTCAGGCTGGCTAGTCGACCACCTCTCTGTCCGAGGAAATCCAGTTTTCTCCACGATGCAGCGAATGAAGCGTCACGGACGTTGTCGTAGAACAAACAACGGCCACCGAGTGTGACAAACCCCGGTCCGCAGGTGTCGGTCGTGTACGGGCAGTGGACCTCGTCCTCCTTGTCCACACACTGAGGGATCATGTCACAGGGGAAGTGCAGCCTGAAGTCGTTGAAATAAGGCACCGAGCAGTTAAAGAATCTCGCGTAGTCTAAGGTGGCAGATTCTTTGTGGATGGAGAAGTGCAATCTAAACCCGGTCTTCTGGGAATTCCCGCACCGAAATTGAACGTAAAAACTAGTTCCAGGAGGTAGATGGTAGCGCCTTAAAGTGGCTTTCGATCCCCCACATTGCCAGAACTTGCTGTTCTCACTCATGCTTCCTTGGTACACGGTTAGCGTCACTTTAGCTGCGTCGCACTTGCTTCTGCGTCCTGTGAGGTTCAAGTGAAGAAACGTCAGCATACCCCGGTGATTTGGGGGTACGTCCACAAGAACCACGCTGTCCATGTTTTGCGGGTGTAAGCTGTGCGCGTCCCATCCAGGTGTCTGTATGTACCCTGCATAAGTACAAAACTCGATCAAAATGTCACAAATAGAGCGGTGAAACTGAGAGAATTCAGGGAATACGTGCGAACTACCGCATTTTATTTTAGTTTAGTGCTTCGTTGTCCCTCGTGGGAAATTCGAGTCGCCTTACCCGGGTAAGGCACAGCAGCTTCAAGAGCGGCGCTACCCATTCCTATCAGTGTGTGCAATATTTTCGTGTCACCCCTCGTGTCCAAACACTGGTATGGCTGCCATTGTTTGGGATTGTTAACGTGCGCACAGATGTCGATGCATGCGATTGCACACGGGGGCTGTGCTGACGCGGGCGCTATGCGGAGATTCTGCACTGGAGTTTAACTCTGGGAGAAAAATCCCTTGCCACACCGGAGACTCCAGCCCGCGTCAGTATAGCGCCTGGCTTTTCAGTCGGACTCTCTACCCACTGAGCTATCCAGGCCCCTATGAGCTAAAGAAATGAGAGCTAAAGACAGACAGCGGACTCAAAAACAGACAGACTGTCGAACTCTGACACATACAATCAGACTTAAAGATATACAAACTGAAAGACGGAATGCCAGACTCAACGACAGACACACACACTGATAGTCACCTGCAGTGGGGGAGATCTGAACAATTTCCAGCTGAGGGCCCGTCGTCTCGTTCAAGACACGAACGTGGACGTTTGTTCCGTTGGACTGCCAAACCCCAGCAACCAGCGAAACGGTTGCCATGGTGACAGCGAGGCAGATGAAGGTTACGTCACAGCGGAAAACAGTTCGGGTCTCTGCGGCTGCACACTCACGGGATGGGGAAAGTGTTCCACTGAATAACATAGTCACACCAAGATCCAAACACAGAAAAGCTTCAAAAGAACGCTATTTATTAACGCTATTTACCATCGAAACGGTTGCCATGGAGACACCGAGGCAGATGAAGGTCACGTCACAGCGGAAAGCAGTTCGGGTCTCTGCGGCTGCACACTCACGGGATGGGGAAAGTGTTCGACCCGAATAACATAGTCACACTAAACACTGACGCTCGCGATAGTTGGAAAGCTATTTGAACCAATAACATGCCAACGCTAAACGCTGCCACGAAATGACACAGTTGGCAACGACGTAATAACGTTCGTAACGCACTGTCACATCGGTAGAATGAAAAAGTGTTTTGATCAAAATACCGTAGCAACATCGAACACTGTTCCGTCTGTAGGATAGTAATAATAATGGATTCTTCTGGTGCCCCATCTCAGATGAGCCCAAGGCATTTTCAAAAAACAAAAACAAAACGAAACAAAAACACTGACGATGGGTAGGGGGGAGGAGGAGGAAGGGGGTAACAAACGTACGTTGCCTACGCTTCGTAAAGTACGCACTCATTTATACAACTACACTTTCAATCATAATAATATTATGCAAACACTCTAAGCTGTTCAACAGAAAATCTACACGGTGCATAAGTATCAAATAACTTGGGGCGGGGGGGGGGTACACTCACAATCCTAAATTACTCCCAAAATCTGCCCTCCACGCAGTCTCTCTCTCTCCCCCACACACACACCCCCTCTCTCTCTCT
>JABMCL010001745.1:600000-615000 GCA_018857735.1 Alviniconcha marisindica | reverse complement strand
AAAAGGGCTCTAGCCAGATTTTTGCAATGGACAATCAATCGTCCAATGTTTAGTTAGAAAAACGTGAGCAACAACATAGTAAAACAAAGCAATTATGCGACAAACATCTTAACTGAACATCGCCCATAACAAATCTATAGATCGGAACATCGCCGCAGAGGGAAACAACACAATACCTTACAAGCGAACTCATTGTCAATAATACAGTCTAGAGTATACGCTATCGTCTGGTATGTACCGTTGGCTTAGACTTCATAAATTTGCTCCAAAAAATGAGGAACATAAGTCTAAGTCAGTTCCAACCTGTACTTGATGGTATGTAAAAACATCCAGTAATATGAAGTAACTCTTACATAAAAGCTTAAACCTGAACGACTTAAAGTCATTAATTCCACCGTTGTAAACAATTTGTTTCCTCTATACAGGTCCCGATAACTACAAATGTTACGGAAAATGTAACAAAACATCCGATCCGAACACACCCCTATTCTGCAAAAATATCATAGAATCCACTCGAATCATCTGAACATTCCCCGCCTCTACAGTGTCGCACTGACCAGTGCCAGCTCCAGAGCTGATAAGACCTGAGCAACATTGACCAGCATGTCCGTCCTCCTCTTCGGTAAAAAAAATAAAAATTGTTACATAGCTTCCTATTCCAACTGTCTAATATCTGCACGTATTCAGCCATTTTATATAAAACTAAAACCTAACTAAAATTCTAAAATTCCACTATAAACTCCACTAAAAACAAAAGAAATAATAACAACAATAAAATTAATAATAAACTTCGGTCTTCACCTCCTACTAAACTGTACCATACGCTAATAATACGACTATCCGTCTCTTTTCCAAATAGCACGAAGCATCATCAAATAAATATTATGCAGACAACGCATTGAACAGACTATAACTTAAATTACTGCAACACGACAGTGTCCGTTAGACTAATACAGCCAAAAATCACTTCATTATCTTGCAGCCAAAAAAACAGTAAACGCTAAATATAAAATAATATGCATAAAATACGATGTCATCATAACCATAACATCAAACAATACAAAATTCACGTAGTAAAAACAATAGTAAAGTTTTCACATACCTCTAAGGTCTGAATAGGCCTTGAGCTCGAAAAAAGATACGTCTTGTCTGACCGGCGTTTGGAGGTAAAATGCACGGCCTAGGTCCCAGCGTCTTAATACCAAGGGAGGTAGGTAGTGTTGCTTAATGTCCTCAGATGTCAGTTGACATATTAGGGACAAGCTGAGACCAATGCCGAAGCATGGTTCAATATAGCTTTACGTACACGGAAACCAGAAGGCTCGTTAGGACGAACAGCCCTCGAATCTCACACAGCTCCTGAACTATGATGATGCCAAGTAAGTAAACATGGTGCTTAACGTCCACAGAAACCGTACGGCTTATTCGGGACGGGCATGATGCCAAGAGGCGCTGGTTTCTTTATCAGCTGATAAACCATGACACCGAAACAATTCAGCTCGGGGAACGGCTGATTCAGCGTGAAGCCGCGCTGAGCTGGACATGGCTCTTAGCGTGACCCACACTCCGAGCATCGCTTTCCGGCACCTTCCTCCAAACTCTGCCAGATTTAGTTACGCCACTGAAGGGGCACTCTTTATCTCCGCGCAGCTGTCCACCGACTCGGTCAGCGCCCTCCGAAAGGTTCGGGTACTGATAAGACTATGGAAGCAACCTAGCGCCCGATCACGCACGTACACATGAGGCGCATCCACCCCGGGTAAATAAGAAAGAAAGAAAGAGTTCCGTCTCGATTCAAACGATTGTGGTTTTATCTGAGCTGGCGTAAGCAACATGGTCAGTTATAAAACAAACGTCTGATATAAGTTGAGTTGTTTGTAACAAACTTACTGCTGTTTGAGCACCAACAACAACAAAAACTGCTCGTTAGCTGACCGTTTTCTAGACCCTATGGCGTAACTAAATACGGCAGTGGTTGAAGGAAGGATGTCGTAAACCAGTGCTTGGAGTTTGAGCGTGACCCTTGAGGCGAACGCGTGAGAAAGAACACCGTTGGTGCCAGAGTATCTACACTGAGGCACCATACGCAAAATACAAAGAAGGATAATACAGAGAAAAAACTAGTAAACACTACTAGTTGTTACAAAGGCAAATAGAAAGACTGAAGAAAAAATCCTGATGCTCAGCCTACTTTTCCTCGTACTGGCTGTACCGAAATTCGTTTGAGGGCCTGTGCTCGCTACTTTGGTTTCATGATTTCGGATAACCCGTCCCTTGACAAGCACCGCAAATGGTGGTGTTTCCCAACACTAATGTACTTCATTTGCGAGAGAATGAAAGGGGTCTACCGCGAAAATTCGCTCTTTTTTTCTTTTTCTTTTCTTTTCTTGTCGCAATAAATAGCGTTCTTTTAACTTAAAAAAAGAAGAAGAAGAAAAAAAAATGTGGCAATAAATAGCGTTCTTTTAAACTTTTTTTTTTTTTTTTTTTTTTTTTTAAGTGTTTGGACCTTGTTTTAGAACGCTAGCAGTTATTCTTGCGTCAGTTTCTTGTTTGTTTGTTTGTTGGTTTGGTTTGGTTTGGTTTGTTGTTGTTGTTTGTTGTTTTGTGTGTGTCTGTTGTAGTTGTTGTTGTTGTTTTGGGCTTATTTGTGGTTTTTGTTTTGTTGTTGTTGTCGTTTTGTTTTTGTTGTTGTTGTTGTGGGTTTTATTGTTGTTGTTGTTGTTGTTGCTGTTGCTGTTTTCACTTAATTTGCTTTGAGGATTACTGTGCATACGATCGCATCACGATTGTTTCCCCTTTCAAAAGTGTCAATTCCTCGGTTTCACTGCGACTGGTCAGTTGAAACATAACTGTAAGTGAACAAAGAGCCTGTCTCAGTCCACGAAAAAAAATCAATTTCAGTGCAAAACTTCCACGTGTTCTCAGCTCTATAAAAGTTAAAAATTAAAATAAAAGAATTGAAAAGCTGGTTGCTCTAACCATGGGAGGTAGATCGGTAAGTCTTAATTGATTCTGTCAGAATACATTACTGCCATGCGTTTGCTTGCCTATTGTTATCTAACTGGTCTTCGGCGCAGCATGTGGAACATTATGCAGCTTTGGAGAAGAAAAAAAGAGGGAAAAAACGGGGGGAAAACGGAAAAGTCGGTTGGTGACTCATTTGGGTTCGCATTAGTCAATGGCGGGTTTTATGAGGGTGTTTTGTGTATGTAGGTCAATGTGCGCAGTGTGTGTGTGTGTGTGTGTGTGTGTGTGTGTGTGTGTGTGTGTGTGTGTGTGTGTGTAGTGTGTGTAGTGTGTGTGTGTGTGTGTGTGGTGTGTGCGTGCGTGCGTGCGTGCGTGCGTGCGTGCGTGCGTGCGTGCGTGCGTGCGTGCGTGCGTGCGTGCGTGTGTGTGTGTGTGTGTGTGTGTGAGTGCGTGCGTGCGTGCGTGCGTGCGTGCGTGTGTGTGTGTGTGTGTGTGTGTCAGTGTGTGTGTGTGTGTCAGTACGGTGTGTGCAAAATGAGTCAGTTTTGTTAATTTGGCGTCCGTGTGCTCGCCCACCACTGAGTCAAGAGAGATACGCACACGCGTGTACATATCTAAAATAAAATAATCTTAACGGGAAAAATCAGCAAATGATTAATCTTTAGAAATATTTATTTTTCAGGATTGACGGTAGATCTTTTTTTCTTTTTTTTTCTTCTTTTTTTTTTTGAACAAGGGAGAAAACTTCTGCGAACGTGTACTTTATTCAGGAGAGTAGTTTCTCCTGTATCTCGGCAACTAGCAAACCAACATGGCCGCTGTCTAATTTACGCGCGAGTGATTTCTACTAAGCGATTATGGTGGATTACTCGTAGGACTTACGCATTCAGAATGTGAGACTGTTATGTTTTGCCGAAGGCTTTATTTCTTCACGTTGTAAATTTGTGCACAGGTAAATATCTTGAATTATTTTAACTACAGTTGTTTTTGTTCAAAAACAAGGCGAATTATTCTTTTTCCGTCGTCGTCGTCTTCCATTTATCCTCATTCTTTTTATAGCAAGATGCTCTTTGAGTTCGACTGTAAATTCTGGATTATATTTCATAGACTACCTAAACACCTGGAAGATCTCAAAAAGAGCTGTCTGCCAAAGTATCAACTGAAAATGATACAGTCATAGAATATTCTTCTGGTGGTCCCGTGTAAATGATCTAACGTGTTTGTTTTTTTGCTGCAGATTAGAGCTTCAGGCTAACACTTCACCATGGCTTCTGGTACTATGTCAAGACTCAACACAGCCATTTCCTTCCAGAGCAATGGGGAGAATAAATCTGCTGTCAAGGTGTGTGAATATGTGTACATGTGTCTGTCAGTCTTTTTTCTGTGTGTTTTTCCGCATCTGTTTCGGGCTGGGTGAGTGTCAGTCTGTTTCCAGATGTTTGTGTGTTTGTCTGCATGTCTGTAACCCATTACAGCAGCCTCCAGTTTTCCTGCTACCTTTGTTTGATGATAATAATATAGGAAATTAATAAAGCACCTATCCTAATCCTGTGTTTCAAAGGCAAAGCACTGAACAATACATATTTTTTACAAACAAGAGAATACAAGGACATTGAGTTATGGATTGTTGTTAATGTAACATGAAACTAACAATTAGTGAGTTATGGATTGTTGTTAATGTAACATGAAACTAACAATTAGTGTTAACTTGTGGTCACACTCATACATGTCCACACACATGAGCTATGGATTGTTGTTAATTAATGTAACATGAAACTAACAAATAATGCCCACTGGTACACTAACACACACACACACACACACACACACACACACACACACACACACAACACACACACACACACACACACACACACACACACACACACACACACACACATTTCCAAACAGGAGTTATGGATTGCTGTTAATGTAACATGAAACTAACAAGTAACAAATAATGCTCACACAATCATGCTCTCACAGACACACATGTCTACACACAGAAGTTATGATGGTTGTTAATACTTAATGTAACATAAAACAAGTAAGTGTTTTATGCCCAATCAACCATTACAATTATAACAGGGCAATAACCTGAAACAAACAAATAATGCTCACACATACTCTCACAGATACTCATGTCCACACACAGGAGTTATGGGTTGTTGACAGTGTAACATGAAACTATTTATTAGGATCTTATTTTAGAATGCTAACAGTCATTTAAAAAGTGATCATGTTTTAGAACACTAGCAGTCATTCTTGTTTCATATTTTTGTAACTTGAAACTAACAAATAATGCTCACACATGCTCTCACAGACACACATGTCTACACACACACACACACACACACACACACACACACACACACACACACACACACACACACACACATACAAGTCATAAAGATAAAGTCATGAAAATATCATCATCATGAAGTGAAATGAGGGGGGAAATTCTTTGTAAGCTTTTCAGGGGACCATTTCAAGCTGTAGTTTGTTTTCAGCTGGTGGATTTTCATGTATCCACTTGCCTGATGGGCTGGTATAACATTTTCAACTCCTGCAGGCTTGTTTAATATCTATGTGTGTGTGTGTGTTGGGAGAGGGGGGGGGGTGGCAGAGGGGGGGTTCCATATAAGCAGCTTTGTATAATGGCCTCTTATTCTCCTCATACTTGTGTTTATGATTGTTAATGGTAACCAACTGTGTCTGTGCTGCATGTCACCAGGTGGTGTACAAAACTGGTGCCAGCTTTTTCGGCGTTGTACAGGACTACAAAAAAATTGGTAGTGGCGTTTTCATTTGGCCGGATGGATCCAAATATGATGGTGACTATGTCAACAACCTCAGACATGGCAAAGGTAAGACTAGTTCAGTACTTAGCCATAAGGACTAGGTTGAGTGTGATTGGATTTGGGTAAAACATATGAAGCAAAACCAGAAAATTGTGTCTTGCTGGATAGGTCAAAAACATAGGAAAGGGAACTGTGTCTGTCTGGCAATGGGCAAGATATAGAAAACAAAATCGCAATTAGTGTTGTTTTTTGGACAGGTGCAGGAAAATGTACAGTGTCTGTTTGGATGGGCCAAAGACAGTAAACAGAACTGTGCCCAGCTTGGTGGTGCAAAGGCAGAGAATTAGAAGTCAGAACTGTTCTGGCTGGCTGGACCAAACTCAAAGACATAGGAAATGGAACTGCTTCTGGTTGTATGGGTCAAAATCATCTGTAATTTTTCCAAAGGGGAAAACAGTGGTAGCATGGGTCAAACACATAGGAACACAACTGTGTCAGGCCAGGCGGGTCAAAGGCATAGAAAACAGAATCGTGTCTTGTTGTACGAGTCAAAACCATAGGGGAACAAAAGTGTTTGGTAGCATGGGTCAAAAACATAGGAACAGAACTGTGTCTGGTTGTCTGTGTCAGTTACAGGAAATAGACCTGGATAGATGGTTGGGTCCATAACATCAACTGATCTAGGCACTGGAACTGTGTCTGGCTGGATGGGTGAATTATAGTCTAACTTCATGTGTGGTGGTGATAATCAATGGCACAAACTGTTAAAGTGTAAAGCTGACATGTGTGAAGCTGTAATACTGAAGGCTAAGCTTATACTTTTTGTAGAGGGATGGGGTAGCAGACTGAGGGAGAGGGGAAGGAGAGAGAAGACTGCAGAGTCTGTGACGCTCACTCTGTGCACATTCTGACAACAGTTTCCTCTGGCTAGCCACCTTCAAGTGGGGTGGTTGTCATGGTAATCACCGTCAGTGATCAGAACCAGAAAAATGCGGTGAGATAAAGTAAGCTTAGGAAATAGAACTGCTAAGCTTACTTGAGGAGTAGGGGGTGGCAGGGGGGTAGGAGATTGCAAGTACAGCAAAACCAGTTGCTTTCAGACAAAAGGGTTTGCAGCAAACAGTTTGGCGTTATGTGGATGAAAGACAATAAGAGGATGTTCTGGCATCTGCGCATGTTATCGATGGGCATTTTTTGACGGTGGGTTCTTCTGAGGTTTAAGGGGAATGTTGTGCTTTGTGAAGGTGTGCAGACATGGGCGGATGGTGCAAAATACGAGGGAGATTTTGTCAACGACCTGCGGCATGGAGACGGCAAACTCCACTGGGCCAATGGGGAGGTGTGTTGGCTAATACTCAGTAGGATAGGTCCTTTTTTCTTTTCTTTTTAAAGTTAGTATGTGGCAATAAATAGTGTGTCTTTTACAATTGACAGGGTTCCTTTCCTTACCTTTGTGTCTGTTTTGTTTTCTTCTCTATCTTTTCTTCATTTGTTTGTTTCCAGTATACTTTACAGATAAATGCACACACGCACACATGCACACACGCACACACACACACGCACGCACACATGCATGTACCACACACACACACACACACACACACACACACACACACACACACACACACACACACATGCAGTGTTTCTGTTGTTAGGTTGTTTTTTTGTTGCTGCTTTTTGCATTTTACTGTTGTGTCAGTGTTTCTCACTCAGGTTTACCCTCCTCTGTGTGTGTGTGTGTGTGTGTGTGTGTGTGTGTGCGTGCGTGCGTGCGTGCGTGCGTGCATGTGCGCGTGCGTGCATGTGCATGTGCATGAGCACTCATGCTTGTGTATATGGTGTGTGTGGTCAGGAATGTGCATGTGCATGAGCACTCATGCTTGTGTATATGGTGTGTGTGGTCAGGAATGGTTGTGACAATTTGAAGTTGCTCTGAGACCTCCTTGATTTCAGCAACCAAGCTTGCATGCCAGGTCTGACACTCCAAACTTTGAAGTGCAGTTAACACTGCAAACACACGTGCATATTTTATATCATTATATGCACAGCATGCACAATTTGCAAAACAAAAGTAATCTACCTACAGCACAACTCAGGGAAAATGTTTTAAGCTGAAATGTTTTCTTCAGACATATGAGGGGGCATTCTTCAAGGACCGTCGTCATGGCAAGGGAACCTACACTTGGCCTAACGGCTCATCCTTCACAGGGACATTCTACATGGACAAGAAGGAAGGCTATGGTGTATTCAGCTTTGCCAATGGCAATAAGTTTGAGGTGAGTGAGTCTGAACAATCAGTGACTGTTTTTGTTCTTCTGGGCTGAAGTCTCTTGTTTGTTACTGTGCTATAGTAAAGTGTTAGTAAATATATAACTACACTTTCAAAAATATGCTAAGTGCTTCAATGTGAGTGTACCCCCCTAAAAGAATTACTGCCGATGCAAGTGTAAGTGAACTTTGTTTCTACCAAAAATCAATAAATCAGTAAAAAATCAATCCACTGAGTCTTAGACTAGTAAATGTCTGAGTCTCTCTTTGTCTGTCTGTCTGTGTGTCTCTCTCTGTCTGTCTCTCTCGACTAGTTGTTAGACAGGTTTTTGACTGAACCTAAACTACAATCCTTGTAAAATAAAGTTTTCGAGTTTGAGTTCAAGTTCTCTCTCTCTGTCTCTCTCTGTCTCTCTCTGTCTCTCTCTCTCTCTCTCTCTCTCTCTCATTGTTTGTTCTCATGTTCTTGTTCCCCCCACCCCCACCCCTGTTTTCTGGTGTTTTTCCTTTGTATACATGTATATCATGTATGAAACCTTAGTATTCTGTACTTGGCAGTATTGCCATCATGTGCACTGTCCTTCATTGTAATTGATTCAGCACCATCAAATATGGTGACTGGAAGTGTCATAGGAACAGCATCATGCAAAGAGACCTGTAGGAATCTGTAAGCGAATGTATTGTAACTGGACAGATGAGTGCTGTATGTGATTAAAAGCCCCACAGTGATGAACTTGCAGAAAACAAAAGGAAACGAAAAAGTAAGCCAGTCAGTCAGTCCGTCGATAAGCCGACCATCAATTCCTGCCATTGCAGGGGTTGTACAAGGAGGATGAGAGGGAGGGGCCGGGTGTGGTGACCTACACCAACGGCCAGCAGGACGTCGGCTTCTGGCATGGCGAGCGCCTGCTCAAGCTGCTCACGCCCATCGCCAACGCCTTCTCCATCAGCGAACACCCGCAGTTCCAGTACCAAGCGGAGGACATGAGCATTCCTATCGCGCCACAGCCAGACAGAACCGAGCCTGTCAAGAATGTGCTTGCACCCCCGCCTCTCTTCAACTACACACCTGAGGTAGCATTTGTCTTTCCCTTCTTGCTTTCTTTTTTTCTTTTTTCTTTTCTTTTGGGGGGGGGGGGTTATGACATGATGTCAGAGCTCAGGAGCTGTGTGAAAGTCAAGGTGGATGTCCTGGGCTCCCTGTCCCTAGTATGTTTTCTGTGGGCGTAAAGCAAACTAAGGAAGAAGAACAAGAAAATATGTGATGTGATTTTCTGGGCACGGTAACATTTTATTCTCTTCTGAATAATATTTTTCATTTAACAGGCAAGCAAAACATTATACATTTTGTGCTTGGCTACAAATGTACCCACCCAGACAATAGCAGGATAGTTTTACCCCCAACCCACTTGCCTTCACCAACACCACCACCCCATGTGACAAAGTTGGTGGGAGAGGGTGTATACTGGAATCACCATATGCATGTGTCTGTCTCCCTGTGTGCCTGTTTGTGAGGAAGATCAAAGAATCAGTGGAAATAGCCCATTCCAGCATCTCCAGCCACAAGTCCATTCCAGCCTCACCACCTCTGCCAACCAGCTTGCTGGGGAGTATTAGAAGGCTTTGAACAGGTCTTTGAAAGGGGGGGGGGGGGTTATGGCCTCGTTATGTCAGATTTTGCAAGCAAACTGAAGGTAAAATGCTTGCCCCATTTGATCGTCATTCCATTCTTCCCGCAACTTCAGTGTTAGATTTCCATCGAAAAATCCTGTCTAAAGCTGCTGTTTGATGGTGACCTGTTCCCTAGGTCGGAGTAACCAACAGAATCAGTGAGCTGTACAGCGAGGACCTCGACCCTCGCAGTTTAGCTGTCAACCGCCAGTGCTTTGACGAGGAGTTCTTCAAAGACACTGCCGAGTCTGCAGAGCCTGAGCCTACGCAGCTGACGGTGTGGAACAAGTCGCCCATGCTTGTCGACCTTCAGCTGCACACGCACAAGCACCGCAAGGCCGCCAGCAGTGTCAGCTTCAATGTGGAAAAGGTTCCGTTTGATACTTCAGTCAATTACGTTCTGACCTGTCCCCAGTATGACATGTCCCCAGCTATGACCTGACCCCAGCTGTGACACGTCCTGAGTTGTGACATGTCCCCAGCTATGACATGTCCCCAGCTTGACATGTCCCTGACTATGACCTGACCCCAGCTATGACATGTCCTGAGCTGTGACATGTCCCCAGCTATGACATGTCCCCAGCTTGACATGTCCTTGACTATGACCTGTCCCCAGTTATGACCTGTCCTTAGCTCTGACGTGTCCCCAGCTGTGACATGTCCCCAGCTACGACCTAAATTATGACATGCTCCCAGCAATGACTTGTCCACAGCTGTGACCTGTCCCCAGCTATGACGTGTCCCTGGCTATGACATGTCCCCAGCTATGACATGTCCAAGCTATGACATGTCCCCAGCTATGACATGTCCCCAGCTATGACCTGACCCCAGCTATGACATGTGCCAGCTGTGACCTGTCCTCAGCTATGACCTGTCCCCAGCTATAACATGTCCCCAGCTATGACTGTCAATTTGAGCGGCAAGCTGTTTCTTTGAGTTATCACCATTGCAACATTTGTGATGTTAGTCAGTGATGTGCGATAGGTGTTGAAGTTTGATTGGTCTCCATTGCATCTGATTCACCAAGTTCACCCAGAATACCATGCGTTTGTTCACTTCCTAGGTGCTCAAGTTTGATCGGTCTGGGTTCAAACCTTGTGGTCCTCTGGAGCTGGCGTCCATGGAGCTGATAAAGATGGCGGCTGCTGGCAACTTCCTGCACGTGGAGGAACTGTTGAACTGTGGGACTGTTCACCCTGATGTGGCCGACAAGCAGGGACACTCCGCTCTCATTGGCGCAACAGTGAGTTGTGTTGTTGTTCATCACTTTTGTATTGCGCATTTGTCCACTTTCAAGCAGACTTGCTGTGCTGGCATGTATTACTGCTGTGTGGTACTGGTGAGCAGTGGCAATTGCTTTCCTCCCAGAGTGGTATGCTAGTGTGTTTGCAGTGCGCTGTCCTCTCGGTGTGTATGCTGGTATCGATGTGGTACGCTGGTTTCCTTGAGAGTTTTCTTAACGTTAGTCCTCATGCCCAGTCCCTTTGCTCTGATACAGATTCATGTTTGGTGCTAGGTACAGGCTCCACAGCAATAAAAACATGAACCAGATTCATGTTTGGTGCTAGGTACAGGCTCCACAGCAATAAAAACATGAACCAGATTCATGTTTGGTGCTAGGTACAGGCACCACAGCAATAAAACATGAACCAGATTCATGTTTGGTGCTAGGTACAGGCTCCACAGCAATACAAACATGAACCAGATACATGTTTGGTGCTAGGTACAGGCTCCACAGCAATACAAACATGAACCAGATTCATGTTTGGTGCTAGGTACAGGCTCCACAGCAATACAAACATGAACCAGATTCATGTTTGGTGCTAGGTACAGGCTCCACAGCAATACAAACATGAACCAGATTCATGTTTGGTGCTAGGTACAGGCTCCACAGCAATAAAAACATGAACCAGTCACCAAAGTGTGACTGACATTAATGATCAGCCAGTCCGCGCACACAGACCTGACACAACTCCAGCTAATCTTTCGACAAACAAAGAGTGTTAGGCCTAGCCAGGACTTCAGACAGCAAACGGAGACCAGCAGTGGTGAAAACATGTGCATGGAGGCTTTGAACTCGGACATACGGTACCCAAATCCACTCGAAGGTGGGGTAAGGTTCATACCATTCTGTAAACCACTTTGGAGTGTGGAGAAACTACTCCAAGAGGGATAAAAACATGCGATCATCCTCTTGAATGGATAAATATAAATGTCAATGGAGATCACCATCTCTTTTAGTCTTAATTGTTTGTGCAAAGGTCAGTTCAAGAGCATGTTCGATGTTTGGCATTAAGCCTACAAAGTCAGCTGTGCTAAATTCAGCTTTTCTGGTTCAAGTCCGTGCCTGGCCGGATTAACCTAGAGACGATCTTCTCAAGAGATATTTGAGCAGTGGGTGTGTCCTGGTGACTGGTTAATAGATGATTTGGGGAAATCCAGGAGACTGCACTCGGTAAGTGCCTGCGGGTGTGGACCTGCATATATAGGTCCATGCCTGCAGGTGTAGCACAAGAGTAGGCATGCTTTTGTTGGGGGTACAGTGAGCACATGGGGAAGATGACGGATACCCGTAAACAAAAGGCAGAAAAGGCATCAGAAATGCCAATCAAGCACTCGCTGTTTGTGGGGAACATGCAGATCAGATAGTAGGTTCCCCCAGCTGGTAGCCTAGTATAAATTACAATAGATCCATGCCTGAAGATCTAAAACTGTCACAGATTGGCTCTTCTCCACTGCCACCTCCATTCAGGGGAGTTCACTCTCATGGAGTAAGAAAACACTGTCAAATTATCTTTGCCTGTTATTTCCAGAAATCGTATATTGTCTCATTGGTCTGCGTGTCTGTGCATTACAGGTGAACTGGCACCAAGATACGATCAACATCCTTCTGAACCACGGTGCTGATGTCAACCAACTAAATGATGAGGGCGTGTCTGCTCTGGCTGCCGGAACCATCTTCTACTACCCTGTGGAGAGCTTCCACTACAACATTGCCGAGAGATACATGGAAAAGCCGCCCATCTTTGAGGTAAACAAAAAGCAAGCAAAAAAGGAAAAGGTATTAGTGAAGTTTTGTTCATTTTTTTTTTTTCAATTTTCAAAAAAAAAAGAAGTTTATATGTAGAAAAACAAATGTAACCATTCACATAATCACTTTATATGTTTTAATAATAAGAGTGGAGAAAATATTCACCCTTAGCAATGTAGAAGAAATCGCATGGAGAAAAGAGAGAGGGAGAGAGAGATGCTCACACACATACAGGTGCACACATACAGGAGCACACACACACACGCACACACACACACACACACACACACACACACACACACACAATGGATAGGAAAGAATGGTGAGGATACAATACATTCTAACTTTCCGGCAAAGGCACTAAAACAACAACAAAAAGTTACGTCATATTGGCATTAGTTATTTCTAAAGTGTCAGTGAAGTTCATCTGGTCACAAGGGCCACCTGTTAATGGCCTTCCTTCTTTCTTCTTTTTGTTCCCCCCCCCTCCACCCCCACCCCCCCATCCACCCCCCCTCCACCCCACCCCCACCACACCCTACCATTTTCACAAATTTTAAGGTTACAGCCTGTAGACTAAAAAATAAAGTCACACAGCAGAATGAGAGGCAGCCCAAGCCATGGTGTTCTTGCTGGTGTCAGTATGTTGTGACGCAGCCCAGACCTTGGTGTTCTTGCTGGTGTCAGTATGATTTGACACAGCCCAAGCCTTGGTGTTCTTGCTGGTGTCAGTATGTCATGAGACAGCCCAAGCCTTGGTGTTCTTGCTGGTGTCAGTATGTTGTGACACAGCCCAAGCCTTGGTGTTCTTGCTGGTGTCAGTATGTTGTGACACAGCCCAAGCCTTGGTGTTCTTGCTGGTGTCAGTATGATGTGACTCAGCCCAAGCCTTGGTGTTCTTGCTGGTGTCAGTATGATGTGACAGCCCAAGCCTTGGTGTTCTTGCTGGTGTCAGTATGTCGTGAGACAGCCCAAGCCTTGGTGCTCTTGCTGGTGTCAGTGTGTTGTGACACAGCCCAAGCCTTGGTGTTCTTGCTGGTGTCAGTATGTCATGAGACAGCCCAAACCTTGTTCTTGCTGGTGTCAGTATGTCGTGAGACAGCCCAAGCCTTGGTGTTCTTGCTGGTGTCAGTGTGTTGTAACACAGCCCAAGCCTTGTTCTTGCTGGTGTCAGTGTGTTGTGACACAGCCCAAGCCTTGGTGTTCATGCTGGTGTCAGTATGTTGTGACACAGCCCAAGCCTTGGTGTTCTTGCTGGTGTCAGTGTGTTGTGACACAGCCCAAGCCTTGGTGCTCTTGCTGGTGTCAGTGTGTTGTGACACAGCCCAAGCCTTGGTGTTCTTGCTGGTGTCAGTGTGTTGTGACAGAGCCCAAGCCTTGGTGTTCTTGCTGGTGTCAGTATGTGTGTGAGACAGCCCAAGCCTTGTTCTTGCTGGTGTCAGTATGTTGTGACGCAGCCAAGCCTTGGTGTTCTTGCTGGTGTCAGTGTGTTGTGACACAGCCCAAGCCTTGGTGCTCTTGCTGGTGTCAGTGTGTTGTGACACAGCCCAAGCCTTGGTGTTCTTGCTGGTGTCAGTGTGTTGTGACAGAGCCCAAGCCTTGGTGTTCTTGCTGGTGTCAGTATGATGTGACACAGCCCAAGCCTTGGTGTTCTTGCTTGTGTTAGTGTGTTGTAACACAGCCTAAGCCTTGGTGCCAGTGTGTTGTGACACAGCCTAAGCCTTGGTGTCAGTGTGTTGTGACACAGCCCAAGGCTTGGTGTTGTTAAGTGTCATAATTGCTCTGATATGCCACAGTGTTTTATTTTTCATTTTTCGATGCAGTCCTTTAATGCCCCGAGGTGAAATAGTCTTTTATAATAATTACACGATATCCATAACATGACTTAGCTCAAAGTGCTTTACACAAAAATTGTGCATGTGTATGTGCGTGTGTGTGTGTGTGTGTGTGTGTGTGTGTGTGTGTGTGTGTGTGTGTGTGTGTGTATATATGTATTTGTATATACTCAAGAGGGCAGAAAGAAAAATATATATAAGATCTGCTACTTTAAAACATAATCTAAAATTTTCAAGTTTTTGTTCAGATCTGTGTTTTTTTTTTAATTCTTTTTCTTTTTTTTCCTGTTTGGACAAAACCTGTTTTCGAGAAGGCTGCTCAGTTAATTAGATTTTGGAAAATGTTTTCTTTTTCAGGACTCGCGTTCAGAGTTGTCTCTGTCTCCTACCCGTGGGAACGTGCCAGCCACGACCTCCATGACCT